>JAJJWW010002800.1:0-582794 GCA_023531295.1 Papaver armeniacum
CAGCCGAACGTTAAAGATGGACCCACATCAAATAACCACGTCACGCACAACATACCCCACCGGTACATCCACGTCAGATTCTATTTGACCAAAACATAAACATCCACGTGGAATAAGCCATAAAGTCATTTTTCTCTCTAGCTACACCTGATTTTCGCTGTTAATAAAAATACGATTTTTATTCCCATTTTCCCATTTGCTTTCCAGTAGAGAGAGAGACCAGACCAGAGAGATTCAGACAGTAGAGAGAGACTAGTGGGGGAGGAGGAGTGAAATTCAAAGCTCACACTTTAATGGTGTTCAACCCCTCATTCAATTTTCACCTCTAACTTCATCATTTCATCAACTAATCTTCCATTTTCAGTCTTCTTCCGGCATCATTCCGGCCAAAAAAAGCTTCAAAATCAGTCAAATCTGCTTCATATCAGTCTACTAATGAAACCCTAAGCTCAGTTTCAAAAATGAGAAACTGGGTCAGTTCAATTAACCCTGTTACTGCTCTTCTTCTTCTTCTTCTATTTGTCTCATCAGTTAGATCATATGTTCCACCATTGAACGATGATGTGTTGGGATTAATAGTATTCAAAGCTGATCTTATTGATCCAACAGGAAAGTTATCATCATGGAATGAAGATGATGATACCCCATGTGACAACTGGGTTGGTATAACATGTAACCCTAGAAACAATCGTGTCTCAGATGTCATTCTCGACGGATTCTCACTTTCCGGCAAGATTGGTCGTGGTCTTCTCAGATTACAGTTCTTAAGAAGATTATCTTTATCGAATAACAACTTCACTGGTTCTATTAATCCGGGTTTAGCTGGTTTGGAGAATTTGAGAGTGATTGATTTCAGTGAAAATGGACTCACCGGATCCATTCCAGATGAATTCTTCAAGAAATGTGAGTACCTGAGAGCTGTTTCATTTGCTAAGAACAAGCTTACAGGTGAGATTCCTAAGAGTTTGAGTACTTGTTCTACACTTGCTGCTGTTAATTTCAGTTCTAATCAGTTGTCTGGGGTGTTGCCGAAAGAGATCTGGGGTTTGAATGGAGTTAGGTCTATTGATTTCTCTGATAATTTACTTGTTGGTGAGATACCGGATGGGATTGAGAAGGCTTTTAATCTGAGAGCTGTAAGTTTAGGGAGGAATAAGTTGAATGGCGTGATTCCGGTGGGGATTGGTGGGTGTGCTTTGTTGAAAGTGATTGATTTCAGTGAGAATTTGTTGACCGGAGGAATGCCGGATTCGATGAGGAAGTTGTCTTTGTGTAATTATGTTGATTTACATGGGAATAAGTTGGATGGTGAAGTTCCTGATTGGATTGGTGAAATGAGTAGCTTGCAGACTTTGGATCTCTCTGGGAATGCATTTACCGGAGGGATACCGGAGTCAATGGGGAAGCTTCAGTCTCTGAAGCTGCTGCATTTGTCTCAGAATGGATTTAATGGTGGGTTTCCGGAGTCGTTGAGTAAGCTGACTAGTCTGTTGGAGTTGGATTTGAGCCGGAATTCGTTGACGGATATACTTCCAGTGTGGATATTTGGGTTGGGTTTGCAGAAGGTTTTGCTGTCTGAGAACAAGTTAAGTGGAGAGCTGGAATCTCCGGGGGTGTCGCTGGAGGGCTCGTATCAGAAGCTTCAAGTGTTGGATTTGTCGGATAATGGGTTTACTGGGGGAATCCCATCTAACATTGGGGGTTTTAGTGGGTTGGAGATGTTGAACTTGTCGAAGAACTCTCTGGATGGAGTTATTCCAGTGAGTGTTGGTGAGCTGAAGAAGGTTGGTGTTCTTGATTTCAGTGATAATCAACTTAATGCTAGCATTCCTTCTGAAATTGGAGGTGCGGTTGCTTTGAGGGAGTTGAGGCTGGAGAAGAATTCCTTGTCTGGGAAAATTCCTTCCCATATTGAAAAGTGTTCATCTCTAACCACCCTGTAAGTACTCTCCCTTACTGTCATTATGCTTATTAGTTAGTGCTATTTTCCTGCAAGCTCACGAAATGAGAATTTTAGCGCCGCTGCTCATGAAACAAACTGAGTTGCTTAGTTATATTACTGCCTGCATCGTTCTTTTCAGTTTTGGAACATTGATCTGCATCCTCCTGTGTAGGAAATTGATCTTTATAGCATTCAACAGTAGTATAATTTCAATGGTAGTTGTTTACATGATAATTCTATGGAAATGTCTTAACTGGTATTTCGTTTGTTTGGATCTTTAGAATATTGTCACAGAACAAACTTGAAGGTCCAATTCCTGCAACCTTGGGTAACCTCTCCAACCTCCAGAATGTAGACTTATCTTTAAACAGACTATCAGGAGCCTTGCCTAAGCAGCTTGCCAATCTTCCTCACCTCCTGTCCTTCAATATCTCCCACAATCAACTCCAAGGTGATCTACCTGCTGGTGGATTCTTCAATACCATTTCGCTTTCCTCCGTTTCGGGTAATCCGGCCTTGTGTGGTTCTATAGTTGACCGCCCTTGCCCTGCTGTCCTTCCAAAACCCATTGTTCTTAATCCTAACTCTTCTTCTGATGTGGCTGAACCCGGTTCTTTGTCCCCGAATATGCGTCACAAAAAGATCATTCTGAGCATTTCTGCTTTAATTGCGATCGGTGCAGCTGTTGTCATTGCTCTTGGTGTAGTTGCTGTCACAGTTCTAAATATCCACGCTCGATCCACATCATCTCGTTCTGCTGCAGCGCTCGCGTTATCAGCTGGCGACGACTACAGCCGTTCTCCCACTACTGATGCCAACTCTGGCAAGCTTGTCATGTTCTCAGGTGATCCAGATTTCAGTGCTGGGGCCCATGCGCTGCTCAATAAGGATTGTGAGCTTGGGCGTGGAGGATTCGGAGCTGTTTACAGGACGGTTCTCCGGGATGGACGGCCAGTTGCCATCAAGAAGCTAACTGTCTCAAGCCTTGTGAAGTCCCAAGATGATTTTGAGAGGGAAGTCAAGAAGCTGGGAAAAATCCGTCATGAAAATCTTGTGGCACTTGAAGGGTATTACTGGACTCCCTCTTTGCAACTCCTCATTTCTGAGTTTGTCTCCGGAGGAAGTCTGTATAAGCAGCTTCATGAAGGACCGGGAGGAAATGTTCTGTCATGGCACGATAGATTCAACATAATTCTTGGGACTGCAAAGAGTTTAGCACATCTGCACCAGCTGGACATAATCCACTACAATCTGAAATCTAGTAACGTTCTAATAGACAGCAATGGCGAGCCAAAAGTTGGAGATTTCGGGTTGGCAAGATTACTGCCAATGCTAGATCGTTATGTTCTCAGTAGCAAGATTCAGAGTGCACTTGGATACATGGCACCTGAATTTGCATGCCGCACAGTAAAAATCACTGAAAAGTGTGATGTCTACGGGTTTGGAGTTTTGGTACTAGAGGTAGTGACAGGAAAGCGGCCAGTGGAGTATATGGAGGATGATGTCGTGGTGCTCTGTGATATGGTCAGGGGTGCATTAGAAGAAGGGAAAGTAGAGGAATGTGTGGACACAAGGTTATTAGGGAATTTCCCGGCAGAGGAGGCTATTCCTGTGATGAAACTAGGTCTCATTTGTACATCGCAGGTACCTTCAAATAGGCCTGACATGGGAGAGGTTGTTAACATATTGGAGCTGATCAGATGCCCTTCAGAAGGTCAAGAGGAGTTGGAATGAAGCGAAACGAAGCTATTATAGTTTTTGAACAGGAAAGTATGCAAGGAGGAAGAAGATAGATAACAAGATATGACATGAAGAAGCAAAAGTATTTTACTGAAGTTTTTCCGGCGAAGAGGAATCCGGTTTGTTTGTCCAATTTACAAAAAAAGTAGAGAAAAGAAGAAGTAGAGAGCAGTAATGTCCAAGTGTTATGTAAGTTTTAATCTTTTGGTTTTTAGTCTTGTGATTTTGGTTTATGGTAGTTTTGGCTTTGTTATTTCTTCTTGCTCTCCTATTCCACTGTGTCTGTCTGTTTGTAACTGGTTAACGATGTCGACGACCGATACATTTGCCGGATTCCTATTCACCGGGTTCCAATTTGGGATCATAATATTATTGCAAGATAACTTCCTCATTATCTGTTTTTCATGCTTCCATTCCTTGTTACACCAGACAATGCACATTTTGGATTTCAGACCCAACAAGTGACCAGAATGTCTTCTTTTGGATTAGATTCAGGAAGCAAAAGCAAAAGTTACAATGCACTCAAAGTAAAAGGCAATGAATAGATTCTCAAACAAAACCTAAAATTTCAAAATTTTGCTAGGATAACAAATAAAGAGAAAAGTGTGTAAAAAGAGAAAAAGGAAAATGCAAATGGAAGAAGAAAAGAATATATTGGGGAGTGATGTTTGGATTAAATGATTCTGTCTGAGAAAAGAAGCATAGAAACTCTCACATTATAATCTCTTCTTAGTTACTCTCCCATGTTTTAAGCTTTGGGGAGTCACAATTTTGCACTGCATTCTAAACTTTCATGTCAGGACAGTCACTCAGCTAAGAAGAATGGAACCTTTCATGGTACACTTTACCACTATTTAAAAAACACAAAACACCATTTTCAATATTGACTCAAAAAAGAGAACTCAAAAAACAGCTCAACATTCAATACTTTGTTTAAGTTTTTCATGGGAGTTGAAAGTTGGATGTTATAAGATCCCATTTTTGGTGAAAATCTTACATTTCACCCACACCCACCCATATTGTTTTTTTTTTTTTTTTTTTTCACTTCGGTTAAAACTGGTGTCAAATTTCGAATTCAGATCCTAGATACCTATGTGGCTATGTCAGATTTCGAATTCAGACTGTGGATATCTGTGTTGTATTTGTGCACATACATTATTGTACCAACGGATTAGAATTATTATGAAAATGTATTTGACAAGGAGGACATAGTGTGATGCATGAATAGAGGAGTAATGGATGATGGTGTTGGAGTGGTGGACTCAAAAAGAAAAAGAACTACCAATAAGCACATGCAATCCTCAAGAATATTTCGGCTAAAACTGGTGTCAAATTTCGAATTCAGATAATAGATATCTATGTCAGATTTCGAATTCAGACTGTGGATATCTGTATCGTATTTGTACACATACGTTATTGTACCAAAGGATTAGAATTATTATGAAAATGTGACATGGAGGACATAGTGTGGTGCATGAATAGAGGAGGAATGGATGATGGTGTTGGAGTGATGGACTCAAAAAGAAAAAGAACTCAAACAAGCACATGCAATCTTCAAGAACAGCTTTGGTTTTATGTTTTTTTTTATAAAAGAAGGAAAAAAAAGAATATAAAAATACTTAGCTTAGTAGAATACTATCATGGGAAGTGACAAAAGTGGAGCTTTGTTCTGTTATTTTAATGGAGAAATGTGTAGAGCTCTATGCCTATACCCCAAAGTGGTGTCTTCATCAAGCCCTATAATCACTATGGTTAGTGGAACAAAAGGGGATTCTCTCAAATGTGGTACACTGTGCACAAGAAGAAGAAAAAGTGGGGAGGGAACCCATTAAAGTAAGGCAAGCAAGCATTCTTGAAAGGTGGAAATGGACATGTTGCTGCAGCTGGCCATCATTGAGAGAAAATTTTCAAACTTTTTATTGATTGACAGACAAAATGATAGAGGAAGGGACACAATTACTAGGGTTTAGTCACGTTAGTTATAAGTGATATGGTGAATGGTGGATGCATATGATTTTGGGAGAGAAAAAAATGGATCTGCCATCATTTAGATTTTTGCAAGGTGGGGAACATAAAAAGGTTGTGAATTGAGAGATGTTTTGCAGAAGGTGCATGCTTGCTTGGATATTGCAGGCAGCTTTTGTAAGGTTTCTGGCAAAAGAATAAGTCATGTCACTGTTATGGCCTTGGTCAGTGGGATTTGATTTCAATATCCGTGAAGAAACAAGACACCATATACAACAAGAGGAGCTGAATGTGAAAACCTCCACCTTGGTGGTGGTGGTGGTGGTTGACCTGGCACTGGCTCTGGCTGGTGGTTGTCGGTGGAATGGTTGCTGGAACAATGAATGTAAGCCCAAACAAGAATGTTAGCTCATAAACTGAAATTCCATCTTTTTGGGCCAACATGACTTATTACAAGTCTTCGGCTGCAATCTAGAAGTTAGCAAATAGAGATTTTGGTAAAATTTTCCCATTCACCATATTTTACAAAGTTTCACATTTAATTTTTACCAGAGCATTGGATTTCCCTGTAAAAATGAACAAAAGAATAATATCTAACCTCCCACACTTGTCTTATGAGTCCTATATTTTCTATGATCTATATTATATCCGACTTCAACTGCCAATTCTTGCAAAAAGAAAGCTGCAAAAACAACGAAAACAAAATTACCTTCATATAATTCCAACCCTCGGATAAAGGCTCAATTTACACACGAACTCTATCGTATACGCCAAGCTGTTTTCATCTTTCAGTGAACTCATCAGTCACGCAGCAAAGTTTCTTCTGTTTCTATGTAATAGTAGTTTTCTCTGGGAGGATGATCTTGCCTGTTTTCCTAACTTCTATGTAAGTAGATATGTTAATCATCCCAATTGTTGCCCCACTCATCCTTACTAGGAGGTCTCGATGTCAGTCCATTTGCAGATAAATTTCCTGTTTGCTGTCTCCCTGGTGACCTCACTGCCTCACCCTCATCCCAGTCGTCATCCCAGCTGTTATCCCAACCATCTGCAGATTCCACATTAACAACTGAAGAAGATGCCATTTCAAGCTCCTGATATGGGACTCCTGTACCATGTTGTTGGTCCCGCTTGCCAAACTTACAGCAGGCCCATGACCCTCCAATAACCAGAGCTACCACGAAAAGAAAGTAAGCACCATAGATGGGGCTTTGGGTAAGAGTGGTGTAAAAAGGCATTTGAGAGATTGTACGGAAATAGTTGGCTTTGGGTGGGTGAGATACAGGACGTCCTGTGTGCAGAACGCATTCTCCACTTCCAGCATGTAAACTTATTGTTGAGATTCCTTCAGCAACTACTAATACACTTATCTGGAAACAAAACCAAACAAACCAATACATCATATTACTGTGAGTAGGATACCAACCGATGTCATCAATGCAGACATTGAGAAGGGGGATACAAGTCAGCTGGAACTTATGAAAACATTATGATAAGATATTGTTGGTAACCGAATGCTAGAAGGAAGACTGAGAACTAAAAGAGGCGCACACTTTGAAAACTAATATTAAACAATCATTATGCCATCTCTGGTCTAATAAATTGTTTGGCAGTATGAATACTGGTTTCTTCCTCCTTATCCTAATGTTCACTAGTGTTGAGTGTAAACAAGCAGTTAGAAGGTACTAGCGTGTTGAATAGCTGAACAACCATCACAACACGGACAATAATAAAAAATGACCCCCCCACCCCCTTTTTTTTTCCTTTTCCAGCAAAATTTTACATGGCTAAGTACTCTTTTAACCGCTGATTAAAAACAGCGTATTACTAAATCCATGCAATAATGACTTGAAATCACTCAGATGAGATGACAATGGATGTCGGTGAGTTTCAAAACGTCTGAGTGAAAATAGGTCAAAGGTCCCGTGGAGATCGAAGAAACCAAAAGTTCAAGAAATTTAAGAACTGACAGAGACATACCTTCTTGGCTCGGTGTTTTGGTATCTTCAGCTCCTTCAGGTCAGCCTTCACAGAAGCTGAGACACTGATATTTACATCTAGATTGCTCTCTCCTTCATTTTGCACCAGAAGAAAAAACTCTTGCAAACCTGCAAAAAGAAAAGAAGACGAAAAAGAAATGAGAGTGGTGAACGTTTGTATTTGCGGAGTCTTAATAAAATCAAGTTGCTTAACCCCACAAAGATTGAAAAAAAATTTCTTCTTTGCAACTACCTAAACTAAAATAGAGGTGAAAGATTTAAATTTCCATACTGAAATACAAAAAAGACGCAATCAAAGTGAATAATATAAAGCTGTACATTGATAATTGATGCTCAATGCACCCACTCCAGAACCCACAAACACTTCTTAATACCAACTTATATGGTCATCGAGTTGTTTCAAAAAATCAAAATCATATAATAGCGTCGCAGGAATGAGGAACCTTCGATAGGCTTGGCGAGCCAACGGTAAAACCCCAGCCATTCCCCTATGAAAATGGGGTCGCGATAGGCTTGGTAAGCCAGTGATAGACCAAAAGAGCGCGAGTGCAGTACCAAGATGGGTGACCGCTTGGGAAGTCCTCGTGTACCTTTGTTTGGTTAAAAACCAGCCATTCCCTTAGGGAAGTCCTTGTATTCCCTTTCTAGCCTACACCAACTTGTCTGGGACTAAAGGGTTAGACAAAGATGAAGCATCGCTGGAATGACTTGTTGTGGATTATTGGATAAACACAATCTGGTATGCAGATATATCACGTTTAGAGGCAATACCTACGGCAAAGTACATCTGAAGTTAACATATCAAACCAATGACTAAACTAAACCAAGTTGCTTAACCCCACAAAGATCGAATCCTTTTTTCCTTGTTCTTGACTACCTAGATTAAATTAGAGGCAAAAGATCCAAAGCTCCATACTGGAAGAAAGCAAGTACAAAAAAAAAAAGACGCAATCAAAGGGAATCACTGATTTAATGCTCATTGCACCATGTTCTAATCCCTCAACCACTTCTTAATACTGACTTAATGAAATGACCATCGGCTTGCACCATAAATATCAAACTCGTACAATATCCTAGCTGAGTAACTTATCAGGGATTGCTAGTTGCTACATAGACCACAATCTTGTTTCCAGATATGTTTTATTAAGAAGCAGAAACTACGGCAAAAAACGTCTCAACCGAACACTCCAATCCAATGAGTAAACTAGTTCTGTAGCGCCTTAAAAGTGTCAGTCCCTACATCTAAGTTGTTTGTTCTGCAACATCTATCTAGCAAACTAGTTATTAAGATTGATACGTCGTATTCTCTTTTTGTACCTATGACAAAGTAAATTTCAACTGAACATACCAAACCAATGACTAAACTAAACTAAGTTGCTTAACCACACAAAGATCGAATCCTTTTTTCCTTGTTCTTGACTACCTAGTTAAATTAGAGGCAAAAGACCCAAAGCTCTATATTGGAGGAAAGCAAGTACAAAAAGACACAAACAAAGTGAAACACTGATCTGAAGCTGGGCATTGTTATTTGATGCTCATTGCACCTAGTCCAGAACCCTCAAACACTTCTGGACACTAACTTTTATGGTCATTGAGTTGTTTCAAAAAATCAAAACCATACAATAACGCAGCTAGAGTGACGTATCATGGACTGTTATATGAACACAATCTTGTTTGAAAATATGTTACATTTAGAAGCAGTACCTACGGCAAGTAAATCTCAAGTGAACATACCAAACCAATGATTAAAAGAAATCAAGTTGCTTTACCCCACAAAGATCAAAACCTTTTTTCCTTGTTCTCGACTACCTAGATTAATTAGAGGCCAAAGATAGAAAGCTCCATATTGGAGGAAAGCACGTAAAAATAGTACGCAATCGAAGTGAAAGAAAGCTCCACACAGTTAATTAATCCTCATTGCAATATGTTCTAAACCCTCAACCACCTCTTAATACTGACTTAATGATATGGCCACCGTCTTGCACCATAAAAATCAAACTCGTACAACAGCGTAGCTGAGTGACTCATCATGGATTGGTACATAGACCACAATCTTGTTTGCAGATATGTTTTATTAAGAAGCACAACTACGTCAAATCTCAACCGAACATAGAAAACCAATGAGTAAACTAGTTGTGAAGCCCCTTTAAACTGTCAGTCTCTACATCTAAGTTGTTTGTTCTGCAACATCTATCTACCAAACTAGTTATATAGATTGATACAAGAAAATTACCAATTGGAAGAAGACAAGCAATCATATCTTTCTGCTGCGTCGCGCACTTGTTTGACGTTGCACTACATTTCTCATCAATTCCATCTTGATTCACACCACCTGCCGCAGCCGCCGCACCGGTATCATTCTGATCCACTTTTGTTGTATTCTCAACTGGAATTTGTGGGCTCTTTGGTACAGTTGCGTTCGAATTCACATCAGTCTGATTAGATCCAACTGTAACAGGAATTGGTCCTGGTGATGGAGAAATCTATACAAAACAACAGTTTTACTCCCTCAGTAACCCAAATTCAAAATCAAATCAATAGAATTAATATGTAAATTAAGGAGGAAAGTTTTTGATTATTCATCACCATACCTGTGTTGTTGTTGAATTAGCTGTTGTATTGTTGCTGTCTGGTTTTAATCCAACCAATTTCCTCAACTTGAATTGAACGACATCTTCAGATCCATCTGCTACTACAAATACAAGAACCAACAGAATCACTACAAAGGAAGAAGAAGAAGAAGAAGAACCTTTTTTAACCATCTTAGGTTAGAGATCCTTAATAAGCAGATTCTCAAAGTGTTCAAAAACAAATTTGTTTTATGTTCTGGATTCAGAAACTAGTCTAAATCTGTAATTCAATGATTTTGACAAATTCATTTGGGGTAGTGAATGGAACAGTTACAAATTGAAATTGGGTTCAGTTCAAGTTCTGCGAGGAGTCTGAATTTTGGGGATTCCAGAGAGAAGATGATGAGATTCAGTAAAATTAGGGTATTGATTGATTGATTGATTTTGGGGTTTGTGGGAGTTGAAAGAAGAAGAAGAAGTAAAGTTCTTGGCAGTTTCGTTGTGATAGGTCAAGATGAACAGCTCATTGCTTCACAGATTCATTTTCAGGACCTAAGAAGAATCTTTATTTTTTCTCGATTGCGCCAGGCTGAGTCTTGCGATTTGCGACGTCTACCCACCGGCCAAGGACGGAGCCACAAAACTCCACTACAAGGTTGCCAAAGTGGTGAAAGTAGGTGTCATGACTCATGACTGGGTGGCCAAAGTTGTTAAGATTTTGGCGAAATTTTTAGGTACTATTGGGATTGGGACAAATACATTATGTTCCTTGGAACAATGATTAATCGTTTTGGTCTGACATATTTATGAAAATCAATAGAGACAGGTGTTATAGAAATATTAAAGCAAACCGAGGATGAGGGATTTCCAGGAATGCTAAGTAGTCTTGACTATATTCATTGGGTATGGATGATATGACCTACTACCTATGTCGACATTTTGTGAACTTTCCGTTCTAACCAGATTACATCTCGATGTCTACTGAAAAACCTAAGAGTTTAGACATATCAAAAATGCAAGTGGATAGGCTTTGAATCACCTATTCAACTAAGGATTGGTCCTTGTAGAAATCTTTTTAATAGAGATCGGTACATGTGGGTAGGTTTGAATCACCTGTTTAACTACGAAACAAATTTCACGAGTCTACTCTCTTAATTAAACCATGTAATTGAACATAATTCCAAAGTACGAATTCAACTGGAAGTTCAACAAACTAAATAATAAAGAATTACCGTTACGTTGATTCTACGAATTCCATAGATAAACTATATGTACATTGCTCTTTCAAACTTTGGAGATTGATATACATTGCTCTTTCAAACTTTAGCTATAGGTGAAGGTATTTCACTTTTGCCATGAGTGGAAACCTTTTGTTGAGAAGAATCACTAGCCTTGACAAATTTTACCTCTTTGCTAATGCTTGGAGCATCTATTCGCTTATAGCCAAATCCTTGTGTATCACGATGAATTTTACTTGGAGCATAGTGGTTAATTTTCTTGAACTAGTGTTGAACTTTTTCAAATTATCTTCCAACATCGTTGATATTAGACTAAATCAACCTCAATGCGTTTTTCTCGAGCGAGATAAGCGCTTTCTGTCATCAAAACTTGCTTCCGGGAGTTAGTCCTTGCTTCGGTTTACGCAAGTTTCTCTTCCAACAAGAAGTATTTTTGATAAACATTATCACATTCAAGTGACTTTCTACTTAGGTTTTCTTCGGAATCTTTGAGGATCGATTCGCAAGAGCGATTCCAACCATAAAGACCTACGTAAATCCTTTTCAATTTCTTGTTTTCTCGACAGAGAGGAGTCAGAAGAGGTGTGACATGAGAAGTTGTAATTTTCAACGAATCCAAAAACTTAACATACACCGAGACTTCCTCATCAACATCTCTAGCATTATCTGAATCACCTTCATCAGAAAGTTCATCCAACTGTTCTTCTAGGCGTGTTTCCCAATCAACAGTTTTTACATTAAGAGAATGTTTAGATATTGACTTACATGTGACAGTTCTCTCAGGTGAATTCCATCTTTGAAAATCTTCTGGTAATTTCTGAACTAGTACGTTTTTAGAGATAGACACATCCATATAGTCAGATTGCTACAAACACAGACTTATAAGGTCTTAAATATATTTACCTTCTCTGATACCAATTGAAAATGCGGGGGTACAACAACCACACCTAACAATTCGTTTGGAAATCTGAGAGGACTTACTCCAATATACCTTCTAGAGAATCAACTAGACAGTAAGACTCAATCTAGAGAAAAATATATACAAGATTTTTATCTCTAACTCTTAATTCAATCTGCAATCAGCAAACAGAAATTTGCGAGCCCGATTGAATATAAGAGAAATAACTTGAACGGTACCAAAGACCAATGTTCAAGGATCAATCAATTTCAATCAACAACCGAAGGTTGGATTTTCTAATTTATCGATACAACGCACAACCTATGATATTTCAATTATATAACAAAATATAATGCAGAAAAGAAATAACATAGACACCAGAATTTTGTTAACTAGGAAAACCGCAAATGCAGGAAAAACCCCGGGACCTAGTCTAGGTTTGAACACCACACTGTATTAAGCCGCTACAGACACTAGCCTACTACCAATGAACTTCGGGCTGGACTATAATTGAACCTTAATCAATCTCACACTGATTCAAGGTACAATTGCGTTCCTTACGTCTTTGATCCCAGTAGTGAAAATGCATGGGTACAACAACCACACCCAACAGTTCGTTTGGAAATCTGAGAGGACTTACTCCAATACACTTTCTAGAGAATCAACTAGACAGTGAGACTCAACCTAGAGTAAAATATATCAAAGAGTTTAATATCTCTGTTTCATAATGTAATCAGCAAATCAAAAAGATATAAATCCGCGAGCCTGATTATTATGTGAAACAACTTGAACGGTACCAAAGACCAATGTTCAAGTGTCAATCAATGTAAATCAACAACCAAAGATTGAATATTTTAATTGATTGATCTTAATGCACAACCTGTGATATTTCAATTATATAACAAAATATAATGCGGAAAAGAAATAACACAAACACCAGAATTTTGTTAACGAAGAAACCGCAAATGCAGAAAAAATCGTGGATCTAGTCAGATTGAACACCATACTGTATTAAGTTGCTACATACTATAGACTACTACAAATTAACTTTAGACTAGACTGTAGTTGAACCTTAATCAATCTCACACTGATTCAAGGTACAGTTACGCTCCTTACGTCTCTGATCCCAGCAGGATATCACCCACTTAATTCCCTTAGCTGATCTCACCCACAACTAAGAGTTGCTACGACCCAAAGTAGAAGACTTGATAAACAAATCGGTCTCACACAGAAAAGTCTATAGGATTGAATAAATCTGTCTCCCAAAAAAATACCCAAGACTTTTTGTTCCGTCTTTTGATAAATCAAGGTGAACAAGAACCAATTGATAACCCAGACTTATATTCCCGAAGAACAACCTAGAATTATCAATCACCTCACAATAATCTTAATCGACAAGCGAAACAAGATATTGTGGAATCACAAACGATGAGACGAAGATGTTTGTGACTACTCTTCTATCTTGCCTATCGAAGAAACTAATCTCGATCCAATTTTACAATTGTACTCAATACGATAGAAACAGAAAGATCAAATCACGCAACTACAAAGAAAATAGTTGGGTATGGCTTCACAATCCCAATGAAGTCTTCAAGTCATTAACCTACAGGGTCTAGAGAAGAAACCTAAGGTTAAAGGATAATCGACTCTAGTTATGCAACTAGTAACACACAGGAGGTATGGGGATGTTTCCCAGTTCCTAGAGTTCTCCTTTATATAGTTTTTAAATCAGGGTTTACAATCCAAGTTACCTTGGTAACAAAGCATTCAATATTCACCGTTAGATGAAAAACTTAATTTAACCAAGCTAATATCTTTCAACCGTTAGATCGAACTTAGCTTGTTTCACACAAATGAAATGTACCCTCATTTAGGTTTATGTGACCATACTTAAACGTGTACACCATGTTGGTTCAAAAATTGTTAACCGAGGTTAGACATATGATTACTCTCATATCAACCTTATTCATATTAATCATAACTAGTTCAAATGACTCAAATGAAACTAGTTAAAGAGTTGTTCAATTGCTATATTCTCATAGAATTATACAAGAACACAACTGAAGCAAAATCGGTTTGATTCACTCGAATCAATACATGAACATTATAGCCACGGTTTGCAAAGATTGCATTGCTTATTTTATAAATGTTTATATTCATGTACAAAACCGATTTTAGAACTTTAACCTTCAAGTATGCAAACGTGTACGCATACTTGAAATACCTGGACCGAGATTGGTTTCCGGCAGTACGCAAATGGGTACGCGTACTTCCAATCCCAACAGAAATTATCGGATGTGAACCTGTACACCGATGCAAACGGGTACGCATACTTAGGTTCCCGGATTTCTCAAACCAACCGGTACGCAAACGGGTGCGCATACTATGGTTCTCGGACTTGGATTACATATGTGCAAGAGTACACAACATGACATATCCAATAATGGTTAAGTGTTCTAAACTCTTATTTCAATCATTGAAACATTCTTAGAGGATGACAATAGCAGTTTTCACACATTATTAGCATCAAAGCAATTTTAAAGATATTGAAATAATCATTATCGAAACATTCCAAGTCTACACCAAATGATTGTATCACATAAACCATGTAAGATGTTACTCGGAAATTTTCTCATGATATAAGATGAACTTGGTCGAAGCGAAAGCTTACCAACACATATTTCGAGAAATATGTAAGCGAGATATACTTAGCTCGTAATCTCAAATGTGTATAGTTAAAATTGTATCGTAACACGACTTATGTCTCAATATAGGAGATAGTATAAATAGACTTTCCAGGTGCTCTAAGAACCATGTTGCGCATACTTAGTTTCCCAGATTTCTCAAGCCAACAGGTACGCGTACGTGTACACATACTATGGTTCCCATACATGGATTACATATGTGCAAGAGTATACAACATGTCATATCCAATAATGGTTAAGTGTTATAAACTCTTATTTCAATCATTGAAACTTTCCTAGAGGATGACAATAGCCATTTTCACACACTATTAGCATCAAAGCAATTTTCAAGTTATTGAAATAATCATAACGAAACGTTCCAAGTCTACACCTAATGATTGTATCACAAAAACCATGTAAGATGTTACTCGAAAATTCTTACATGATCATATTTTGACTTGCTTCAAGAATATAAGATGAACTTGGTGAGTTTAAAGCTTGCCAACACATATTAGAAATATGTAAGCGAGTTAAACTCACTCGAAATCTCAAATGTGTATAATAGAAAACTATATCGTAACACTACTTATGTCTCAATATAGGAGATAGAGTAGAAATAGACTTTCCAAGTGATAGATGAGTTTCAGTCTCCATATACCTTTTGTTGATGAAGTTCCACAAGCTCTCCTTAGTAGTTCTTCGTCTTCAAATGATTAACGTCGTGAAGTCTGAGGCTCAACTACACAATCTATGTCCTAGTCCGAGACATCTATAAGTAGACTAGAAATCAAGACTTATATTTTTGATCACTAACATTGACAAACATGCTTGAGATAGCAACGCATGTGAGTTTGACCGAGCAATGCTCTAACAATCTACCCCTTTGTCAATTTTAGTGACAAAACTATCAATACATATGGATTAAAAAATATTACAACTTTGTAGCTTCTCATCCAAATGCTTGATCTCCTTGGCATATCCAACACGACTCGAAATCTTCGTCACTTCCAAGTACTCCATGATTCTAAACGTGTTTAACTCAGCATCATAGTTGTTGAAGATCCATAGCGATAACAATGAGAAAACAAATGCTCTCAATCATTGTTATACAGTGTCATAGTATTATTAAGCACAAGTTCAAAATAAATATCCACCCCCACCCCCCCACACACACACACACAAAATGTCATTCAGGAAGAACACCAAGAGCGACCTTACTTTCAAAAGAAAAGAAGGTTTTCTTTGAACATTAACAAATCACATGGAACATGAATTTGTTTCCAAAATTCTCAATTAAATTAACCACAAGAGAACCCATGATTAATTTAATCGGAAATGATCACATAAAAGAACTTACGGAGCCACACAGTATTTACACAAAGATGTGGATCAGGGAAGACCAATACTGAGGAATAAACAAAGATTCATTCTATCTTCCATCACTATTTGAATAGAGAAACATAATAGACTTAATCTTTGTAAACAAAAGTTAATCCTATCTTCTATCAATATTTACATAATGACGTAATAGGCTTAACTTTTGTTGTCAAAAGTTCATTCAATCTTTTATCAATATTTGCATAATGACATGTGAAAGACTTAATTTTTGACACATATATGGGAAAATCATAGTTCACAGATGAAAACACACATATCCCATAATAAGTTGCAATATATAAAATCATAAAGATTAATACTGCAAACTCATTTTCCCTTTGAAGGTAGAATCAAAAATTTTCGCACGGATTTACACCAAGGATGGCTACCAAAGGCGTATAAAAATATTTTCTTAACAAAGAAGAAAATACAAAGTCATTAACGACCATGCACCATAGTTCACATAAGACGATTGCGAACATTCAAGAATTCCATAGCAAAAGCGTACTACTGCCCATTCTTGAACTTCCTTCTTTGTGATTCACCAAAAAAATTCTTGTAAAAGCTACAAATGTGCTTAGAAGAGTAGTTGATGAAGTCGGATAATTGGATTTAGCTTTATTGGAGGCCCGAGAACCAACAGTTACACAAGCATGCAAACTTGTACGCGAGTAGAGAGTTTTTAGGGAGTTATATTCTAGAATGGTCTTAGGTGTTTTGTGGTGTTTATCTCCACGTTTATAGCTTACGGGTTTGTCGCATTTTGATAAGGTTTAACCTATTAGTTTTTTTATCTTTTTATTAGCTAGCAAGTTAGGGTCCTATTTAAGGTCTTGTTTAATATTTTAGTCGGCAGTTTTTGATGAATAAAAAAAAAGAAAAGGTTAAACTCATCAGAGAGTTTTCATGTTCAGTTTATGTTTAATCCGATAACCTTGCATCAGTTTTGGCGCTAGAAACTAATAACGATCATGGCTCGGGGAAGAGAAGAACATAGAGTTGTTGGTCGTGGTACTCCTCATCTAGAAGGAATGATGAAGTTTGAGAGGATTACCAAACTTGAACGACAGGTTAAAGTGCTCACCCGTCAGATGGCTGTTATGAAGAAACAACAAGAGCACCATCAATATCCAAATCCCCGAGAGGCGGAGGATGATGATGATGAGGAAGACATGTATGATGTCTTCGCTGGTAGCGTAGTGGGTAGTCAACTTGATGAATATCAATCGCATGATTCCAGGAATTAGAAATCTGGATTGAAATTAAGGAAATTAAGGAAATTAAGTTGACATCCCTGACCTTCACGGTAGCTCGCAACCAGATGATTCAGTTGATTATCTTTGTGTTGTAGAGGAAATTAAGGAGTTTAAGAGGATTCCACGAGATCCAGCAGAGGGCAATGAACAATTCTCAATATGCGAACAAGAAGACAGAGTTATTGTAGATTGGGACGCACCACCAATCTATGATACTTATCCAGGTGATGAAGTTTTTTCTCATTCAGATTATATTGACCCTTTAATCAGGGAAGACCCAAAAATCATATGTATTCTGGTAACTCTATGTCGTCTATTTACAAAATTCAAGCTATGTATCCAGTAGACAATCTTAATTCGAAATCAGTTGATTATGAGCAAGAGGAAATATTTCGTAATAAGGATTGTGAAGAGAATTATATCAGTAAGGTTCGGGGGCGAGTCCTCACCAAGTCCGGGAGGATAAAAATAACAGAATATGTATCAGAAGAATTCAGAAGCAACATGATTCACTTGATAGCCTATCGCGACATTGATACTTACATGAAGGATAGTGTTGTGCGATGGCCCGTAACAAATGGTATAGGACGTGTAGCTATGCGTCTAACACCTACCATTGAAGAAAAACTCTTGTCGTCCCACTTATTTGGATCTATTTATGATGTTTAAAGCTAAATGATGGATATGGTTCATTGCACATAGGTTTTGTGGAAGTAACAAAGTGGGCTCACATAGGTTTGTTGTTCCAAATTATTTTTCATGAAGTCATTCCAAATGTTGTTAAAGCATCTCATTATGTTTTACAAAGAAGCACAAATTTCATCCGAGTTAATGTTCTTAACGATGACGCATGTGTTTACTGTGAGCTTGGTGGTGCATATTTTTATGTCGGCAAGGAGAACTATAAGTTTTCTGCACCTGTTTTCCAGACTATGGAAATGCAATGGAGTTCTATACGTGGAATCAACACGATGAGTATGCTAAATTTAGGTGAAAAATATAATCTACGGTTTGATGTATGTGTGTCGAAATATCTTCATCCTAGCAGCAAAGAACTATTGGACGACAATGATCATTATCTAGAGAAGAAGGACATGCATTCATTTGAGAATAATGAGGCCAAATCCTTATTCAATAGTGTTCATGTGAAACTGATCTCTTGGACAGTGTCAGATTATTGGTACATGTGTCATTATACAATTTTAGTGGCCAGGGAGCTCGTTTTGGCTCTATCTACAAGTGACTGCATATTATCAATTGCTACACAGATTTCGTTTGTCGGGGTATTTTCTTCTAACGAGGAAAAGAAGCTAATTAGAGATAAGGGTGGAAAAACGAAATGTTTTGTTATACATACTACTGTCATTGCGATCGTAGGATACTTTGCTAGACTCTATTGTGTCAACAGAGATATTTATGGTCAGAAAGAGAACCACATTGGGATTATGCTAAAGGAGCTGGTGAAGAAATAGACAAGATACAAGGTTAGTACAAGGTGGTATTATTTTATCGTTCGTCTTCCAACAGTAAGTAAAGTTAGTTTTTCTTACTTCCATGAGTTGTGGAATAAGGGAATCAATGGTGCAATCAAATATGTCGTAGTTTTACCGTCTGATCAAGAGCGAGAAGAATGGACTGTTCTCAATGGAAATCTAGAAGGTTTATGTCCAAATTACTACATGTTTACTGATGAGGAGTGTTTGAGAAGAGAGGATGATAGAGTTTCTCGTTATCTGCACTCAATCGATGAACATAAATTATATTATTGAAGGAATTACAACATGAGTTGTCGTCCTCATATGCGAGAAAAATGACCGAACAAGAATGGTTCATGCATCTTGTTTCTCTTACGGATGATAAGATGGACTACCTTATTACGAAACGAATATTTTTGATCAACCAAACAGAAGGTGGGGTAGGAAAATCAGTGGTCTCTGTTAACATGACTGACATCCGTGAAGGTTTATGTTTTGTTTTTGATCGTGGAAAAAAGGAGAGGAAAAAATTTCAGAGACGAATTTTATTTGAGTTGGGGAGAATGATGAAGTAGGATAATTGGATTTAGCTTTAGTGGAGGCCCGAGAACCAACAGTTGCTCAAGCATGCAAATTTGTACGCGAGTAGAGAGTTTTTAGGGAGTTATATTCTAAAATGGTCTTAGGTGTTTTGCGGTGTTTATCTCCACTTTTATAGCTTACGGGTTTGTCGCATTTTGATAAGGTTTAACCTATTAGTTTGTTTATCTTTTTCTTAGCTTGCAAGTTAGGGTCCTATTTAAGGTCTTGTTTAATGTTTTAGTCGGCAGTTTTTGATGAATAAAAAAAAAAAAATTTAAACTCAGAGAGTTTTCATGTTCAGTTTATGTTTAATCCGATAACCACCCGCATCGGTAGTACTCCAAGAATCCAAGTGCCCAAGTCCAAGAGAAGTGGAACAAGTGCAACGAAACCGAGCAAAACACTCAAAAACAAGAGATAGGAAAAATACCAATCTTAACTCATCCAAATTCAATAATTCTCATTTCCAATTTGAAGAGAATTCAAAGAAGAAGAGATTGCAAAAATAATGAGGTCATTCCGAGTTCGGACGAAGAAGTTGCGGCCAAAACAAGTTTACCGAAAATCGACGTTTACAGGTCAGTATGCATACGGGTTTGCAAACGAATTTTGTGACCAGGAGCAGTATAAAAACGGGTTTGCGTACCAAAATCCCTGGATTTTGATTTTAAATGATGGTATGCATACCTGGTATGTGTACCATGAAGTCCAAACATCCCGAACTAATACTTTCAAACCTAAACTCTTAAGAACCTTAAACACAGATCAAGTTAGGTAGAAATGAACGATAAGCAAGTTACATGGATCATTATTAGTACTCTAATAAAATAATAAAAACATAAATCTTGCTCAAGTTTATAGACATACCTTTTTAAAGGAATCCAATCGAATTCGACATCCTTACCAAACATAATCTGTGCGCCCCAATTCTCGTGCTTCCCTCACCGTATTCATAACAGGGCATTCCTTGGTGAGGATGCAGTTAAAACACAATCAAGTTGTGTTGAGGTGAACAATTTCTTGCTCACCACAAGTGAATTTTGGATTATCATGAAGGAAATCGCTTTTAGAACCTTTCACATCCAAATCCATCTTTCCAAAGAACTTCTTAAGTTCCAACATCATGGATGTTGCCTTCTCCATAGTCATGGAATTTTTTGGGAGATCATTCCTTTTTACATATTCCGAGAAATATGTAAGCGAGTTAAACTCAGCTCGAAATATCAAATGTATATTATAAAAAACTATATCGTAACACGACTGATGTCTCAATATAGGAGATAGAGTAGAAATAGACTTTCCAAGTGATAAATGAGTTTCAGTCTCCACATACCTTTTGTTGATGAAGTTCCACAATCTCTCCTTAGTAGTTCTTCGTCTTCAAATGATGAACGTCGTGAAGTCTAAGGCTCAACTACACAATTTATGTCCTAGTCCGAGACATCTATAAGTAGAATATAAATCAAGACTTATAGTTTTGATCACTAACATTGACAAACATGCTTGAGATAGCAACACATGTGAGTTCAACCGAGCAGTGCTCTAACATTTAGGTTCTTCATGAGTAACAAGAGAGAATCTCAACATTTTATGTTGCTAGTCTGACCTCACGAAGTTCAGTCTAGTAATCAAATCAAGCAACTTCGAGTTTTAGAACCAAAATATGACAACCAAACTTGACAAACCAACTCATGGAGCATTCAACAAAGTAGTGCTCTAACAATGTCATCTCAAGAAGAATGACAAAGATGAAAAAGAAGCAATTTCAAAGATGCTCATTTCCACATCCTTTAAAGTGTTATTTATAACCCTCTGGGACGTTATATTTTGTTTTAATATGGTTTAATATGGGATGTAATTTTATGAAATGATGTTTAGAAAGTTGTTTTATGTGGTTTTAATTTTTTTTTTTACCTGATGCAAGTAATTAAAATTATGTCACTTCATCCTTATAAACGGACAATTACTTGTAAGTTAAAATAACTACTATTACGCATTAAAACTAAGTAATAATAATTTAAAGTTAAAAAACTAAAAGTTAACTAATAAAGTAGTTTTAAATTATCATCATCATCACCAATTAAGAACTTGGTTTGTGTACTGTATACATGATTGTGTATTGATAGTAATTGAGCGTGCTTATTTGTTGTGTACTTAAGTATAATCTTGAGCATTTACAAATCTTTCATGTCATTTTCATCTTTGTGAGAGGTTTTGTTTAACATAATAACCTGTTGGGATCGACTTGAACGATATTGATATTTAAATATAATTGTTAACCTTGTGTCCTTTTTATGTTTAATGTATGGAGGATATAAGCAAATTAGTATTCGACAGATATGGGTTTGTGTAGAAAGTTGGAACTAACACCATAAACTTAGAAGCACTAAGAGTAGATTTTGAAAAACATGAACCAAAGAGGAAGAAAATTCTCCACGATCATGTGTTTCATTATCTTGCCTCCTTTACGAAAATCCAATTAAAGAACAAATAGAGGAATATGAAAACGAGGACTAGTGGAAAGAAACATAAAAGGAAACAACAATTGGACGATTTTTTTTTTTAGTTTACAAATTTCTAGGAGAGTTGTGTAAGTCATTTGAGTTTTGGTATACCTCATGTTGAATGTATATTTTATCCCTTCTACAAGCTTAAATTTGCTAGACCATTGTACTTGCATGTAGCAGTACAACATTAGTATTAGTTCTAAAAGAAGAAACAACAATGTCAAATATAATATATAATTTTTTTTTTTTTTTTTTTTTTTTTTTTTTCAACTAAGTTTTCTGTTAAAATTAACAATAACTTAATGTGAGTATGTCTGTCTGAATTATAAATGTGTTTTTGTTCAAAGAACAAGTTTAATTCATATGTTTGAATGTGCTTTTAACTACATTGAATCTAAAAATCACAACTTCAATCTCCACTAAAACTCAATTACATAACTGCAATAAAATTCAAAGCTAACATCATATATTCATACTTTCCCTATCCTCAAATTCCTACTAACATAATCGAAAATTATAAGGAAAAATAGTTCGATTACCGCAGTAAATCAACCAACATTTACTTACTGAATTAGAATACAAAATGAGTACCAGAAGATAACCTAGTGAAAAACAGTAGAATTACTTGTCCAGTTTAGCATTCCAGTTCTTCAATTTTCAATCCACCCTTTGTTGGTTGAAATTACTCAATTGAAACTCTAATTTCAAAACGAAACGCCTCCCGAAAAACGAATCAGGGTTACTAACTGAATAACTCTTATAAAAAAAGAATGAATTTAAGTTTAAGAACAAATTTTGGGTGAAAATAAGGGTTTAATCCGGGGGATAAAAAATTGATTATTTTGCAAAGATTATCGGTAGGAGATAAGGGTCTTAGTAAAAAAAATATTAGGAAACAAGAGTTTTAGTAACATGTTTCACCAATGAAATCTTATAAAACTTTGGTCGAACACTAAATTTTCATCGTCTTCGTTTTCTGAGTTGTTAGAGCCCAAAGTCGAAAAGATGTTATACAATGTTTGGATTTAAGCCCTTGAAAAGTTAATTATTAGTTAAACACTGAATACATTGTCATAATATGTATTTCTTGTTAAGTATTACATTAACAAAGATGAATAAGGTGGCTCTGCTGCTGCTGCTGTTGATATAAACAAAGAGTTGCATGGTCGGGTTGATGACCTAATTGCCAAGCTTTAGGTTGCTGGTTCGAAGATTGCAGAGTTACAGATGCAGGCAGAAACGAGAGAAAATGTGATATGCAACCTAGAAGAAAAGTGATGCAGAACAGGATTAGACATTCCTAACAGTTACAAGATTCCTGGCAGTTACTAGCAGTTTCCAATTTATTATTTGTATTGTAAAACTACCTATAACTACCTACTTGTATTTAATCCTAGAATTCTGATGGAAAACATAGATTATTGAAATTTCTTATTAAAATTACAGAGATTTATGTTTAAAAAAAAATTAAATTATTTATTATTAGCAAAATCAAAAGGAGTGCAGTACATACAAATCATACAAAAATTATTTATATGTACCTACCGACATGATAAAATAAAACCAATTTATATTGTCAAAATAAGTAGTATAAAAGTTTGAAATTAAAAATAGAACTTTGTTATTAATTTGACACATGACATTCTTAAGCTCAGAATTAAAATTGTTAACAATATTATTGTTTAAAGTCTTACTTAGTGGAAGTAAAATATCAAGTGATATTATACTTCTTTTGGGTCTTTTTATTGATAATGATATTGGTATTATGATAATATACAATTTGGAAAGTCATCGTATTTTATCAGTTCTGACGAGATGATGTTTTTCTTGGAAAATATTTTTTTTGAAAGCACATCTATCTCTAGATTGGTGTCTCAATGAATTTCGTTGAGAATATATATATAGTGGAAGATAAAAAAAATTTGGAGATCGATGACTACAATGTAGCCACATTATTTAGTTTTCTTAGCTATGTTGTTAATATTTGGTTCAACTAAGATTTTAAGACGATTATGCTCAAATCAAAGTTTTGTTAAAATGCTTCAATAACGCATTAGTTTTAAAGAATATATTTTATTATGCTCATATAAGTTAGCCTAAATATTATCAGTACATACTATTCTTGTTGCATAGTTTTACTGGTTCAAACTTCAAAGGCTACAACATAAATGTGATGTGTGATTGTCATATGCAAATAAACAACTTATATCAAAGCATAAAATGCATTTTTCTTCTCAAGCAGAAGTACCTTCAAACAAAATATACCTTCAAACAAAATATACTCTTTTGCTTATAGAAGCCACTCGAAAACATAGTTCTCAGCCTAACTTCAAACAAAATATACCCTTTTGCTTATAGAATTCCGGCTTAACTTGAAGGAATCAGAAAATTGAAATTAATCAAAATTTGACAGTTCACGATGTTTTCAGTTTTTTTTTAATTCCTTGGGCATTTTAAGAAATTGTAGTGGAATCTGAATAAATTACAGTGAGTTTATGGTGGAAAGAAGAAATCGAAAACGTCGATAAATGTTGCAAACTCCTTTTGTGATTACTTGAAACATATCTTTCTTGTAATTCCTTCGAATATAAGCGCAACTTTCTCGAAATTGGAGCCAAAATAATAAATTTGTAATAGCCACTCACTGTAATGCATTTAAATATCACTTACATTTGGATTGATTTGAAAATTGTAAAAAGGTGAGTTTGAAATAGGCACACAAAGGATACACATTTTAGCTCCGATAGTCATCATATAGAGAACTTTCTTCGATTCTCCATTAATAATACTCATCTTATATTTCGTTAATAAATAAGGTAAAAAAGAAAACGTATATATTAGTGAGAGAAGAAGAAATTATAAACATCGTATGCTCATCAATGAGAGTTTTGAAGGTTGATTAAGAGCAAAAAGGGTATTAGACAAGGTGATCATTTGTTTCATTTCCTTTTCTTGATGCCCTTACTCAACTTATGAACAAAGCTCAGAGTCATGGTCTTCTCAATGGTTTTCAAGTTTCCTCTTCAGGTACTGTTGTGAGTCATTTACCATTTCCATATAATACTATTATTTTTCTTAATGCTGATATTGAGTAAGTTAAATTTATCAGATTTTGTTTGCTTCGCTTCTGAGTAAGTTAAATTTATCAGACTCCGTTTGCTTTGCTTCGAGCTCACATCCGATTTGAGAGTTAACTTTAACAAAAGTCATATTTATGGAGTAAGAGACGTGGGTGGTTTGAATGAGTATTCTTCTATTTTGGGTTTTCACAATGGTACTCTTCCAACTATCTACCTCCGTTTACCTTTGGGTGATAAATAAAAAGGTATTTCTAAGTGGGATAATTTCATTGATAGGTTCAATAAGAGGCTTTAGGTTGGAAGAAGCCTTTGCTTTCGATAGGAAAAATAACTTTAATTAATAGTGTGCTCTCTAATGTCCCAATTTATTATATATCTTTGTTTGATTTTCCTAGCTCCGTGGCTAAGAAGCTTGAAAAGATTATGCGAGATTTTTATGGAACGATAACAATAATAGAAGAAAGCTTCATTTCGTAAAGTGGAATGTGATTTGTAAAAAAAAAAAAGCACGGTGGTCTTGGGATTAAATGCTTGAAGTCGATGAATGGTGCATTAATTACTAAATGGCTATAGAGGTATGTTAAAGAAAAAATTATTCTCATGGTCATGGGATTGTTGGCAATCTTGTGTATAAATTACAATAAAACAAACAGAGAAGAGGAAGAAGAGATATGCAAACCCAATTAAACGAAACTAAAGTCGAGGCAAGGATTATATCCTCTAGCCTTAAGACAGATTCACCCGCACTGGTGCTTACAGACTATCGATATCTGTCTCCCAGGATACAACGACTTTCTTCTCGATGTAGTAGCACTCCAAACTTCGAGAAACGGCGAACCAAAACTTAAAGTGATGAACTCTATCATTGACACAAACTTAAAGATGATTTTAGAATACAGCAGAATGATTACTAGTTTTTCTGATTGATTATTTTCTAGCCTATATGTGCGGGTATTTATAGAAGATACTAACACTACGGGAAAAATAGCGATTAACTACCCCGGAAAACAGTTGTCGTATAATATACGACGACGTTTATCTATAGGTTGCACAAGGGGGGTTGTAGAAGGTCCTCAATTCTTTGCAACTCTTGATAATAGTTGTAAACACGGTTGTCGTTCCATTTTCTACCACGTTTGGCTCAGTTGTCAATGTCTTTCGAAATTTCTTCTTTATGCCTAACACAACTCTTACTTTGGTTGTGAAAATAACTCCTACACTACACTTGTTGGGATTGTAGAAAATTAGTTTACAACTATGGTTTAGAGTTGTATGTGAATTATTTGACAACTATGCTTATAGTTGTATGTCATTTCTTTGATAACTTTTGTTTGAGTTGTAAGTCGTCAGTACATGAAAAATACACATTTTTCACAACCTTTGTTTAGTGTAGTCATAATCTCTAACATAACATCCTTAAAGGTTGTAATATTTGAAGTAACAACTTCTGTTTTTAGTAGATGAATGTGTAACTACAACATTTGTTACGAGTTGTACATAAAATTATTTTGAAAAAAAAAATTAGAGCTGAAACCGAATGACCATTTATTTAAATTATAATGAAACGAAACCTGCATTCATAAATCCAAATGACCATTTATTTAAAAATCAATATTCATTGTACAATTCATAACTTCATTCATCAATTCATTGTACAATTCATAACTTAATTCATCAATGCTGAAATGACCATTTGTGACTGCAAGCTTTAGATCCAATGGTAGAATATCTGTAAAACACAAGTGAAAACTTAATTGAGTATACCAAGATAACAACCAAATTTGGATAGTAAAGAGTTACATAATACATAATGAATAATAAAGAGTGGCACCAGAATCATGTTATACTAGAGAATAGTATATATACCTAGAGAACTGATTTGAAACCATGTTATACTTAGACTTAGAAAAAAAATGGAACAAAGAGCCACACCAATAGCTACTAGTAACATAGATAAGTAATGCAGGCATAAGTTTTTTAAGGGCGACAATTGGGTACAACCACTTCATAAGCTAAATAACCACACAATATACATCAACAAAACAAGCATCAGAGTTTAAAACTCCGACTATTGATAACACAGCCATAATCTATCTAAACCTTTCAGTAGTTAAAATCATCCGATCGTCACAAAAATTTTACAGTAACCTTAATACCCAGGGTACAACAACATATCCAAAATTCAGAAAATTATGACGGTTCATTAAAAAAATATGCACCTTACAACATGACTGCTTTCAATATCGATATACAGAATTCAGTCATGATTCCTATGCACTTTGGGGTACCTAAATAAATCGGATATTCCTGAAATTTTTACAGTAGATTATCTATAGGTTTATAAACAACATACAAAAATTTCAGCTTTATCCAGTAAACGGTTAATGAGAAATATCATAAATACTAAACTCTCCAGGGTCTGAATTCTGCACATTGCAGCTGTAATTCATTCATTCTTCGAACTAGTAAACGTAACCCGATTTTCCTGAAATTTTGATGGTACATACATCACGCAATGAAGTATTATCCGCAAAATTTTCATTACAATCCGACCACAGGATCCTAATTTATAAGTATAACAAACACATACATATTAGGGTTTACAAGGTGTGGATCACATATTCAAACACGAATTGCTCCTTATAAATTCCATATCTCTACAATCAAATCAACATTAGAGTATTTCATGATGATTAGAAGGTACCCAACTCATCAATTTACAAAAATCATGAGATATATCAAAATCAAAATTATAAAGCCATATAATCATGAGATATATCAAAATCAAAATTATACCATAGTAATCAACAGGATACTAATCTCTTATCTTCTTCTTCTTCTTACAGCAAATAAACAACCAATGGCAACTCCAATAACAAGACTAGTTGATACTAATCAAAACAATTAGTCAAACCAAAATCACAAAAAATCAATCAACAAATTTCCCAGTAATCCATCAAAAGGACCTTGCTTTAACATAATATCTTGAATATATTCAAGACATTCCTCAAAATTCCTATACTCTGTAAAATCCTAAAATTCCAAAACAAAATTACAGAAAATTATTTTAAAAACCCAGATTGAGAAACAAAAAAGTCATCAGATTTTAAAAATTCAATTCAACTTACTTTATCAAATTTTGAAGAGATCTTGAGATTTGGTTTCGTTTCTTAGGATTTCTGATTTGCTTCATACTGAAACTGATTCCTTTGTTAAATCACTGGTTAAACAAATCTTGAGTGAGGGTTTTTTTTTTTTTTCTGAGGGAGGCGCAACTTGAGTTAGGGTTTTTTTTCTAAGGGAGGGGAAGATGAGAAACGAGAGAAAAGTGAAAGAATGAAGAAGATAAGTGAGAGAAAAAAAATCGTTTTGTCAAAAAAAAATTTGAACGGATAAGATGTGGTAGGATGGGGTCATACGGATTGGGAAAATATTTGGACGGTGTAGATTTAAGTTAAGAGTGTCATACGGATCAAGGTCTTTGTGCTTTCTCTTTGTGTTAATACGAACTCATATTTTCGGTTTAATTAGCAACCTTTGACATGAAAAAAAATCTAAAAAAAATATTAATAAATTTAGGACATTGTTATCGACATTCTGATATAAAAAAATCCAAAAAATGTATAAGAATGAATTAGGAAAATGAAAAATGAATTCGATAATTGGTGTGTTTCTTTGTGCTTTCTCTTTGTGTTTTTGTGCTTTCTCTTTGTTCTTGCGGTTTGAATTTCGACAAGTCGCATAGGTCATGAAGTAATTTTGACAAGTCATACATGTCATGAAGTAGCTTTAGTTCACCTTTGGTAAACTCGGGTTATAAGATTACTAGAGATGGACCACGAAATTCGGGATGGTTGGACTTCAAACTTAGCATGATACATCATCGAAATCGATAAATATGAAGCTCTGTGTTGATTTGAACTTCAAATGTGGCATAACGACATACAAATTATGAGCCAAGAAGCTTCGGGAGGGTTCGACTTCAAACTTAGCATGGTACATCATCGAAATCGATAAATATGAAGCTTAGTGTTGATTCGAACTTCAAATGTGGTATAACGGCATACAAACTGTGAACTAAGAAGCTTCGGGAGGATTCTGACTTCAAACTTAGCAGGATACATCATTGAAATCGATAAATATGAAGCTCAGTGTCGATTCGAACTTCAAATATGGTATAACGACATACAAACTCTAAACCAAGAAGCTCGGGAGGTTCTAACTTCAAACTTAGTAGGATACATCATCGAAATCCATAAAATATGAAGCTTAATGCCGATTCGAACTTCAAATGTGGTATAACACCAAACAAACTCTGAACCAAGAAGCTCAGGAGGTTCGACTTTAAACTTAGCGAGGATACATCATTGAAATCGATAAATATGAAGCTCGGTGTTGATTCGAACTTCAAATGTGGTATAACGCCATATAAACTATGAACCAAAAAGCTGCGGGAGGTTATGACTTCAAACTTAGAAGGATACATCATAGGAATCGATAAATATGAACCTCGGTGTCAATTCGAACTTCAAATGTGGTATAAAGCCATATAAACTATGAACCAAGAAGCTGCGGGAGGGTTCGACTTCAAACCGAGTATGATACATCATCGGAATGGATAAATATGAAGCTCGGTGTTGATTCGAACTTCAAATGTGGTATAACGCCGTACAAACTATGAACCAAGAAGCTCTTGGAGGTTTAACTTCAAGCGAGCATGATACATCACCGTAATCGATAAATATGAAGCTCGGTGTCAATTCGAACTTCAAATGTGGTATAAAGCCATATAAACTATGAACAAGAAGCTGCGGGAGGGTTCGGACTTGAACTTGGTAAGAACAATGAATTCATCCATTTACGGTAAGATTCCTTCGGAATATTCTACGAAACCTTAAACAAACCCTATTCGGCATATTGTATGCTTACATTGGCTCACGAGATCGAAACACAGTCGGGAGTGGACTACTAATTCGAAACTTGGTAAGAATGATGAATCCATCCATTTACAAGTAAGATTCTTTCGGAATATTCTCGAAACCTTAAACAAACCCTATTCGGCATATTGTATGCGTACCTTGGCTCGAGATCGAAACACAGTCGGGAGTGGACTACTATAATTCGGAAACTTGGTAAGAACGATGAATCCATCCATTTACAAGTAAGATTCTTTCGGAATAGTCTCTGAAACCTTAAACAAACCCTATTACGGCATATTGTATGCGTACCTTGGCTCAGAGATCGAAACACGGTGGGGAGTGAACTACTATAATTCGGAAACTTGGTAAGAACGATGAACTCATCCATTTACAGGTAAGATTCCTTTGGAATATTCTAGAAACCTTAAACAAACCCTATTCTGGCATATTGTATGCGTACCTTGGCTCTGAGATCGAAACCTGGTCGGGAGTGGACTACTATAATTCGGAAACTTGGTAAGAACGATGAATCCATCCATTTACAAGTAAGATTCCTTCAAAATATTCCCTGAAACCTTAAACAAACCATATTCTGGCATATTGTAAGCATACCCTGGATCCGAGATCGAAACACGGCCGTGATTAGACTACTCTAAGTCGAAACTTGGTAAGAACGATGAATACATCCATTTACAAGTAAGATTCCTTGAAATATTCCACGAAACCTTAAACAAACCATATTCGGCATATTGTACGCATACCACAGCTCAGAGATCGAAACACGGCCGTGATTGGACTACTCTAAGTCGGAAACTTCGTAAGAACGATGAATACATCCATTTACGAGGTAAGATTCCTTGAAATATTCCACGAAACCTTAAACAAACCATATTCGGCATATTGTACGCATATCCACGGCTCAGAGATCGAAACACGGCCGTGATTAGACTACTCTAAGTACGAAACTTCGTAAGAACGATGAATACATCCATTTCGGGTAAGATTCCTTGAAATATTCCTGAAACCTTAAACAAACCATATTCGGCATATTGTACGCATACCTAGCTCTCGAGATCGAAACACGGCCGTGATTAGACTACTCTAAGTCGAAACTTCGTAAGAACGATGAATACATTCATTTACGGGTAAGATTCCTTGAAATATTCCACGAAACCTTAAACAAACCATATTCGGCATATTGTACGCATACCACAGCTCAGAGATCGAAACCTGGCCGTGATTGGACTACTCTAAGTCCGAAACTTCGTAAACGATGAATACATCCATTTACGAGGTAGGATTCCTTGAAATATTCCTGAAACCTTAAACAAACCATATTCGGCATATTGTACGCATATCCGGATCCGAGATCGAAACACTCCGGCCGTGATTAGACTACTCTAAGTCGAAACTTCATAAGAACGATGAATACATTCATTTACATGTAAGATTCCTTGAAATATTCCACGAAACCTTAAACAAACCATATTCGGCATATTGTACGCATACCCTGGCTCGAGATCGAAACACGGCCGTGATTGGAATACTCTAAGTCAGAAACTTCGTAAGAACGATGAATACATCCATTTACGGGTAGGATTCCTTGAAATATTCTGAAACCTTAAACAAACCATATTCGGCATATTGTACGCATATCCACGGATCCGAGATCGAAACGGCCGTGATTAGACTACTCTAAGTCCGAAACTTCGTAAAACGATGAATACATCCATTTACGGGTAAGATTCCTTGAAATATTCCACGAAACCTTAAACAAACCATATTACGGCATATTGTACGCATACCTAGCTTCAGAGATCGAAACACAGTAGTGATTGAACTACTCTATGTCCGAAAATTCGTAAGAACGATGAATACATCCATTTCGGGTAAGATTCCTTGAAATATTCCCTGAAACCTTAAACAAACCATATTCGGCATATTGTACGCATACCACGGCTCGAGATCGAAACATGGACGTGATTGGACTACTCTAAGTCGAAACTTCGTAAGAACGATGAATCCATCCATTTACGAGGTAAGATTCCTTGAAATATTCCAGAAACCTTAAACAAACCCTATTACGGCATATTGTATGCGTACATTGGCTCCGAGATCGAAACACAGTCGAAAGTGGACTACTATAATTCGGAAACTTGGTAAGAATGATGAATCCATCCATTTACAAGTAAGATTCCTTGAAATATTCCCTAAAACCTTAAACAAACCATATTCGGCATATTATACGCATATCACGGCTCGAGATCGAAACAGCCGTGATTAGACTACTCTAAGTCGAAACTTCGTAAGAAACGATGAATACATCCATTTACATGTAAGATTCCTTGAAATATTCCTAAAACCTTAAACAAACCATATTACGGCATATTGTACGCATACCACGGCTCCGAGATCGAAACACGGCGTGATTAGACTACTCTAAGTCCCAAACTTCGTAAGAACGATGAATACATCCATTTACGGGTAAGATTCCTTGAAATATTCCTGAAACCTTAAACAAACCATATTCGGCATAATGTACGCATACCACAGCTCAGGGATCGAAACACAGGACGTGATTGGACTATTCTAAGTCGAAACTTCGTAAGAACGATGAATACATCCATTTACGAGGTAAGATTCCTTGAAATATTCCCTGAAACCTTAAACAAACCATATTACGGCATATTGTACGCATATCCTGGTTAGAGATCGAAACACGGCCGTGATTGGACTACTCTAAGTCGAGAAATTTCATAAGAACGAAGAATCCAGTCCATTTAGGTAAGATTCCTTTGGAATATTCCTGAGAACATTAAACCAACCCTATTCGGCATATTGTATGCAAACCACGGCTCCCGAGATCGAAACACGGCCGACGAGTGGACTACTTTAAGTTGGAAATTTCGTAAGAACGATGAATCCATCAATTTACAAGTAATATTCTTTTGTAATATTCCCGAAACATAAGCAAGCCCTATTCTAGCATATTGTATGCAAACCACAGCTCAGAGATTGAAACGACCGAGGAACGAACTAGTATAAGTCGAGAGTTCGTAAGAACGATGAATACAACCATTTACGGGTAAGATTCCATGGGAATATTCTCGAAACCTTCAACACACACGAATTCATCAACTTCGAGAAAGAAGCGGCTTCGAGATCGAAACCTGGACATGAGTGGACTAATATAAGTACGAAAGTTCGCAAATACGATGAATCCAACTATTTATGGGTAAGATTCCATGGAATATTCTCGAAACCTTAAACACACACAAATTCGTCAACTTTGAGAAAGAAAGCGGCTCAGGGATCGAAACGTGGCCATGAGCGGACTACTATAAGTACGAAAGTTTGCAAAGACGATGAATCCAACCATTTACGGGTAAGATTGCATGGGAATATTCTCATAAACCTTAAACACATACAAATTCATCAACTTCGAGAAAGAAACTTGCAGGGATCAAAACTTGGCCATGAGCGGACTACTATAAGTCCGAAAGTTCGGAAAGACGATGAATCCACCCATTTACGGGTAAGATTCCATGGGAATATTCTTAGCGAAGTGAATAAAATTTAGCAGAAGTGAGAAAAATTTATCATAAGTGTTTATACCTCAACGACAACTCTTATAAAGGTTGTCAATAGCGCGATGAAAAGAAAATTTAGCAGAGGTGAGAAAAATTTAGTAGAAGTGAGAAGTTTTTTGCAGAAGTGAATAAAATTTAGCAGAACTGGGAATTTTTTTGCAGAAGTGGGAAAAATTTAGCAGAAGTGTTTATACCTTTACGACGACTCTTAAGGGGGTTGTAGAAGGTCTATTTATCCCTTTTCTTCTTATCTTTTCCATCTCCCATCATAACCATCCATTTACATCATAACTTAGTCCATTTATTTCTTTTCCTTAACATGTTTTTCCTTATCACTTTTTTATAGAAGTAAATGTAAAATATAGCGAGACATGCATGTAAATGTGGAAGGGTGGTTGAAATCCAAGTCTTAGACAGAGGAGGTTCAGGTTCGATTCACCTTAGCCTCATTTTTTTTTTCAAAGTCAATTTATCATTTACAACTCTTGTAAAGGTTGTGAATGTTGATTAAAAGAAAAAGCACAAACAAATCTACCAGTATTGTGAATCTGGCAGGATGGTTGACGTCTTGTACTAACACCTAGTAAGCTTGGGTTCGATTCTCTACAAGAACATTTTTCAATTTTTTTTTCTTATATTCAACGACTCTTATTAGTGTTGTTTTAAAATCATTCACTACCTTTAGGATGTGAGTCGTAAATTCTAAAGGTGGTCACTTCTCTCTACAACCCTTTTCACACAACAAGTTGTGGTTCTGATTCTCGTCACTACTCTTAGGAACTCGTTGGTCCTAAGAGTTGGACATATTTTACTTTGACAACGCTTTTGTTGGAAAAAGTTGTAAAACATACCACATTTTACAACTTTTAATTTACGAGTTGTCAATCTACAGTTGTAGATTACTAATTTTCCCGTAGTGTAATATCTCTTCATTGAAACATCGCAATGCTTCATGGAGTCGTTTTCCTTCCAAAGGGTTTCATATGAAAGGTTATGTCCTTTCACGTTTCTGATTTCTTTTAGTTTCCAAATTGAAACTAACCTAACAAACTGGACCAGAAACATAATTGGGCTAAATCCAATCCAAAACCCAACTCCATTAGATATTTGACAAGGGATTTTCTATTCATCTGAAGATTCTAGTTAATTTTCCAACAGGGATTTCAACTCATGGCTCCCGAAAGTTCCTAATGGTCCTTTTGGTAAGTGTGTGTGGAAAGGCGCTATACAGATTATAAAGGCTTTATTCATTGAAATTTAAAGTTAGCAGTCATTTGTCTGTGCAGTTTGGGGAGGATAATTGGGCATTCAATGAACCTATGCGCAACATTTTTCCTGCCTTATATTCTGTTGCTCGTTCAAAGTTTAAAAAAGTGAGTGATATTATCTCGGACAATGCTATTACTTTGACTAGCTCTCCTCAGACGTTTAAATCCATCTGCTAGAGGAGAACTCGAACTAGTGAAAGATTATTTGGTTCATTATCAATTTTCTGCTGGTGAGAATGATATTCTGGTTTGGACTCCGTCCAAGAAAGGGGTGTTTACTGTCAGGTCTTGTTATGATCAGTTAACACATTCTGATATGACAACAAGTACATTGAGCAAATTTTATTTTATTTGGAATTTAAAGGTGCCACCGAAAATTAGTACCTTTCTAGCATTTTCTCAAACATAGCCCATGCTTTTATTATTGATAACCCATGAGACTTGGTCAATCAAATTGACCAATAAATCAAGTCTGACTTTTCTATTAATCATTCATGTTCTGGGCATAAGTGCCATTTGGCAAGAGGAATTAAGAAGCGGTGGTGGCGGCGGTATAATACTACTATTCAAAATTTTCAAACTGTTGAAGAAAAAAATAGAAATCAATCAAAATTCTGGTATGGATATAAGAATCATTTACAAAGAGAAAAAATAAACCAAAAATGTTGCAGAAATTTATTAAAAGGGAAAAGAGTGTTAATCATAGACTAAAGGAGATGCAAGAATAAAAAAAAAAAAAAAAAAAAAAAAAAATTAAGAGCTTGAGGTGTGTTGATGGAAAAAACAATGATGAATGAGTTTTATCGACCTTCAATCTGGACAAGATTAATTTTGTGAAATAAAAAAAAACAATAAAATTAACAGTCCGCGAGTTATAACCCCAAAGGTGTCACTATCCATCCACAAAAAACTCATCAAAACAAAAGTAACACAAAAACTCCAAAAAAAAAACAAAAGTAACACAAAAACCCCAAAGAATTTGATGAAACCAATTTTGAAATTTGGGGTTTTTGTATCAAATTTTAAAATTTTGGAGTTTTTGTATCAATTTTGATTAAGATGGGGTTTTAATGGATCCCAACATTTGAACGGGGTTTTTGTACCACAAGTTCAGGTTTGGTCACCTTGGGTTTTTACGACTAGTTCTGTAAAATTAATAAGCTGCAGAAAATCAAGCCTCCGTAATTTTAACTTAGCCTAGTTTGATTGGGCCCTTAAAATCCAATTGGGGGCCATGACATTTTATTTGTACCCCAAAATTTTCAGGGGCATATTCATCGTATTATGAAAACCGTTTTACCCTTGATTATTATTATTTTTTTTTCAAATAACGACCCTAATTAAGGACCCTTCAAAGATAATAACGACTTTAAGGGTCGTCATATACATAATAAAAAATATAATGACCCTTCCAAAGGGTCGTCAGGGTTTGATCTTTATATGACGACTCCAAACTGTCGTACATTTCCACCATTAATGATAACGACTCTTTTATAAGAAATAACGACTGTTTAGAGTCGTCACTAAAACGGTCGAAACATTAACGAGCGACTCTTTCATAAAATTTAACGACTGTTCAGAATCGTCACCGAAACAGTCTAAACATGAACGACTGTTTAGAGTCGTCAATGAACCACTTCATTACCATGGCGATTTTTCAGACTGATCTGGCCAAAAAATAAAATAAAAAATTATCCATGATCTCAACGATTTTTCATACACATGGATAAATAAAAAATTTGAAAAAAAAAAAGTTATACTCAAATTAAGTAAGATTATCACTAATTATTTAAAGGGGTGACCCAAATTAGGATTGGGTGACCTTTTTGTCCACTAGTGCAAGGCCCCCCAATTAAAAGTTTTGCCCCCAATCAAACTAGGTAACTTAGCTCCTGTAGTTTCGCTTAATTTATTGCTTCTTTTGGACAATTTATTTTTGTTCTATTTTTTCTATATATTCCGCCTTGGGTAATACCTTTCTTGCACCCCTATACCTACGGATAAAAGAAAAAAAAAAAAATCAATTTTTATTTTTTTATTTTTTTATCTGCTTTAGGTATACAATATAGCTGCAAAGTTGCCGCATCATCGTGCAAATATTACTCATATGCATCGGCCAACTCAAATTAAGTCCTTGGTTGTTTCATGCAACTTAATTTTCGGAAACTTAGAAAACGGCGTTGTTTAGAATATGTTCCAATGTTACTTATATATGCAGAATATGGAGGATTACTTTGCTACAAATTCTGTGCCTCTTATAATAGATTGTCGTCCAGAAATGAGTCCAGGGCGACAATACTAGGAAGTCTGTATGCCCGTGCCCATACATATGGCACGACTTAAGCCCTTAATATTCTACATTACATTACATGGATGAGCCGTTAGATGATATAAAAAAATTTGAGATCAACGATAACAACTGAACCCTAATCGGCAACCCTTTATAAGCAGAAGTAGTATTTGTGCCTCCATCATCCCCTTTGGGAAAAGGAAGCAAACCCAAACCCTAACCAGATCCAATGATCCATAAAAGCAGCAGCTTCCCCTAACTTCTTCATCTTCTATAACCCTTATTATTATTATTATTATTATCATTATCATGGCAAAGCAAATACATTGCAGCAGCAGCAACAACATCATCATGGAAGATGGTTGTTGTTCAATAACGACAATCAACAACGAAACATCTTCTTGGCATTATGATATTTCCTCTCAAAGATCTTTAATTTTTTTTTGTTAGTTTCCACATTTCGGAGGCCTACATCTCTTTGAGAGGTAGATGTGAATCAAATCAAAAGGAAAAGTATTTGCTTACGGTGTAAGTCTTTGATTAGTAAGAATTATCACCAGTGAAATAGATGTGAATCAGATCAACAGTTCAAAGGAGGACCTGAAGATGTAATTAAGCCTAAATTTTAGATCTAAAGAAAATAGAAAAGTTGGAGTTGCTTAGTTCTGTAATCTGTATTATTTTGGTTTAAATGAAGAAAATTTAGTAAAAGTGTGTTTTTGATTTTTTTATATTATGTTAGATCGAATGTAAAATTACTAACTTTGATTTAAGTATTCCTTAATTCCATTTAGCCATCAAACAACTAGTCATTTCCCACTCATGTGTTTGTTTATGCTCCTCATGCTCAGACCTTGATCAATACTGCACATGTTATCACTGATTATAAAGGAACCATTGCTGAGATTATTAAGGTCAGTTCATTTCTTAGCACCCCTAATTTCTTCATTTTAGTTTAATTGATTTTCTTGTTGATATCCTCTTGATTACTTTGAACATCACCTCTCCAATTTATTTTTAGGATTATTTAGTTCCTGTTTAAAATCAAACCAGAATAACATTAGATTTTGGTTTCAATGGACCCTGATTTAGGAATCATACACTCCAATGAACATTTGCGGCTTTGCCTATCCAGTTTGCCAATTTGGCCATCCCAAATTTATGTTTTTGTCAACTCCATTGGACTTGTAGCCCTTGTGTAATTTGTTTGAGATAATTAATGAATTCAAGATGTTGAAATGTGCCGGGATCTAAGTGGAGCTATACTAATTCAAGCGTACCAAACAATATTTGTAGACAAACCAAGTTCATTCCTTCTAATTTGTAAACAAGCGTACCATTTCATTTTGGTTGGTCAAGTTTTATTTATCCAGTCAATATAAATTATTGACTGGTCAACATCTACTCATTTGAATCAATATAATGTGACCAATATATTATATATTCAAAAAGATCCGAAATCAACGATAACAAATGAACCCTAAAATAAGTGTAACCATATGTAGTGTAATTTATTTGTGCCTCCATCCATCCCTTTAGAATGAAATATATCAAATCAAACCCTAACCAAAGAAGACCAAATTACAGCAGCTTCTTTGTTCTTCTTCTTCATTTTATGACCTTAATTATGGAGCTAAGAAAATACCACATCAGCAACAACAACATCATGGCATTATGATTTTTCCTCTGAAAATTTTTACATCACTTAGCGAGATCTAATTTGTTAGATTCTATGTCTCTGTCTTGTCTTTCGCGAGTATTATCTTCCGTGTTGTCGTTTACTTCCGATGCAGTCTTTGATCTGATCATCTTAACAGTTCAAAATCAACAGCTAGCTCAAAGGACCAGAAGATGTAAGCTTAAATTTTAGATCTGAAAGCAAAGTGTAATAGAGAAAAGCTGCTGTTTGCTTACCTCTGTAATCTGTATTGCTTTGATTTAGTTAAATAAAAAGCAGCGTTTTTGATTCATAATTTTTGTATCAGATTGATTCAAACTTTGATTAGTATTTCTGGAGCCAAGATTTAGAAAAATAAGTTTTCTACTTGAGCCTCAGGTAGTCATAGGCCCGTCCCATGTTATTAGAGGGATGTTTTTTTTTTTTAAGTCTTGGAAACTAAGATCAGGAATGTTGAGTCTATGCCGGTATAATCGGCGTTATTCTAGTACTTCTTGTTTCATTTTGGGAAGTTTTTAGACTTGTTGATGCTTATCTTGCTTGTTTGGTTTTACATATCTCAGTTAGCGCGAGCAGATACTTAATGGCAATGATACCATTTTGCTGACATATCTTAGTTTAGCAATATTCTGTAGAAAAATGGAGATTGCAAAAGAGGGAACAAATGGTCTGCTCAATGAGTTGAACATACTCAGAACAGGGCTATATATAGGCAAGGAAACGTATTATACAATGCTAAATAGAAACCTTGGAATAGTTACCGGATGTCTGTGTGTGGCTTTTTACTTCTTAGTGTGAATTGCTTTCATGCTAAATTAATCTATGCACCTAAGATATGTCCTCTTATCATAGATGAACAGAAGAATCAAAGAAGTTGAGAAAAACGAAACCTTTCAAAGTCTTTGCATCACAGAAACCTTTCAAAGTCAAAAATGTTCAAGTTCATTACTTCATGGATAACGCGATTAATACTCCCAAGTCCCAACTCTCTTAAAACTTGAGTGCAGGACCGTGCTTACAAGGCACGAGATAAGCCCTAGTATAATTCAATACATGGATGAGCCGTTAGATGAAGTAAAAAGATATGAAATCAAGGATAGCAAGTGAACCCTAAACCAAACCGGCACCTCTATATAAGGAAACCCTAGCCTTAACCAGAAAACCACATTCAGCAGCAGCTCCTTCCTTCTTTTCTTTATCATCTTCTATGGAAAATCCAATACACAGCAACATTATCCTCCAACAACATCATGGCAGATGGTTGTTCAATAGCGACAATCAACACCAAAACATCTTCTTCTTAGCATTATGATTTTTCCTCTCAAGAATCTCTAATCTTCTTTTCAATTCTGGCTATCCAAAGCATCCCTGCCCTTATTCCTTAAGAGTTACAGATATCTTTCTTTGTTTCAGATGTAGTGTCGAGAAAGAATATGTTTTTATTTTAATTTATACCAGTTAAAAAAGATGTGAATCAGATCAACAGTTCACTGAAGATGTAATTAAGCTTAAATTTTAGATCTAAAAGAAAAGTAGAAAAGAGAAAAGCTGGCTTAGTGTAGTTTTTATGTAGTATGTATTATTTTGATTTAAATGAAGAAAATTAAGTAAAAGTATTTTTTATTTTGATTTTGATTTTCTTTTCTTATATTAGATCTACTACAAATTTACTAACTTTGATTTAGTATTGCTCAATTTCATGTGCAAAATGTTTGGGCTTAACTGCACATGCATTAGTTGTCCTTGTAACTTTACATGAACACCATCAGATCAGATCCATCTACAATCACTACCACTTGCATTAGAACCAATATAATCACTGTAAAATGAAATTTTTTACAGATCAAATAATCTTCTTTAGCCAGCTTAGTTAAATCCTCGACAGATCAAAGGGGTCACAATTTTTTTTTTTTTTTTTAAAAAGCTAGTCAATGACAATAGCAGTTTTGACAAATTCATCAAGAGGATGTGGTGAATAGAACAGTTACAAAACACAAGTGATGTTGATGATTGATTTTAATGTTTGTGAGAGTTGAAAGAAGAAGAATATAGCTAGAGTTTCAGCTTGGAGCTCTTGGGAGCACATTCATTTATGATTGTCGCTCAGTTACATGTACAAAATGTTGGGCATATATTATTAACTGCATAGTCGCCTGACAGTTAGCGCAATATTGGCATCTCGGGCACAAAGCTGAAATGCATAATGCAGCATGATCATGACAGCATTTTTAAACTTCTAGTAACTTTGCATTACCAATAATAAGAGCTTCCCTCGCTTTGGTTTTATAAGCTCCAATATACTTTTCAAGTTTTGTGTTTGGAAGGTTGATTAAGATGACACAATAAGAGTCATTTGTTTCAGCAATACCAATAAGACAACTAGAAATGTGCACTCTGGTTTCAAGGGATGCACAAAGTTGTATATAACAAAAGATGAAACATAAATACCACTAGAGAACTTGTTATTGTTCCAATCGGAGCAAATTATACCACTAGAAAGTAAAGCATATCTTGTGGACAATCTTACTAGAAGATATAACTAAAAAGTAAGGCTAATTGTCACTATCCATCGTTCTAAATATGACTTGTACATTATCATTTTTTTTTTTTGGTTGGTTTTGACACAATATGCTGGAAACTTGTGGACAATCATAGTTACCGCTGAATCAACAAATATCCAATAAGAAAACCACAATTTATTTTTCTTCTGAAGCAAATCAAACGTAGCAAGGACCCCAAAATCCAACTACATACCCCAAAGCAATAATACAAAAATAAATAAATATATATTCTTTCTTTTGCATCATCTTGATCACCTTGTTCTCTTTAAATGTAATGTGTAGCATAAATTCTTGGTTCTAAATATATTGTGGATTGGGCAGCAATGCAATAAACACGTTTATGATGGAGGGGTTTGCTTGGTTTCCAATATTTTAGCTGCTTTAGGTATATAGTACATAGCTACTAAGTTGCAGCATCATCGTGCAAACATTACAAATGTGCATTGGGCAACTCAAATAAAAGTCCTTGGTTGTTTCATGAAACTTAATATTGCGGAACCTTAGATAACGGCAATATGTTCCAGTGGCACTAATGCAGAATGAAAGATTGCTTTGCTGCAGATCCTGCGAATTACATTTCACTTGAAGATTGGGACGTAAGTTTCCGTGCTCTTCAAATAGATTTTGTTAACACCAAAATTTCGGGACAGAAACATGTCCAGGGAGACAATACCAGGAAATTATGTCTGCTCAATAATTGGTATGTCTTAGATGATGATGAAAAAAGAATCAATCATTTCCTGTTTCCAGGCTCTGGTAGTGGAGACTATGAAATCACTAACCTTATAATCAGGATCGGGGTAGTTAAGACACATAGGATTAGATTGTTGATGAATCCAGTTATATGTAAAGGCATTAATGTTGGCACCATTTCTAACTTCCTATATGGAATATTTTTTTACTATTTCTAAGCCAGAGTAAATACTAGTCCAAACCCAAAGAAGTATTTTTGGGTTTACTACAATTCAGGGGATGGCAATTCTTGAAATGTTTGCACTTCAATATGCGGACCCATAAAGCATCAGGAGAATGAATTAAACGCCAGGCGGTTTTAGTTAATAAAGTAGCATTGAAATGCTTTAGATTTTTAAATCCTAAGCCTCTTTGGGACTTATGGGAGCAAATATTGCCCCAATTTTTGAGATAAATACCATTTGGATTACTCTTACCCCACCAGAAATCTCGTTGTCTGCTCCATCTTCAGAATGAGATTACGTAGTAGGAGAAAAGTGTTCATATGGTATATGGGGAAGTCCTAAGAACATTTTGAACCATTACAGATCTCCAGCCTGAGTTAAATATTTGCCGTTCCAAATGGGCACCTTTCTATCAAAATTATCAACAACATGAGAAAAGGCCTGATTGTTAGATCTACCAATAGATAAAAGAATACCTAGATACTTATCATCTAGAGCTATTTTTTTAACATTGAGAGATCTAATAAGAGAAACACAAATATCAAGGTGAACATTCTTACTGAAAAAACAACCTGACTTTTGAAAGTTGATGACTTGCCCTAAGATGTTACCAAAATCTTTAATAACTGACATGAGATTGTCTGCTTCTTGAAGACTTGCCTTAGTGAAAAATAGGCAATCATCGGCAAATAGAAGATGCGAGATTAAAGGGGCATCTTTTGTTATTTAAAGCCATGAATCATCTGATTTTTTTCGGCTTGAATATGATATTTAGAGAGAGCTTCCATGCAAATAATAAATAGGTAAAGGGAGAGGGGGTCCCCCTTGTCTCAACCCCCTCGATGGCTTGTAGGTTTTGCATGGAGAGCCATTTAATAAAATAGAAATGGAAGTGGTACTAACGCATTGGAAAATAAGGTCACACCATGATTGGAAAAACCAAACTTTTTCAATACATTTATAAAAATGGCCACTCTATTCTATCAAAGGCGTTAGACATATCAAATTTAAGGCCCATGATTCCACACTAATCTTTTTAGACTCCTTCTTAATAGAATGTACCAGCTCATGGGCAATAATTACATTATCCTGAATGTTTCGACCAGGCACTTAAGCAGCCTGGTACGTGGTTATGATTTTTCCTAGCAATGGTTTCATTCTGTTGACTATGATTTTGGAAATAATTTTTTAACTAGTGTTACATAGGCAGATAGGCTTATAGGCCTGAAATCCACTGGATAAGAAGGGTTACCAATATTAGGAATAACAGTAAAGAAAGTGTGGTTCATCTCATTGAGTAGATGTTTGGAATCAAAGAAAGCTCTTATCATGTTCCAAACATCTACCTCAAGCAATTCCATATTTTGTTTATGAAATCCAGGAGGAAATCCATCCGGTCCCGAGACAGACCAAGATTTCGGGCCAGCCAGGACTCCAGGGCGACAATACCGGGCAACAAAACGTTGGGCAACTCAAATTAAGTCCGTAAGTTTCTATGATATTAAAAGCAAAATTTCGGGCTAGCCAGGACTCCAGGGCGACAATACCGGGAAGTCTATATGCCCGTGCCGATATAGCACGAGTTAAGCCCTGGCATTTTACCATACATGTGATATAGCCGTCAGATAAAATGACAAGATTTGAAATCAACGATAACAAGTGAACCATAAACTTATGTGCAGATTTGTAGCCCTTTATAAATAGAAGTTGTATTTGTGCCTTCTTCCCTTAAGGAAAAAAGCAAACCCTAACTAAAAAAGAAAATTACAGCAGCTTCTTCCTTCTTCATTCATGGCAGATCCAATACATCGCTGCAGCAACAACAGCATCATGGTAGATGGTCGTTTAATAGCGTCAATCAACAAAGAAACATCATCATCTTGGCATTATGATTTTTCCTCTCAAGAATCTTTAATGTTAGATTTTAGTTATCCAAAGTCTTCTCTTCTGGTGTTCCTTTACATAGGCCTTTTTATTCTTTTGCATCATCTTGTTGTGTAGTGTTGTTAATAATGCAGTTTCGTTGGATTAGTAAAAATATATTTTCAATTTTCACTAGTCAAAAATATGTGAATCAGATCAACAGTTCAAAAGAGGACCTGAAGATATAATGAAGCTTAAATTTTATATTTAAAAGCAAAGTAGAAAACAGAAAAGCTGGTGTTGCTTATTAGTTCTGTAATTTGGTTTGTTTTGGTTTAAATAAAATGAAGAAAATTAACTAAAAGTGTTTTTCATTTTTAATATTCTAAAATTACTAACTTTGATTAAGTATTCCTCAATTCCATTTAAGATAGTACTCCCTCCGTTCCATTTTACTTGCTTTTTTAGGGTTTTTTTTGTGTTCCAAATTAGATGATAGTTTTAGTTTTTTTCCCCAATTTTCACTAATCTACCCTTGCTTTGGAATCACACTAGAGAATTAATTCTCATGGTAATCAACACAAAAACAATTACTCTAACTTTTAAATATACCCCATGGTGGATATATACTCAATCTTGTACATCCCAAGTACATTACTATGGGATTGATAACTTTCCCTATATTCTAGAAACACAAAACTAGGTTATTTAACTCTTTAAGTAGGAATTAATATGGGTAATATTGGAAAGATTTTACTCTCTCTCTAATATTTCTTAATATCCGTGAAAAACTCTACAACGTCAAGTAAATCGGAACGGAGGGAGTATTATTATCAATTGCACAAACATTTACTGGTTGGGGTGCCGGTGGGATGTATTCTTAGATGTTCTTTGTACACATGTGGTCCTTATTGGTTAGAAGGTCCAATGAATGGGCCTCAAAAACTTCAACCATTAGAAGTAAATCTGGGTCACCCCTTATCTAGATATTTATATTAATACCTAAATTATCCTCATGATTAATTTTGGGTAATGACAATTAATGTTTAGTGGAATGATTTAGTTAATGATAATTAGTGAGATTAAAAAATCAGATGGTTTTTTCTTTTTCTTTTTTTTAAAAGTAGAATTATTGAGAGAGAAAAGTTAGAGAAGATGAAGAAGAAAAACATGGATTTTACCAACCACAACTGGAGGAAGAGTATTTGGGTACCGAGGTATGCTTCTAACTTAGATAATGTTGATTGAATTGATCCAAAATTTCAAAAAAAAAAATGTAAATTTTTAAGTAGATTTGGGCTTGTTCGGTTACCTTATGTGAAGAACAGGTAACCAAACACATCTGATACCGAACTCGCTCTTAATGGAGGTTTTTAGTTGTTCGGTTAACACGCAGGTTACCGAATTTTGTTTATAGGATTTATAGAGTAATGTACAGTTTGGCCGCAATATTGCCGAACTTAAGGGTCTAGAAGTTTGGTTGGTTCGCAACCTATATCTAACCGAACTTCGCGTTGATTAAGATTTTACCAAGTGTACAAAGTTTGGTTGGTTCACAACCAATATCTAACCGAACTTCACGCAATACTGGTAAAGTTCGGTTAGAAAATAGTTTTAGGCTTCTTTGCGAACCAACCGAAAATAGTGGGCATAGTTTGGTTAAATCAAAACTCAACATAGTGGGCAAAAATAGCACAGTTCGGTTACATTGTATTTTTTTTTTTTTTTTTTTTTTTTTTTGTAATATTGGTAAAGTTCGGTTAGAAAATAGTTTTAGACTTTTTTGCGAAAGAAGGGTTCAATTCGGTTAGCAATTTTTATTTTTTTTTGCGAACCAGCCAAACTCAACATTTGTTGTTCGAATACAAGTGTTCGGTTAAAGGAAAAAAATTCCAATTGACCTAACCAACCACAATATATTGGTTTTCAATGAGGAGTTCGGTTAAACTATTTTTGCGAACCAACCAAACTCAGAGTTCGGTTATGAAAAATTAAATTCGTGATAACCAAAGTGTTCTCCATGTTCTTGGTTTCAAAATGTTCGGCTACACAACTAGTTTTTTTGAAACTATTTCTAACCGAACATGCCACTTTAACTTCCATTTAAACCATATTTTGATGATTTCTACTCAATTTTCTCAATAAAAAAACGAATTAAAAAGATTGATGGGTTTTTTAATCGAACGAGGAACGAGAGAAGAAGAAGAGAATAATTTTTTTTTCAAAACTAAAAAATTTCGATTCCCATCCTGCTTTTGTTTTTGATTTTGATTTTAGTTAATAGATTCATTTTGATTAGATGTATATGATTAGATTTATACTGTTATTAGGTTAGTTTTAATTTAAATTAAAATAAAGGGTAAATGTTTATTTACCTAACTTTAGGACACCCCCTTATAAGTATAGGGAGGTTGGCCTAATAAGACCATGGTCCCCAAAAAATGATTCTTAATTTGGTTTCAACTAAAAACCAATTGCCGGATTAAAAGATTTAAGGTAAAACTTGGCAGATAACACCATTCTTTGTTCATACAGGGAGTTATGAGGCATCAGACAAGGGGAAACTAAGAAGCTACTACTGCAATTGTATGACTACTAGTTAACTTCTGCCGCGATTAAAAGAGCGCCTGGACTCGGTATGGGTGTGCAACTCCACACTCAGCCCAGCTGCCTCCCGAGCAGTGGAGATGCCCACATCTACACTACTTATTTGGAGATGCCGATATAGAGAAATCAACGATAGCAAACGAACCCTAATCTTATCAGTTGTAGTAACCTTCTGCGCCTCCATCCATCCCTTTATAAGAAAGAAATCAAACCCTAAACAGAGAAAAGCAAATTACAGCAGCTTCTTCCTTCCTCTTCATGTATGACCTTAATCATGGATTGCAGCAACAACAACAACATCGTGGGTGATAGTTGTTTTTTCAATAGCGTCCACAACAGCCAAATATTTTCACATTATGATTTTTCCTCTCAAAAATCTTAGATGACTTATAATTGAGATTTGATTTGTTGAAATCTTTTGTTGTGTCTTTCTTGTTGTATTATCTGTTACTTGGTCGTTTTTTTCGGATGCGGTCTTTGATCTGATGAAGATCACCAGTTCAAAATCAACAGCAAGACCAGAAGATGTAAGCTTAAATTTTAGATCTGAAAGCAAAGTGTAAAAGAGAAAAGCTGGTGTTTGGTTTAAGTGAAGTAAAAAGCAGCATTTTTGATTTATAATTTTTATATCAGATTGATTCTAACTTTGATTAGTATTTGCTCATTTGGAACATTTGTTGGAGCCAAGATTTAGAAAAATAAGTTTTCTACTTGAGCCTCAGGTAGTCATAGGCCCGTCCCATGGTTGTGGTTACAACTTAGTTATTAGAGGGATGTTTTTTTTCAAGTCTTGGAAATTATGATCCGTTATTCCAGTACTTATTGTTTCATTTTGCGAAGTTTTTAGACTTGTTGATGCTTATCTTGATTGTTTGGTCTTTACTAGGTAAGTGGCATCAAATGAAACAACATCACCAAATTCTTTATATGCTTCTACAATCCAAGCATCTGCCCAAAATACATTTTTCAACTGCCCATCTTTATCTATGTCCACCTTGAAATAAAAATTAGAATTATCTTTGCTCTTCCTAGTAAAATAGTTCCACATAGCTTGTGCATCTCCATCCCCAAGTCTTAGTTTCCTTAGTTCTTGAACTGCATTTCTTATATCCCTCTCACTACACCCTAAATTAGCAATTCCTCCATGCTCGTTTGACACAGATTGAAAGGTTTTAGCATCCATAATCCCTGATTGATCATTGTTTAGTATCCTATGTTTAACATGTGGATTAATAAACCTGTGACAACGATAATGTCGAGCATTCTTAGCATTAATAGGATGATTGTGCTTAACAAAGAATTGAGATACCTCCCATTTGTCGTCGTTATTCAATCTTGCAAGAATCGGCTAAGCACCCATACCGGTACGTCTTGCTAGGTTTTGCAGGTTTGAAAGATCTGGATTTGAACTTTCCTTGTCGATTACAACTATAAGTGATACTTCTAAGAATTCCCTGGGTATTCTTTCGTTGGGTTTTCTTCCTCATAGAAAAACCCAATGATTTTGCATATTTTTTATATGCTTCAGCTACCTCAAGAGGTGTATCAAAAATCTTACCTATGCAGATTTCGGGATTTTCATCGTATTCCTCATCCTCATACTCCGCATCATTCTCACTACTCTCATCGAGCTCGTCTGCATTATAATCAACATCATCCTCATACAAATCAGTGTTAATGTCATCGACATTTACTTCTCTATTTTCCATAACCATCTATCAACAACCACAAATTAAGAAAAATTAGTATTGCTCTTTCCCCTCTTAATACAATAAGAAGCAACACAAAGATTTTCAGACAAATCTAAAACCAAAATCCAAAAGGATTTTAACAAATCAAGTAAAACTCTCAGATTCAACAATATAAATACGCAAACAAAATGTTACAGTTGCGAAAATTAGGGTAAAAAAACATACGATATGAGAAACTTACATGATTGTTCTTATCAAATTGGAGAAAATTTAGAGAGATCTGCTTCTGAATTTGCTATATGTTATGTTGTTGGTGTTCTAACTCTCTAAGTTTTAAGGAGAAGATTATGGTCAATTATTTTCGTGGTATTTGATGTTATCGAGGGAGGGAAACATGGATTCACTTTAATTTGAATTTTCAATGAACGGTTGAGATTTAGATTTACTTTTCTCTCTTTAACCTACTCATCAGTGACGTGTAAAACAGAAAAACTCCACATGATTGCTGCCACGATGGAAGGCGTGAAAGCCGCGTGAATTAAGCGTGGTATCTAGCATTTTCGTTGATTTTATCAATTTCAATGTACTTTTCAAGTTCTTTGTTTGGAAGGTCGATGGAGATGACACAATAAGAGTCATTAGAATCGTATAGCAGGGGTATTATTGACTTTTAGTTATCTTGGAAACATAAATTAATCATTAGAATCGTATTAACTTAATTTTCTCTTTAAGTGGGATATATGTTCCACTAATACCCTTATGTTGTTCGATCAAAACAAAAAAAGTCAACACAATGACGACACACTCTCTGCCTTCCTCAAACTTCTGTTTTCATCTTCTTCTTTTTCCGTCTTCTTCTCCATTTATATTATAAATGTAGAAAATCCCTTTGTTCTATTTATCATTAACAATTTAGTTAAATCCATTAAAACAAGACTTTTGTTGACGAGACAGAAAGATAAGAAGGAAGTAGAATTTTTTTGAATCGGCCAAGGAAGTAGATTTTTCTTCAAGAATCAAATTGTGTAATCATCAAGATCCGCTTCCAGCAAAGTCCTGGATCCTATCCAATACAATCAGAAATCTTAAATTGTTGCTGATGTTTTTTTTTTTTTTGAAGTATATTTGCTGATGCTGTTAGTGTTGATACAGCTGTGGTAAAGTCTTCTTGCCAAATACGGATTTATATACGAGTAAAAGTCGCTATGGGATTTGGTATTAAGCAGATTCATATTTGGTCAGTTGGATTAGGTATTAAATATTTAGATCCGACTAGGGTAGATCATTCTTCGGGAGATTAATCGGATGATAATTTAACTATAAAAATGTTTGTTTACCATTTTGAAGACCTGGGCCAGCTATTATAACCCATAACTTTTAAGGGTAGCAACGGAAATTCCAAAATATTTATTGTAATAAGTTTACATTAAACTGACATGAACATTTCCAAAGCAAATTTATAAAATTAATGTTTATTTATAATTGTTTACTGTTCCCGTACACATATTAACAAAAGTTCATTTGTTTAAGAAATACAAATAAGACTCATTTTTTTAAGGATAAGACAACTTGTTATTCGGCACATTGTTACTATGCATCATTCAAAACACAACTTGCGCAATATCCATTTTTTTTTATTTATTTTTTTTGTACCAAAATAAAAAACTGAAATAAAATGATTTCGATATTTCCCTTTCAAAAACATTTTTGTTGGTCAAGTTTTGTTCATCTAGTCAATAAAAATTATTGACTGGTCAACAATTATTTATCTGAGTCTTAAGTGCGAATCCCTTAATGAGTGAACCCTAATAAAAACTCATGGATAAGCCGTTCGATTAAAAAAAAGAGATCTGAAATCAACGATAGTAAATGAACCCTAAACAAAACCTCAATTCTGTAACCATTTATAAGCATCAGTGCTAGTAACCTTTTGCGGCTCCATCCATCCCTTTATTAGATCTGAAATCAAACCATAAGCAGACTACCAAAGAAATGCAAATTACAGCAGTAGCTTCTTCCTTCTTCTTCATCTATAACCTTAATCATGGCGGCTAAGCAAATACATCGCAGCAGCAACAATAACATCATGGCGGATAGTTCAATAGCGTCCACAGTGACGGATTATTTTCACATTATGATTTTTCCTCTCCAAAATCTTACATTTCTTATTGAGATCTAATTTTTTAAGATCTCTGTTTTGGTCTTTCATGAGATGTGATATCATTCTCTGCATTTATACTATCTTCTATTTAGTGAATTTCTTCCGAGACTTTGATCTGAATGAAGATCAGCAGTTCAAATCAACAGTTCAAAGGACATGAAGATGTAAGCTTAAATTTTAAATCTGTAAAGTGATTGCTTAGTTTTGTTCCTCCAACCCTTGAGAAAGAATGCAAACCCTAACCAGAGAAGAGCAAATAACATCAGCAGCTCCTTATTATCATGGAAAACCCAATACATTACAACAGCAGCAACATCATGGCAGATGGTTGTTTAATAGTGTCAATCAACAGAAAAACATCTTTTTCTTGGCATTATGATTTTTCCTCTCAAGAATATCTAATCTTCAGTTAGATTCAAGTTATCTAGCATCTCCTTATCTCCGGCTTCCTTAAGAGTTAGATTGATTGATCTTTTTTCCGTTGGATTAGTAAGATGTGAATCAGATCAAGAGTTCACAAAGAGGACCTAAAGATGTAATTAAGCTTAAATTTTAGATCTGAAAGCAAAGTGTACAAGAGAAAAAAAAAAGCTGGTGTTTGCTTAGTTCCGTCATCTGTATTATTTTGGTTTAAGTGAATTTAAAGCAGCGTTTTTGATTTTTGTATGAGATTGATTGTAACTTTGATTAGTATTGCTCATTTGTAACATTTTTCCAGATATTGTTGGAGCCAAGATTTAGAAAAATAAGTTTTCTACTTGAGCCTCAGGTAGTCATAGCCCGTCCCTGGTTGTGGATATTAGGGGCCGGGGATGTTATGTTTATCTTGCTTGTTTGGTTTTACATCTCTAAGTTAGCGAGCAGATACTGAATAACAATTGCTGGCCGACTATCTCTTAGTTTAATCTGATTTCTCATTGAGACAAATGGAGATTGCAAAAGAGGGAACAAGTGGTACTCAAAACAGTCCCGCCAGCCATTTCCATTATACACTGCTAAATAGAAACCTTGGAATAGTTACCGGATGTCTAGTCCTTAGTGTGAATTGCTAAATTAATCTATGTGTCTAATATATATCCTCGCGTTATCATAGACTCTTTCGCTTCAATGTCCAACAGAACAAAAACAATCGAAGAAGTTGAGAATAACCAAACTTTTCAAAGATTTTGCGTCACATGGATGGAAGCCAACAGCCAATGGTAAAAAAAGTTCATTGCTTACTTCGTAACTTTATGGATAGCACGATTAAAACTCCCCAGTCCCGACTCACTTAAAATCGGGCCAGAAATGAGTCTAGGACCGTGCCAACAAGGCACGAGATAAGCACTAGTATTCGACAATATATGGATGAGTCGATGAAGTAAAAAGATTTGAAATCAACGATTGCAAGTGAACCCTAAACCAACCCTTAACCCTAAGCATTATTTGTAGTATTTGTGCCGCCGTCCATCCCTTGAGAAAGCAAACCAATACACAGAAAAGCAAATACACCAGTAGCTCCTCCTTCCTTCTTCATCATCTTCTATGGAAAATCCAATACACAGTAACAACATCATGGCAGATGGTTGTTCAATAGCGTCAATCAACACCGAAACATTTTCTTCTTAGCATTATGATTTTTCCTCTCAAGAATCTCTAATCTTCTGTTAAATTCTAGCTATCCAAAGCCTCCTTGCCCTTATTCCTTGAGAGTTACACATATCTTTCTTTGGAATGTTCTGTCTTGGGCAAGAAAGAATATGTTTTTTCTTGGCACCCTTTCTTATTTATTTTATCTTTGCCTTTTTCAAAAAAAAAATAAAATATGTTTTTATTTTAATTTGTACCATTTTATAAAAATGTGAATCAGATCAACAGTTCAGAAGGAGGACATGAAGATGTAATTAAGCTTAAATTTTAGATCTAAGAGCTTAGATTTTAAATCTAAAAGAAAAGTAGAAAAGAGAAAAGCTGGCTTTGCTTAGTTCTTATGTAATATGAATTGGTTTTAAATGAAGAAAATTAAGTAGAAGTGTTTTTTATTTTGATTTTAATTTTAATTTTAATTTTCTTTTCTTATATTAGATCGATTGCAGATTTACTAACTTTGATTTATTGTTGCTCAATTTCATGTGCAAATTGTTTGGGATTAACTGCAAATGCATTAGTTGTCCTTTCAACTTTACATGAACACCATCAGATCAGATCCATCTACAATCACTACCACTAGTAGTTCTTGAACCGATATAATCACTGTAAAAGGAAGAATAAACTTGTTAACCATCTTAGTTAAATCCTTAGCGAATCAAAAGGGGTCATAATATTTTTTTTTTTTTTTTTTTTTTTTTTTTTTAATGTTCTGGATTTTACAAGCTAGTCAATGACTACGGCAGTTTTGACAAATTCATCAAGAGAATGTGGTGAGAGTTGATGATTGATTTCAATGTTTGTGAGAGTTGAAAGAAGAAGAATATAGCTACAGTTTCAGCTTGGAGCTCTTGGGAGCACATTCATTTTGATTGTGGCTCAGTTACATGTACAAAATGTTGGGCATATATTATTAACTGCATAAACATAAGTCGTCTGATAGTTAGCGCAATATTTACATTAGGGCACAAAGCTGAAATGCATAATGCAGCATGATCATGACAGCATTCTTAAACTTCTAGCAATTTTTCATTACCTCATTCAGCTATTAGGCCGGTTCCTATGGGGGTGGCTTGTTGGAGATTTTTCAGAAAACCATATCTCTGTGCTTAACTTTGACAAGGCATAACTTTGTGCTCTGGTATCTGATTGGCACAAAACAAAAGTGTATTTTGGGTGACATTGAATGATGTTTTCTTCCAACAAACATGTCCATTGAATGGAGATTTTTTTACTTCTGAAAAGGTAGAATTCAGTATGTACAAGAGACACATTCTGAACAGACGTGTCCGTTGAGTTTGAAACTGAATTTGATTTTTGTTGGAGATCAATAGACACAATGAAGAGATGTGATGTTTCATGAAGGAATGTCAGATTACTATAAATACCTTTGTCTTGTGGCCATTCATATATCGAGTTTTTCTATATTTTCTCTTCATTAGTTCTTAGCATCATCAGTAATATAAGAGTGATTCTGGTTTGTACAAGAAATCACATCTTGTAACAAACAACTCAATTGTATCCTGAGAGTGTGTTTTCAATTCAACCCTTGTGATCAGTTGGGGGAAAACATACTTAAAAGAAAGCGAATTTTCGTGCCTTGGAGTGATAATCTAGAACCCAATTTCTCAACAGTTTTAAGTACGTCTACCATTCAAGATTTATCACTCACTAGGACTGTTCAATCCCTGCTATTATGATTTATTGTGACAGTAAATCAACTTTAAGTGGCACAAAAGACTTACAACGACAAGAAGAGAAAATTACGCTGCTTGAAGAACAGAAAAGGAAAGATAACAATAATCGTTGTCATGAACCCTATCAGCCATGTCAACGCTGTAATCTCGAATGCTTAGAAAGATCCTAATCAGATGTCGGGAGAATTTCTGGTCTAGCCGTGTGGACATCTTCTCAGTGATTCGTTGAAGGGTGGACGACCCACAAAGAAATCGGTCAAAAGAGAGCCAAATCCATATTGTATTCAGATAATGTATGAGCATGAATATTCGGATTCATGTAATAGTGATCCTTCCAGGGATGTCGAGATGCGAGCGGCAAGGAATACAGTTAGTATATAACTTAACTTTCTGAATATATTAACTGATATCAAATTCATGACATTGCTTGAGTATAATCATGTGATTATGGTTCATATTATCATGAAGAGTACTCAAGTACTGGTGTATTCTGTAATCACCATTAATGGATAATAGAGAGCCAAACCCGAAAGTAGTAATTGTGGACTACTGTAAGGATTTGAAGATTTGTTTAAGAATTAAGTAGGAACATGGATGAGTGGGATTGTTCCCTTTCGGCGACTGGTCATGTCTTTTGGAGTTACTACCAAAACGAAATAAGTTTTTATAATCTTGTTTCCATTTTTGGGGTTATGAATGGTTCCTTGTTCTCTCTGTATCACATGATTACAATATATGCATTAAGTTTCTGTCTTATTACATAACCGAACTTAGCATGCAAGTGGTTATTGGTTGACTTTAAGAACTAGTAGTCAACATACACAACGAGTAGGATACAACTAAATTGATGTATCGGTGATTATCTTTTGTCCACTTTCATGGTTGGTTGAGTTACTGTGGAAGGCTAACTTCTGTAACCCCCATTATAATGCTCAAAGAGAAACAAATCCAGAAGGATGGTACCTGTACCTGGTCCAATGGATTTGAAGTTCTTTCTTTTAAGAAATTATGGGTGCGCGTGTTTACCATTTGAGCATTGTGATGAAATAGAAGGGGAAGTTTGAATATTAGAATTTCATATTAACTTTTCTAGTTGTTTCCAATTTATCGATAATTGTTGATACATCAATTTTTATGGCGCGGATATAATTCTTGCGATAAGAATTATAAATATTTGAGTTTGAATCTTCAATAAATGTTGAGAGGAGAATACTTACATGATATGAACATAATTCTTGTAATAAGAATTATAAGTTCCAAATATTGAAATTGGCATGTCTTAAATGACATCAAAAAGAAAGTGAAATTCCGGTTAATATGTAATGTATTGGAAGATTGGGCGGCCGACCAAATATCCAACGATGGGGTGTTACAATGCTACCGATGCGTAAATTATGAACATGTGCATTACATAATGTAAAATGTTAAATAGACATTGTCTATATATTTGGGTATAAATTTGTAGAGTATTTGGCATGAGTAGGGGAGTAACTCATCATAGTACTATATTTGTTGAGATAGCAAGTATATAAATTGCCTACAAATGTTGTATGCCTCTGGTGAATGCAAATCTGTGATGACTTCTTGTGTTGATTATGTAGAATCAAAGAGAAACTTAGCAGATCCTTTGACGAAAGGATTTCCAAGAGAGATGATTGCGACAACATCTCAAGGAATGGGATTAAGCTCTATGTAGATTCATACTACAACAGGAACCCTACTTAAATTTTGAAAATATAAACTAAGTTCAAAGGGTTACTAACAAGTTGGTGTGTGACATTGGAGATACACTAAAGTATTTCATAGATCCCATTTAAAAATCTGTAGTGTATGATTTTATACATGTTTGAGGTCCACTACAACAAAAAGTGCTATAAATCACACACTAAACATCACAATGTATGAACACTTATGGTCTTTTATGGGCTAAAACTTAAAGACCATTAATATTATAGTGTTTGTGATCTTAAATATAAAGACCTATCCATTCATCTCATACATTTTAAGAAGTGTGATCTTACAATTTGAGCATTTGACTACTCTAAGAGCAACCACAATGGGCGACTAAACTTGTATGGGGCGGACATTATATGTGATCCGACCAAATGGGGCGGACATTATATGTGATCGACCAAATGGGGCGGACATTATATGTGATCCCAAAATGGGGCGAACATTATATGTGATCTCGACCAAATTTACTCTTCCATCCTAGTGTCACAACACGGACTAAACCCAAATTTTGGTCTTTTTTTCCCTCTTTGGTCTTTGGTTATACTCACACCACTGCAGTTGCTCTAACCACTATTTTGTGATAAAAAATCTGCCCATTAAGCCTTTTTGATAAATTTTAAGAAATATTTGTAGTTAGTGTGGTTTCGAGAACTGCGACCTTCAGTCCATTAGAGGGAAAAAGACAGCCCACAAAATTTTGTGGGGGTCCAATAGCAAAACCTAACTTCTACTCACCTACTCCTCGAATTCTCAGAACTCTTCTCATTTTTTTCACTCTCAAAACTCTCCATCTCTCACCCTCCATCTGCTCTCGATTTTTCTTCAATAATAGAGAATTCAATCGAGTTTTCATAGAAATCGCTAATTTTATTTGGATGCAGGTATGATTCAACTGGTTCCCCTCTGGTTTGGGTTATATATGTAGTCACATTCAAAAATTGAAGTTGAGATTTGAAACTAGGGTTGATTGTTTAGTTGTTTTAATTTTTGATTTCAATAATGTTTTTCTGCAGGGTTGATTTTTTGAAAACAACTCGAAGAAGAATAAGCATAAGAAGAAGAAGGAGGTGAAGGAGGAGGAGGAAATTTACTTCAAATTAGTTCAAACTTGATCAGGTAGGTACAGATCGTTTAACTTTTGATTGTTTTTTTTTTTGTTTAATTTTTGGTTTGATTTGAGTAATTTCTTAATGTTGGCATTATGATGAGGTTTGGTTTTGGTTTGATCTGCACTGGTTTTGAGTTAAGTTTGTATTATTAGGTTCTAATTGTGATGGAATGATCTTTTGTTTGATTTGAGTTAATGATTTTGAAGAGTAATATCTTGATTATTAGGGAATTATTTGGAAATTTACTTAATAGAGGTGTGGAATGTTAGGGTGTTGTATAATTTTGCTGGGGATGGGGATGAGATAGTTGGGGTTATGGTTAATTAGTGTGAAAATGAAGGATTGGTTGCCTAATTGGGTTCAAACAGTCACGATAATGTTTTTGATTAGGAGTTCTGGTGCTAATACAGTGGTAGTGGTATAAGATGTGAACTGGTATAAGCTTAGTTCTGCAATTTTGTTGGTGAACATGTGAACAGAGATTAGTTTATATAAGATGTCAATCTCAGAGATAAAATCATATGCAAACTAATGAGTAGAACCAGCCATCCATCGATCCGTGTGCATACACATTACAAAGTCGCTTGCCATCTGATTGCTAAGCTAGGTTTAGATAATGTCAAAAGTAAACGCCCATTTTGAGTTACCAGTATTTGCTGTATACTAATAGATCTATGAATTAAAGATGTTTGTTAAAATTGCTTGTCTAATTTGTGAAATCCTTAGTTTAGAAATGTCATCCATCAATTGCAAAACCTCATGGCGATAATTTTATAACCTACAAACTTTTGGATGTCAGGAGCAGGACATATTATAAAGAACAACGATAATAACTATGTTCTTGTCACAGTTGATAGATTCATCTGTGGTCTTTTTGGTGTATGTTATGTTGTAGAGTATCCGTATATTTCCCACTTCTGGCACTTGTCTCACTAATGCTATTGTTGGCATCTCAGGTCTTGCTAATTACTGGATTTAATGGCGGGAAATCAACTGCGGATATTGGTGTACGCAATGGAACTAATATGTACTCAGTTGTGGTAATGAAAATCTTGATCCCATTTTGTAATGTTTTAATTCAATTTTAATGAGAGTCATGTTTAATGGTTTTGTGTGTCACTAACAACTATAGGCTGAGAAAACCTAGAGTAGGTTCTGGTACCTAACTTTGCCCAGTTGGCCTCTTCCATCGTAGTCATTGGCCTCAATTTCAAGAAAAATATCTATGAACATACAAGTAGAAATACCATCTTCATCCCCAAAACTCAATATTCACTAAATTTCTTTCAAATAAAATAATCTCATATATTGGGTCAAGAAGTGAGTTAAAATAGTCAGATAAATTGACATCTTAAAGTGAAATTACAGTGATTTTGAATGGACTTTCAATCAAAGATTAAACGATAATCATAATCGACAAGTGATATCACAACATAGTCAGTAAAACTAGATCCACGGATAAAAGATATTAGTAAAGAATTGCATGCATACTTTAGTAATCCTTAGTTTGGAAATGCTATTGGTCAATTTCAGAACCTCGTGTGATGATGTTACTCCTAAGAAACTTCTGAATGTTCGCAACAGGACATAGTATTAAGAATAATGATAAGAACTATTTTTTGGTTACATTCATAACATTGGATTCTGAATTGCGCAGAACCCTTAGGTGACGGCGTTGCTCCAATAAGTTTCAGATGTCAGCAACAGGGAACCTGTGAACAGATGGTGTAAAGGGAGATGATATTGTAGAACTAGGAAAGTCTGTCTTTCCGACTCTTGAGTTGTAGAGGGAGATGGTGAAGTGAAACTGCAGACTAAGAGGAAGCCTAAAGTTTGGTGTTATTATGGAGTGGCTGACCAGTCTGCAGGTTTCTCACTTCTATACTACTTTCAAGTTCTTGTTTTTATCTTTAAAGACGCATTTTTTGGTTTCTAAACTAGCATAAACATTAATGTATGAAGTGTTGATGAATCGGAGCTGCAAAAACATGAATGGTTTATATTCTTGGTCGGTCCTTGTATCACCCATGGAGTTTGTTTCTATGGTGAAGTTATATTTAAAGGACCTTATTAAGCCTGCCTGATGCAGGTTCATTTAATCTTCCCTCCACAACTTTAGCTTACAAATGTTCAGTACATGGGTCTTATCTGTTTTCTCTCTACTTCTTTAACATAAGTGTCCATTTTTATGTGCTGTTGTATGGAACCCATGGCATAAGAAAGCTAAGGCACTGGCAGATTTTGGGGACGAGGATTACAAGTCCATGTTTTGTATAGGATTCTTCTGATCCAAAATTTATCTTCTTCTTTGGTGCTCTAGAAATGAGTCTGGGAGATGTAATTTTTGAAACCTGTGTTGTTTATTGGTTCTCCAGGTATCCTATTATATTGAGACTGTTCGAGATGACTCTTCTAATGAGATTATTCATATCAATGCCAGGGCTACTGTGGTGTTTGTCATTGTTGCTATTGTATTACTTTATATCTGTGTGGTTCATTTGGCTGCTGATTGTACTATTTTGCATCAGTGGAACTGAGGTACAGAGTTTTTTGGAATTTCCTCCTTACTTTTTTATTTGATTATTTCGTCAAAACTTGATTAATTGGTTTCATCCATCACTGAGACATTAGTTTCATAAGTATAAGACCTTCTTGCTATGTCTACTTGGAATATTTATTTTTTCATTTAATGTTTGGAGTGGTGCAGTTAGTAATAATTACATTGACTGGAGTTTTTATGCATTATGAATATGTTTTCCATGAAATGGTGTAAAAATAAGGTCATTCGGATGTCTGTGATGCAGACTGGCAAGGAAGTGGTGCAAGAGGAAGCTTTGACAGCTCTACCATCAGTAGCTGATTAGTCACAGGTACCTTATGGATTATGCTTTATCTGTTATCTTATGTTTCACTTATGGCATCTGTCTCTGTTTGGCGTGTTAAGAAATGTATGCCTATATCCTGTATTTTATTTACTTATTCTCTTGAGCGTTCATTTCACAGCTAAAGCTTATGTTGGGTGTGCAAAGTATGGGAATTCCTGAATATGTTGAGTGAATTATTTGCAGGTTGTTCGGTACACACAGCTTGATTTCCCCTTGAAGCTGGACTAAGTTTCCTTTCCCGTGCTTATGGTTGATGACTGAGATTTCCCCTTTTGGAACGAAATTTCCAACTTGAAATTGCATTATAATTTATAGTAGAACTTTTATTCATGTAATGAGCTTTATATCAGTATGTTTGGTCTTTAAATTGATAGACTCAGCAGACCCAGTACAGGTTGTTCACTATATACTTTGATCTGATGTAGTACTAAGACTCTGCAGAAATGTGTATTTGATTCAGACATGGAATGAATTGAATTCAGAATTGCTTCCTCTTTATATCACTTTCTGGATTTGAGTTATAGGTGCAGAAATGGTATGGGTTATAGGTGCATAAATGGAATGGAATATATTGTTTGTATAAGGTAGATTTGGGTTGAAAACTTAGAGGAAAGATCACAACTTTGAAAACTTTGTTTTTTAAAAACCTTGTCTTTAGATCTCTACTTTTCAAAACTTTATGTTCTTTGAATAGGGTAAGATCACACTTTTCATTGCAGAAGAGTTGTTATCTATAAATCACCCTTTAGATTATACTGGCAAAGATCACAAACAACCAGTACTTATATCACACTTTTTAAGAATGATCCATGTGTGTTTTTGTTGTAGTGGTTGGTGTTGATGGTGGTTTCTAAACAAGGGGTAAAATCGTAAAACCCCATGACCTAGATTTTAATCGTTGGTTCAGTTAGAAATAAGTCAGACGATTTAAATGAATCAGATTTTCTGAAATAACTCCAGTCAGATATATCAGTTAGAGTGCGATTCAGACGAATCAGCTATTCTAAAATTATTCAGACCAGCTTTTATGTTCTTTAATATAAAAGTAAAACGTCTATCTCTATCAGTATATATTGATAGACTGATGAAGGAAGACGTAATTTTAAAAATTAAACGAATCTCAGAAGCAGTCTTTTCGGGAAATAAGACTACTGAGTTGGGGCTCCCAAAAGCAGTCCTTTTTAGAGGTAATAGGACTTTTTCTAGCAGACTTTTTTTTTGCATTTTCCACTAGTGCATGTTACAACTAGACTAGCACTTAAGTTAGTTAATGATATTGAAATGTACTTAAATAATCCTGCTCCTCGGGGTGAAATTAGGACTGTGTCTGAAGAAGAAAATCTAGATAATGTCATTAACTGTTTGCCTGATAACTGCCATATTATATATAGTGATGCAGCTTTTGACAAGAATACTAACTTATCTGGTATTGGTCTGATTATGAATGATATTACAGGGTCATTCCTTGGATGCAAACCCAAATCTGGGTATGTGAGGAATGCTGAGGAAGGGGAAAGTCTAGCTTTACTTGAAGCTGTGGCGTGGGATAAAGTGAAAGGACTAGAGAAAGTTTGTTTTGTCAGTGATGCTAAAACAATCATCGACTCTTTTAATTTTAAGAATAACCAACTATTTTGGTATAATAATTCAGTCTTAGATGACTGTAAAACGATTATATCCAATTTCACGTTTGTTAAGTTTCAATTCTTGCGTAGGAATCATATTGTTCATGCTGATCAAGTAGCAAAGTTTAGTAGAAGGTCTAGAACCTCTGGAGAATGGATGGGTGATATCCCTGATTTTTACTACGTAATTTCTTTCATTATTAATACATCAATTTTTCTAGTAAAAAAAAAAATGTATAAAGTTTTGTTATTGGAAAGCACAAGGGGGAGTGTTAAAGGGCCAAAGCCCATGAGTGTGCGATCCAATACTGGACTCTTTTGGTTCTACCCTCTCCATATATATAAAGGATAAAAAATAATGTCAAAGTCTATGAACATTCAACTCATAACCAATTGGAAATGAGTGGAGCGGGCCCTTCCATATAATATTTAAGTTAATTAATGGAGATTGCAAAAGATACAATTTTTGAACTCTGGTGGGATTTCAATCATGTAAAATGGGTCTCAGAACAGTCCCACCAGCCATTTTTCTAAAGAGACATATTATACAATGCTAAATAGAAACTTTGGAACAGTTGCCGGATGTCTAGTAATCTGTGTGTCTGGCGTTGAACTTGTTGGTGTGAATTGCTTCAATGCCAAATTAATCTATTTATCTAAGATATGTCCTCTTATCATAGACTCATTCGCTTCAATGGTCAAAAATGTTCATGTTCATTGCCTACTTCATAACTTTATGGAACTCTCTTAAAATCGGGCCAGAAATGAGTCCAGGACTGTGCCGACAAGGCACGAGATAAGCACTAGTATTCTACAATTTATGGATGAGCCGTTGGATGAAGTAAAACGATTTGAAATCAACGATAGAAAGTGAACCCTAAACTAAACTGGCACGCATGCACATCTATATAAGCAGTATTTGTGCCTCCATGCATCCCTTGAGAAAGCAAACCCTAACCATAACCAAAGTAAATACATCAGCATCTCCTTCCTTCTTCTTCATCCTCTATGGCAAATCCAATACACAACAACAACATCATGGAAGATGGTTGTTTAATAGCATCCATCAACACCGAAACATCTTCTTGTTGGCATTATGATTTTTCCTCTCAAGAATCTCTAATTTTCCGTTAGATTCCCGTTATCCAGAGTATTTCAACCCAAATATGGCATTATATGTTTAATAGTTTTTGTGCCTCCATCCATCTCCTTGTTTCCTGTTCCTTGGGAGTTACATAGATCCTTCTCTTAATTTGCATCAAAGTATTTGTTTCAGATGTATTGTTTTTGGCAATTATTTTTTTATTTAAAAAAGATGTGAATTGGATCAACAGCTAAGAAGGAGGATCGAAATATGTAATTAAGCTTAAATTTTAGATCTGAAAGCAAAGATTAAAAGAGTAAAGTTGGTGTTTGCTTAATTCTGTGATCTGTATTATTTTGGTTGAAGTGAAGTAAAAAGCAGTGTTTTTGTTTTTTATTTTTTGTATTGGATTGATCTTAACTTTGATCAAGTATTGCTCATGTTTGGAATATATTTACTGCACATACACTCACCTCAAACGAAGAAGAACCTATTTTTAACCATCTTAGCTCGAAACTTGTCTAAATATGCAATTCAATGACAATAGTAGTACAAATACACTCTCAGTAGTAGTTTTGTAACTTTCTTGCTTGACTCTAGCCGCGGTGCTTTGACCATTGGTTAAACATCTTGATCTCACCTCCTTTGGTGATTCTTTTTCTCAACTTCTTAGTTGATTCTCTCGTTCTGTGTTGATCTCATCCTTGTGATGATTTTCTTTTCAATTTGTAATTTGTAAACAAGCGTACCATTTCATTTTGGTTGGTCAAGTTTTATTCATCTCTAGCAATATAAATTATTGACCGGTCAACATCTACTTATTTGAGTTAGTGTGACCAATATATAACGAGTGAACCCTAATAAAAAGACATGGGTAGACCTAGCAAATAAAAAGATCTGAAATATACGATAAGCAACAGTATTGTAATTTATTTGTGCCGCCATCCATCCCTTTAGAATGCAATCAAATCAAACCCTAGCAACTTACAGCAGCTTCTTGGTTCTTCTTCTTCTTCATCTATGATCTTAATCATGGCGGCTAAGCAAATACTACATCGCATCAGCAATAACAACATGACATTATGATTCACTTACCGAGATCTAATTTTTTAATCTCTGTCTGTCTCAGTCTTCCGCGAAAATTAACATCTTTCTATGCATTTGTATTATCTTATGTCTTGTGGTTTTCTTCCGATGTAGTCTTTGATCTGAAGATCAGAAGTTCAAAATCAACGGCTCAACTGACCGTAGTGTAATCTGAAAGCAAAGTCTACAAGAGAAAAGCTGGTGTTTGCTTAGTTCTGTAATCTGTATTATTTTGGTTTAAGTGAACTAAAAGAAGCATTTTTGATTTATAAGTTTTGTACCAGATTGATTGTAACTTTGATTAGTATTGCTCATTTGGAACACTGCTTGGTTCCAAAAGCAAAGTTTAAAAGAGAAAAGCTATTGTTGCTTCGTTCTTCTGTAATTTGTAATCTTTCGGTTCAAGTTAAATGATGAAAATCAAGTAAAAGGCTTTTTTTTTTTTTTTTTTTTTATATATATATATACTAGTAAGGAATTGGATTTTTTTACAACACCAAATTTGATAATAAGGGAAAAATAAAATCTTAAAATAAAAATTTAATATCCTTGGTTGTACTCATTACGTAGATAATTTAAAGAGTTTTCCAAATATATTAATTTTGCAAAAATCGGATCTGTATTTTTAAAGATATTTAAGTTTTAACTTTTTTGATCTATTTTTAAAACAATGACATTCCCGTAAATATATAAATATTAACTAAAAGCTTAGTTAATGGGAGATTATTGTCATGTGAAAAGGCTTCACCAAAATAAAGCTTCACCAAACAATTACCTCTTTTTCTTTATATTAGTAAGATATTAGGTCGATTGAAAATTACTAACTTCGATTTAGTATTGCTCAATTTCCTGTGCAAAATGTTTGGGATTAACTGCAAGCATTAGTCCTTTTAACTTTACTTGAACACCATCAGATCAGCAATCACTACCACTAGTACTAGAACCAATATAACCACTGTAAATGGAAGAATAAACTTGTTAACCATCTTAGTGAAATCCTTAGCAAATCAAAGGGGTCACAATTTTTTATTCTTTTTTATGTTCTGGATTTTAGAAGCTAGTCAATGACAACAACAGTTTTGCAAATTCATGAAGAGGATGTGCTGAATGGAACAATTACAAAATACAAGGATGGGGGATGATTGATTTTAATGTTTGTGAGACTTGAAAGAAGAAGAAAATAGCTACAGTTTCAGCCTGGAGCGCACATTCATTTTCAATCTTGGTATAGGGGCGGCAAGAAATGGTAGAGGGGCGGCAACCTAATAAGACAAAAAAGATCATTATAAGGTAATTCAAGTGGCCCTTATCAAAGAAAATCTGGAAATGACTAATTAGCCCTTATTATTAATAATCAAGATTAGTGTTGATAATCAAGGTTAGTATTGATAATTAATTTTCACTTATTATAACTCTAAAATCAGATTTTTAGAGTTATAACAAAAAAAAAAGTTTAGAGGAGAAGAAAAAGAAAACTTATGTGATATTTGTGAAACCTTAGATTTTGATTCACTCAACCAAAATGAGTGATTCCAGTGACCCAGTATACTTCTAAATTAGTTCCCATTAGCTTTTTCTCGCTCAAAATTATCTAAAATAGATAACAAAATCAAAACTTTTGAATTTTTAGAAGAACTTACGGTTGCAACTCTACACTCAGCCCAACTGCCTCCCGAGCTCATTTTGCTTTCTTGCACACTTGATAAAAGTTTCGTCCCTCTTAATCAAGCATCTCCTCCGCTAGAGGTGAGCAATGGATAGGTCATAGGTGTACATCTGTGTATACTTAAGAGAGTGCCAAGACACAATTGTAATCACTGTAAGTAGTGTTGACCAGTCAACACAAGTTTTATTCATCTCCTCAGTGATTACAATTGACTGGTCAACACTACTTATTTGGGTCGGTGTGAATAATACTTGAACGAGTGAACCCTAATAGAAAGACATGGAGAAGCCGTTAGATGAAATAAAGAAATCAACGATAGCAAACGAACCCTAATCTTTATAAGCATCAGCGCCTCCATCCATCCATCCCTTTATAAGAAAGAAATCAAACCCTAACCAGAGAAAAGCAAATTACACCAGCTTCTTCCTTCCTCTTCATCTATGACCTTAATCATGGATTGCAGCAACAACAACAAAAACATCGTGGCGGATAGTTGTTTGTTCAATAGCGTCCACAACAACCAAATATTTTCACATTATGATTTTTCCTCTCAAAAATCTTAGATGACTTATCATTGAGATTTGATTTGTTGAAATCTTTTGTTGTGTCTTTCTTGTTGTATTTTTCGATGCGGTCTTTGATCTGATGAAGATCACCAGTTCAAAATCAACAGGTAGACCAGAAGATGTAAGCTTAAATTTTAGATCTGAAAGTAAAGTGTAAAAGAGAAATGCTGGTGTTCTGTAATCTGTATCACTTTGGTTTAAGTGAAGTAAAAAGCAGCATTTTTGATTTATAATTTTTTGTATCAGATTGATTCTAACTTTGATTAGTATTTGCTCATTTGGAACATTTGTTGGAGCCAAGATTTAGAAAAATAAGTTTTCTACTTGAGCCTCAGGTAGTCATATGCCCGTCCCATGGTTGTGGTTAATACTTAGTTATTAGAGGGATGTTTTTTTTTTCAAGTCTTGGAAATTATGATCGGGTTACTCTAGTACTTATTGTTTCATTTTGCGAAGTTTTTAGATTTGTTGATGCTTATCTTGATTGTTTGGTTTTACATATCTCAGTTAGCGCGAGCAGATACTGAATGGCAATGATACCATTTTGCTGACATATCTTAGTTTAGTAATGTTCTATAGAAAAATGGAGATTGCAAAAGAGGGAACAAGTGGTCTGCTCAATGAGTTGAACATACCCTTGGTGGGATTATAATCATTCAAGAAATGGTAAACAAGCTCAACGAGTTTAACATACTCAGAACAGGCCCGCCAGCCATTTCTAAAGAGGCAAGGAAACGTATTATACAATGCTAAATAGAAACCTTGGAATAGTTACCGAATGTCCTGTACTTTGTGTGTGGCTTTTTACTTCTTAGTGTGAATTGCTTTAATGCTAAATTAATCTATGCATCTAAGATATGTCCTCTTATCATAGATGAACTGAACAATCAAAGAAGTTGAGAAAAATGAAACCTTTCAAAGTCTTTGCATCACATGGATGGCAGCCTACAGCCGATGGTCAAAAATGTTCTAAGTTCATTGCCTACTTCATTACTTCATGGATAATACTCCCAAGTCCCATCTCTCTAAAAATTTGGGTGCAGGACCGTGCTGACAAGGCACGAGATGAGCCCTAGTAAAATTCAATACATGGATGAGCTGTTAGATGAAGTAAAAAGATTTGAAATCAAGGATAGCAAGTGAACCCTAAACCAAACAGGCACGTATGCACCTCTATATAAGCAAACCCTAACCATAACCAGAAAAGCAAACACAGTAGCAGCTCATTCCTTCTTCATCATCTTCTATAGAAAATCCAATACACAGCAACAACATCATGGCAGATGGTTGTTCAATAGAGACAATCAACACCGAAACATCTCTTCTTCTTAGCATTATGATTTTTCCTCTCAAGAATCTCTAATCTTCTTTTCAATTCTGGCTATCCAAAGCATCCCTGCCCTTATTCCTTAAGAGTTACACATATCTTTCTTTAAAATGCTTGTTTCAGACGTAGTGTCGAGAAAGAATATGTTTTTATTTTAATTTATACCAGTTAAAAAAGATGTGAATCAGATCAACAGTTCACTGAAGATGTAATTAAGCTTAAATTTTAGATCTAAAAGAAAAGTAGAAAAGAGAAAAAAGCTGGCTTAGTGTAGTTTTTATGTAGTATGTATTGTTTTGATTTAAATGAAGAAAATTAAGTAAAAGTGTTTTTTATTTTGATTTTAATTTTCTTTTCTTATATTAGATCTACTACAAATTTACTAACTTTGATTTAGTATTGCTCAATTTCATGTGCAAAATGTTTGGGATTAACTGCACATGCATTAGTTGTCCTTGTAACTTTACATGAACACCATCAGATCAGATCCATCTACAATCACTACCACTAGTATTAGAACCAATATAATCACTGTAAAATGAAATTTTTTACAGCTCAAATAATCTTCTTTAGCCAGCTTAGTTAAATCCTCAGCAGATCGAAGGGGTCACAAATTTTTTTTTTTTTTTTTATGTTCTGGATTTTAGAAACAACAGCAGTTTTGACAAATTCATCAAGAGGATGTGGTGAATAGAACAGTTACAAAACACAAGTGATGTTGATGATTGATTTTAATGTTTGTGAGAGTTGAAAGAAGAAGAATATAGATACAGTTTCAGCTTTGAGCTCTTGGGAGCACATTCATTTTTGATTGTCGCTAAGTTACATATACAAAATGTTGGGGATATATTATTAACTGCATAAACATAAGTCCCCTGAAAGTTAGCGCAATATTGGAATCTCGGGAACAAAGCTGAAATGTATAATGGAGCATGATCATCACATCATTTTTAAAGTTCTAGTAACTTTGCATTACATCAATTCAGATGTTATATACCAATAATCAGTTCCATGTGCTTTTCAAGTTTTGGGAGGTTGATGGAGATGACACGATAAGAGTCATTTGTTTAAGCAATACCAATAAGACAACGGGAAATGTGCACTCTGGTTTCAAGGGATGCACAAAGTTGCATATAACATAAGATGAAACATAAATACCACCAGAAAACTTGTTATTGTTCCAACCGGAGCAAATTACACAACTCTCTCGTTACTAGAAGATATAACTAAAAAGTAAGGCACATTGTCACTATGCATCATTCTAAATGAAAATAACAAATCTCCAATAAGGAAAGCACTATTTATTTTTCTTCAAAAGCAAAACCAAGAAAAGACCCCAAAACCCAACTAGAGATAATATTACCAAAAAGCAATATTGATAAAAAAAAAAAAAAAAAAAAAAAAAAAAATGGAATTTTTGGGTTTATGAGTCTGTTTACAGAATAAGTGATAATGTAGCTCATTTACTAACGAAAAAGGCTAGAGAAGAAAACTACAATTTTCAATTCGAAGTAAATTTACCTTCTGATATCTCCAGAAATATAGAGAAGGATAAGTCTAATGTTTTCTTTCTTTTAATAAATAAAATATATTTTTTGTATAAGAATATCTAAAATAAAAAGATTTCGATATTTCCGTTTCAATAACATTTTTGTTAGTCAACATCTACCTATTGGAGTTAGTTGTGAATAATTGTATGTTAGATAGATGCCCAAATCCCTCAACGAGTGAACCCTAATAAAAACACTTGGGATAAGCCGTTAGATGAAAAAAAAAAGAGATCTAAAATCAACGATAGCAAATGAACCCTAAACTTAACGGCAGGCCTGGAAGCATTTATAAGCATCACTGGTAGTAACCTTTTGCGCTTCCGTCAATGGCTTTATTTTGGAATAGATCTAGACTAAAGGATTATTTAGTTCCGGTTTAAAGTCAAACAAGAATAGATACATGATTACAGACTAGATTTTGGTTCCAATTCTTGTCATTCACCAACTTTAGGAATATTAACTCAATGGACCCAGATTTAGGAATCATACACTCCATGAGCTCAAACAGGTTTGTTGGTGGCTTACTAATTGTCCGAGCGGGCAATCAATGGCTGCACAATGGTTATACCGACGATAAGCAAATGCCCAAATCTGAACATTTGCGGCTTTTCCTATCCAGTTTGCCAATTTGGCCATCCAAATAAAAAATGTTTTTGTCATCTCCATTGGACTTGTAACCTTTCAAAGTCTTTGCATCACATGAATGGCAGCCTACAGAGTACAGCCGATGGTCAAAAATTGTTCAAGTTCATTGCCTAGTTCATTACTTCATGGATAACGCGATTAATACTCCCAAATCCCAACTCTCTTAAAATTTGAGTGCAGGACCGTGCTGACAAGGCACGAGATGAGCCCTCTAGTTATTCAATACATGGATGAGCCGTTAGATGAAGGAAAAAAATTGAAATCAAGGATAGCTAGTGAACCCTAAACCAAACGAGAACATATGCAACTCTATATAAGCAGTAGCAAAGAAGTTAATAGTACGTTGGCGGCTATTCCTTTATATTTTTTATCTCTTTTTCAGATTCCGGTTTCAGTGGCAAAGAAGTTAGAAAGACTCATGAGGAATTTTCTGTGGGGCGACACTATAAACAAGAAAACTTTACATTGGAGGTCTTGGAAAAAAGTTTGTGTCCCGAAGAGTGAAGGCGGGTTGGGGTTAAGGAATTTGAAGACTACTAACATTGCTTTGTTAACCAAGTGGTTATGGAGATACGGAGAAGAAAAGGGTAGCTTATGGAGGAAAATTATTTTCGAGAAGTTTGGTGGAGTCGAAGATGCTTGGGTTCCTAAAGATTCTAAGAAAACATACGGGTGGGGGTTATGGAGGGGTATTCTCAATTATTTGGCAGTCCTTAGAAATGGGTCGAAGGTGATAGTCGGAAGAGGAAATACAACTAAATTTTGGGATGATATTTGGTGTCACGAGAAAACTCTTAAAGAGTTGTTTCCAAATTATGGAAAGTGAGTAGGAAGAAAGAAGCTTTAGTTGAAGATGTGAGTAGTGGAACTTTAGAACAGACGTGTTGGAATATTGATCCTTGTAGGAGGCTTAAAGATCTAGAAATTCAAGAGGTTATGGAGTTTACTAGAATCCTAGACAATCAAAGGATGCTCTCTGTCGATGATAAACGAGAATGGCTCTCTAACTCTCAAGGTACTTTCTCGGTAAGTTCTTGTTATAATTGGCTTATGCATGATCGTGGAAGAATCATCCCAACAAAATTTCCTTCTGTCTACATTTGGAACAAAACTATTCCTCCCAAGATTAGCTTCCTAGTATGGGCGGCGGCAATTAGAGTCATTCCTACTCTATCCATGTTATCTAGAAGGGGTATTGTGGTAGAGAATAGGTGTCCTTTCTGCAACAATAGCGAGGAGTCAGTGGAACACCTTTTCTTGCATTGTTCTTTCGTATGGCAGATTTGGGAGCACTTTTTGCAGCAGTTGGGCATTGTTTGGGTTCATCCAACGACTGTCCTCGAATTCTTATGGAAGTGGAAATTGAAAATATCTATCAAGCCTCTTGTTTTCTTGAGATATTGCGTGCCGTTTGCTATATGGTGGATTGTGTGGTTGGAAAGAAACGACATTCTAATCGCAAAAAAACAAGTGAGAAAACCGCTTAACTCTCTTATAATAGACATTAAAGCTTTGTTACTTAGTTGGTCCATCAATGTTGTTTCATTTAAGAATGTCAAGTTCGAGGATTTCGTTTTTGATTGGGCGAGATTGTTTAGAGAGTAATGTGTTGTAAACTCTCTCTATGGTGGCTGCTCTTCTCTTTTTGTATCTTTTGAGGATGCTACCTTAGCACCCTTTCCTCTTTATATTAAATTTTGCCTTTTTCAAAAAAAAAAATATAAGCAGTAGCAGTATTTGCGCCTCCATCCATTCCTTGAGAAAGCAAACCCTATATCACCAGAACCAGAAAAGCAAATAACAGCAGCAGCTCCGATACATCACATCGTAGCAGCAACAACAGCGTCATGGCATATGGTTGTTTAATAGCATCGATCAACAACGAAACTTCTTGTTCTTGGCATTATGATTTTTCCTCTCAAGAATCTTTAATCATCAGTTAGATTCTAGTTATGTACAGTTTATTTGTCTTGTGTTTGGAGATCTTTCTCTTCATTTACATTATTTGGTTCGTACCAAAGTGTTTGCTTCTAGTGAGGACCTTAAGATGTAATTAAGCTTAAATTTTAGATCATAAGCTAAGTAAAAAAGAGAAAAGATGGCGTTGCTTAGTTGTGTAATTTGTTTTCTTTTGGTTTGAATAAAATGAAGAAAATTAACTAAAAGTGTTTTTGATTTTTGTATATTGTTTATTTATTTTTGTATATTAGATCGATTGTAAAATTACTAACTTAATTTGATTAAGTATTCCTCAATTCCATTTAGGATAATATTATCAATTGCACAAACATTAGTCAGAAAGCAAAGTTTAGATCTGACAGCAAAGTTTAAAAGAGAAAAGCTGGTGTTTGCTTAGTTCTGTGATCCGTATTATTTTTGTTTAAGTGAAGTAAAAAGCAGCGTTTTTCATTTTGATTTTTTTTCGTATTAGATTGATCTTAACTTTGATGAAGTATTACTCGCATGTTTGGAATATATTTACTGCACACCAAGTAAAATATTACATTGCAGCGCCACCAACATCATGGCGGATAGTTCAATAGCGACCACAGTGGCGGGAATATTTTTATTTACACTATGATTTTTCCTCTCAAAAATCTTACATCTCTTATTGAGATCTAATTTTTTAAGATCTCTGTTTTGTCTTTCCTCTGCATTTATATTATCTATCTGCTATTTAGAGAATTTCTTCCGAGTCTCTGATCTGAATGAAGATCAGCAGTTCAAAGGATTTGAAGATGTAAGCTTAAATTTTAGATCTAAAAGCAAAGTGTAAAAGAGAAAAGCAGTGTTTTTGATTTTTAAGTTTTGTATTAGATTGATTGTAACTTTGATTAGTATTGCTCATCTTTAACATTTCTTGAGAGATTGTTGTAGCCGAGATAGAAAATGGAGACTGCAAAAGAGGGAACAAGTGGTCTGCTCAATGAGTTGAATATACTCAGAAAAGGGCCTCCATCCATTGATAAAGAGGCAAGGAAACATATTATACAATGGTAAATAGGAACCTTGGAATAGGTACCGGATGTCTAGCTAGTACTTTGTGTGTGGCTTTTTACTTCTTAGTGTGAATTGCCTTGATGCTAAATGAAGATATGTCCTCTTATCATAGACTCTTCCCTAATCATTTCCATAAACCCATCACACTTCCGCATTGCCCAAACAATCTTAACAAATGTCCTCTTATCATATACTCTTTCGCTTCAATGTCGAACCTATGAAGCAGGCATACTTCAAAATTGATGACGTATCCGTATCGGCGCCGTATCAATATCGGATACTTGGGGATACCTGGGGATATCAGATACTCCATTTAAAGTGTCACCTTTTTTTTAATTACAAAAAGGATAGGGGATACTCTGGGATACCTCACAAATACTCTATAAGGGGATACTTCCTATAATCTAACATTTTTTTTTAATACAAAATCTATATATTTATAAATTTATACATAAAATCTAAAGTTCTAAATATTTATAGTTAATTGTTATCATGATCATATTGAATAATTATATCTAAACATAATAAATTGTTGACCATAAAGAAAAAAGACTTGGTATTTATTTTTATGGTGCTTAAAAAAAACATGGTACTAGAAAAATTTAAGGCTTATTGGGCAGTCATGTTTTTCATGTTGTTTTAGAGAGAAATCGGAGTACATGTGATTTTGTCCATTCAATTAACATAAGTAAGACTGAAACCCAAAATGATGAAAATTTAATATTTGCTCACTTTAATAATAAAAATAGTATCTATCGGATATTTTTATTTTATGATTTTTTAGTAGAGTGAATTATTATTATATTAAATATTTTCTTGATAAATACACGTATCGCACCGTATCCCGCATCCCCATTTTATGAAAATTGACGAATCCCCGTATCAGTGTCACCGTATCAGTATCCCCGTATCAGTATCGGTGCATCATAGTGTCAACATAACAATCAAAGAAGTTGAGAACAATCAAAAAATTTCAAAGACTTTGCGTCACATGGATGCAGCCTACACCCGATGGTCAAAAATGTTCATGTTCATTGCCTAGTTCATAACTTGAACTCTCTTAAAATGGGGACAGAAATGAGATCTCAAGGCACGAGATAAGCACTAGTATTCCACAATTTATGGTTGAGCAGTTGGATGCAGTAAAACGATTTGAAATCAACGATAGAAAGTGAACCCTAAACCAAACCAGCACGTATGCACCTCTATATAAGCAGTATTTGTAGTATTTGTGCATCCATCCCTTGAGAAAGCAAACCCTAACCATGACCAGGAAAATAAATACAACAGCATCCCCTACCTTCTTCATCATCTTCTATGGCAAATCCAACACACAGCCACAACATCATGGCATGATGGTTGTTTAATAGCATCAATCAACATCATCTTCTTAGCATTATGATTTTTCCTCTCAAGAATCTCTAATCTTCTTTTAGACTCTAGTTACGCGAACTCTTCTTAATTGTATCATGTTCCTCTCTAGAACTGTTATTGGTTGTGGGATCGGGTGCAGTTACATTTTGGCGCTAGACAAAAGATTGGAGAGATTAAGAAAGAGTTACACATATCTTTTTCTTCATTTGCATCATCTGGCATTGAAGTGTTTGTTTCCAATGTTGTATCTTTTTTGTTTGATGAGTAGTTTTTATTTTAATTTATACGAGTTAAAAAATATGTGAATCAGTCATCAGATCAACAGTTAAGAAAGAGAGGGCCTAAAGATGTACTTAAGCTTAAACTTTAGATCTAAAAGCAAAGTATAATAGAGAAAAGCCCGCGTTGCTTAGTTCTTATGTAACCTGTATTATTTTGGTTTAGATGAAGAAAATTAAGTAAAAGTGTTACTGATTTTTTTTTTTTTTTATATATATTAGGTCGATTGCAGATTTACTAACTTTGATTTAGAATTGCTAAATCTCATTAGTTGTCCTTTTAAATTCATTATTCGCTAGCTTATAAATCTCTTCTGCGTTGCCGCGCGGGAGAGCATTGCCCAGCAGTATTTGTGCCTCCATCCATCCCTTGAGAAAGCAAACCCTAACCAGAAAAGTTAATAAAGCAGCATCTCCTTCTTCATCATCTTCTATGGAAAATCTAATACACATCAACACCATCATGGCACATGGTTTTTTAATAGCGTCAATCAACAACCAAACATTTTCTTCTTGGCATTATGATTTTTCCTCTAAAGAATCTCTAATTTTCCATTAGTTTCCTGTCATCCGATGTATTTGTTCCTCCATCCATCTCAAGAATCGTCTTCTTGTCATTATGTTTACTAGTAGTTGTGCCTCCATCCATATTGTCTCCTGTTCCTTGAGAGTTACACAGATCTTTCTCTTAATTTGCATCATCTGGTATTTCGAAGTGTTTATTTGTTTTTGGCGATTAGTTTTTTATTCGTTGGAGAAAGTTGGCGATTAGTTTTTTATTCGAAGATGTTAATCAAATCAACAGTTCAGAAGGAGGACCTGAAGATGTAATTAAGCTTAAACTTTAAATCTAAAAGAGTAGAAAAGAGAAAAGCTGGCGTTGCTTAGTTCTCTAATCTGTATTGTTTTGGTTTAAATTAAATAAAGAAAATCAAGTAAAAGCGTGTTTTTGATTTTGATTTTGATTTTTTTTTTTTTTTTTTTATGTTAGGTCGATTGCAAATTTACTAACTTTGATTTAGTATTGCTCAATTTCATGTACAAAATGTAACTGCACAAGCATTAGTCCTTTTTAACTTTACTTGAACACCATCAGATCCATCTGCAATCACTACCAGTAGTACTAGAACCAATATAATCAAGATTAATCTTGTTTAGCCATCTTAGTTAAATACTTAGCAAATCAAACGGGTCACCAATTTTTATTTTTATTTTTTATGTTATGGATTTTAGAAGCTAGTCAATGACAATAGCAGTTTTGACAAATTCATGAAGAGGATGTGGTGAATGGAACAGTTACACAACTTCTGTTTTCATCTTCTTCTTTTTCCGTCTTCTTCTCCATTTATATTATAAATGTAGAAAATCCCTTTGTTCTATTTATCATTAACAATTTAGTTAAATCCATTAAAACAAGACTTTTGTTGATGAGACAGAAAGATAAGAAGGAAGTAGAATTTTTTTTAATCGTCCAAGGAAGTAGATTTTTCTTCAAGAATCAAATGGTGTAATCATCAAGATCCGCTTCCAGCTAAGTCCTGGATCCTATCCAATACAAGCAGAAATCTTAAATTGTTGCTGATGTTTTTTTTTTTTTTTTTTTGAAGTATATTTGCTGATGCTGTTAGTGTTGATACAGCTGTGTTAAAGCATCCTTTTCACTAAATCTTCTTCCCAAATACGGATTTATATACGAGTAAAATCGCTATGGGATTTGGTATTAAGGAGATTCATATTTGGTCAGTTGGATTAGGTATTAGATATTTAGATCCGACTAGGGTAGATCATTCTTCGGGAGATTAATCGGATGATAATTTAACTATAAAAATGTTTATTTACCATTTTGAAAACCTGGGCCAGCTATTATAACTTTTAAGGCTAGCAACGGAAATTCCAAATTATTTATTGTAATAAGTTTACATTAAACTGACAGCAACATTTCCAAAGCAAATTTATAAAATTGATGTTTATTTATAATTGTTTATTGTTCCCTAATAGTATATATACGGGTATACACGTTAACAAAAATCCATTTTATTTAAGAAATACCATAAGACTCATATTTTTTAAGAAATACCAATAAGACAACTTGTTATTCGGCACATTGTTACTATGCATCATTCAAAACACAACTTGCGCAATATCCATTTTTTTTTATTTATTTTTTTTGTACCAAAATAAAAAACTGAAATAAAATGATTTCGATATTTCCCTTTCAAAAACATTTTTGTTGGTCAAGTTTTGTTCATCTAGTCAATAAAAATTATTGACTGGTCAACATTTATTTATTTGAGTCTTAAGTGCGAATCCCTCTATGAGTGAACCCTAATAACAACTCATGGATAAGCCGTTAGATTAAAAAAAAAGAGATCTGAAATCAACGATAGTTAATGAACCCTAAACTAAACCCCAATTCTGTAACCATTTATAAGCATCAGTGGTAGTAACCTTTTGCGGCTCCATCGATCCCTTTATTAGATCTGAAATCAAACCATAAGCATACTACCAAAGAAATGCAAATTACAGCAGTAGCTTCTTCCTTCTTCTTCATCTATAACGTTAATCATGGCGGCTAAGCAAATACATCGCAGCAGCAACAATAACATCATGGCGGATAGTTCAATAGCGTCCACAGTGACGGATTATTTTCACATTATGATTTTTTCCTCTCCAAAATCTTACATTTCTTATTGAGATCTTATTTTTTAAGATCTCTGTTTTGGTCTTTCATGAGATGTGATATCATTCTCTGCATTTATACTATCTTCTATTTAGTGAATTTCTTCCGAGCCTTTGATCTGAATGAAGATCAGCAGTTCAAATCAACAGTTCAAAGGACATGAAGATGTAAGCTAAAATTTTAGATGTGTAAAGTGATTGCTTAGTTCTGTGATCTGTATTATTTTTGTTTAAGTGAAGTAAAAAGCAGTGTTTTTGATTTTTAAGTTTTGTATTGGATTGATTCTAACTTTGATCAAGTATTGCTCCTTTTTGGAATATATTTACTGCACATATATTAGTCCTTTAAGTTAAACTCACATCCATGTGCAATAACCAATAGACCCACTGCAAAGGAAGAAGAACTTGTGTGTAAATCAGTACAAAGTAAACACAATCACTAAAGGAATCAAGAAAATCCAATAAGCTGCATTACCCTCGGATTCATCATCGGTGCCTTCTTCCTCAAAGTCATCATCACTGAAGTCATTACCATCAACAAGCTCTCTCAACTTAGCTAACTTAATGCTCCAGTACTTGTCCTGAAACCCACAAAATAAGCTTTTAAGACCACGGTGAAGATCTCTGTTTTTCACCGTCTTGATTAGGTCACAGATTTTTTTATGTTCTGAATAAAAACTTGCGTATATCTGCGATTCAATGACAACAGTAGTTTTGACAAAATTCAAATGAAGAAAAAGTGTAGAACAAACTGTTTTACAAGTTTCAGAGAATCCGTGCATATACACTTGCAAGATAAGATGAGAATAGCATTTCGGCTAGGAGCTCTTGGGAGGAGCACCTGAGTATTAGCTCAATTCAGTTAGCGCAATATGGGGCACAAAGTTGAAATGTGAATCTATGTAGTATCTAAACTTTTCAAAGACTTTGTGTCACATTCATGGCAGCCTACAACCGATGCTCAAAATTTTTTAAGTTTCATTGCCTACTTCATAACTTTATGGATAGCGCGATAAATACTCTAAGTCCAATTAAAATCAAAATTTCAGTCCAAAAATGAGTCCAGGACCGTGCTGAGGAGGCACGAGATAAGCCATTCTACAATACATGGACAAGCCGTTAGATGAAGTACAAAGATTTGAAATCAACGACAGAAAGTGAAACCTAAACCAAACTGGTACGTATGCAACTCTATATAAGCAATAGTAGTTTTGTTCCTCCAAGAAAGAATGCAAAACCTAACTAGAGAAGAGCAAATAACATCAGCAGCTCATTATCATGGAAAACCCAATACATTACAGCAGCAGCAACAACATCATGGCAGATGGTTGTTTAATAGTGTCAATCAACAACAAAACATCTTTTTCTTGGCATTATGATTTTTCCTCTCAAGAATATCTAATTTTCAGTTAGATTCAAGTTATCTAGCGTCTCCTTATCTCGGCTTCGTTGAGAATTAGATTGATTGATCTTTTTTTCGTTGGATTAGTAAGATGTGAATCAGATCAAGAGTTCACAAAGAGGACTTAAAGATGTAATTAAGCTTAAATTTTAGATCCGAAAGCAAAGTGTACAAGAGAAAAAAAAAGCTGGTGTTTGCTTAGTTCCGTAATCTGTATTATTTTGGTTTAAGTGAATTTAAAGCAGCGTTTTTAATTTTTGTATGAGATTGATTGTAACTTTGATTAGTATTGCTCATTTGTAACATTTCTCGAGATATTGTTGGAGTCAAGATTTAGAAAAATAAGTTCTACTTGAGCCTCGGGTAAACAGAGGCCCGTCCCTGGTTGTGGATATTAGGGGCCGGGGATGTTATGCTTATCTTGATTGTTTGGTTTTACATCTCTAAGTTAGCGAGCAGATACTGAATAAACAATTGCTGGCCGACTATCTCTTAGTTTAATCTGATTTCTCATTGAGACAAATGGAGATTGCAAAAGAGGGAACAAGTGGTACTCAAAACAGTCCCGCCAACCATTTCCATTATACAATGCTAAATAGAAACCTTGGAATAGTTACCGGATGTCTAGTCCTTAGTGTGAATTGCTAAATTAATCTATGTGTCTAATATATGTCCTCGCGTTATCATAGACTCTTTCGCTTCAATGTCCAACAGAACAAAAACAATCGAAGAAGTTGAGAATAACCAAACGTTTCAAAGATTTTGCGTCACATGGATGGAAGCCAACAGCCGATGGTAAAAAAAGTTCATTGCTTACTTCGTAACTTTATGGATAGCACGATTAAAACTCCCCAGTCCCGACTCACTTAAAATTGGGCCAGAAATGAGTGTAGGACCGTGCCAACAAGGCACGAGATAAGCACTAGTATTCGACAATATATGGATGAGCCGATGAAGTAAAAAGATTTGAAATCAACGATTGCAAGTGAACCCTAAACCAACCCTAAACACCAAGCAGTATTTGTAGTATTTGTGCCGCCGTCCATCCCTTGAGAAAGCAAACCCTAACCAGAAACAGCAATAGCTCCTCCTTCCTTCTTCATCATCTTCTATGGAAAATCCAATACACAGTAACAACATCATGGCAGATGGTTGTTCAATAGCGTCAATCAACACCGAAACATCTTCTTCTTAGCATTATGATTTTTCCTCTCAAGAATCTCTAATCTTCTGTTAAATTCTAGCTATCCAAAGCCTCCTTGCCCTTATTCCTTGAGAGTTGCACATATCTTTCTTTGGAATGTTTGTTTCAGATGTAGTGTCTTGGGCGAGAAAGAATATGTTTTTGTTTTAATTTGTACCAGTTAAAAAAAATGTGAATCAGATCAACAGTTCAGAAGGAGGACATGAAGATGTAATTAAGCTTAGATTTTAGATCTAAGAGCTTAGATTTTAAATCTAAAAGAAAAGTAGAAAAGAGAAAAGCTGGCTTTGCTTAGTTCTTATGTAATATGAATTGGTTTTAAATGAAGAAAATTAAGTAGAAGTGTTTTTTATTTTAATTTTAATTTTCTTTTCTTATATTAGATCGATTGCAGATTTACTAACTTTGATTTATTGTTGCTCAATTTCATGTGCAAATTGTTTGGGATTAACTGCAAATGCATTAGTTGTCCTTTTAACTTTACATGAACACCATCAGATCAGATCCATCTACAATCACTACCACTAGTGCTTGAACCGATATAATCACTGTAAAAGGAAGAATAATCTTATTTAGACATCTTAGTTAAATCCCCTGGCGAGATTGGGGTATACTCAAACTAATTGGGGTATACCCAATTTTAAAGGGACACTTTTTGTGGGTTTTAGGGGGAGGCCTAATGGGTAAGTTACAAAACTACCCTTACCCATTAATAATCTTAATTACCCTAAATCAGTTTTTATTCTCTTCATTTCATCTTCTTCTCTTCTTCTTCTTCTTCATCTTCATCTTCCATCAACCAAAGCCATATAAAAATCTTCAACTTTGATTTTCAAAAAAATTGTTGACTCTACAAATAAAAGAAGACTATAAATGATGTTTAAACTCAAACCCATCATTGTGTTGTGTGATTTGATTGTTATATTAGGTTAGAAATCGAAAATTATGATTTCTGTGTCTTCGGCCGGCAAGGTCGTGATATGAATATCTTGCCGACTTTTCATAACAGCCATGGCATCGTAAAAAATTTCAACATTTCTAAGGGTATTTTTTGAATACTTTGCCGCCAAAAACAATGAGGAAGGGTATTTTTGAATACCTCGCCGACCAAAAACAAAATGGAAGGGTATTTTTGAATACCTTGCCTACCAATAAATTTTTTATATCATCTCCTGTATGTCAAAAAACAAAAGTCGGCAAGGTCGACGATGAAGATCTTGCCGGCCACTTTTGGCCGGCGGGGTTGACTATGAAGAGCTTGCCGGCCACTTTTGGCCGGCGAGGTCGACGATGAAGAGCTTGCCGGCCACTTTTGGCCGGCGGGGTCGACGATGAAGATCTTACCGACTTTTCATATTTTCAGAACTGAAATGTTGATTTATTCTTTGATTTTGAGTATGATTTCATATAACATATTTGCAATCCCCTTTTTCGAAGTATTTCGGTTGTGTGCTTCATTTTCGTTGCAAGAGATATTCTCAACAAAAAGAAAAAAAATCATCAAAAATCATCCCACAAAAGTTCAATCAAAAACAAAATTTCATAACTTAAAATTCATAAGTTTTAATCTATTCAATTAATTTAAACTTAATTAATTAATCTAATCAAAATTTTAGTGTTAATTAAACGAGGGCAATTTTGCCATTTTGAAAATACAAGGTTAAGGGGTGGCTTGGTTTTACTTCAAAATGACCATATTTTGTCTTATTGGGTATACCCCAATTAGTTTGAGTATACCCCTTAGCAAATCAAAGGAGTCATAACTTTTTTTTTTTTTTTTTTTTTTTTTTTTTTTTTTTATGTTCTGGATTTTACAAGCTAGTCAATGACAACATCAGTTTTGACAAATTCATCAAGAGAATGTGGTGAGAGTTGATGATTGATTTCAATGTTTGTGAGAGTTGAAAGAAGAAGAATATAGCTACAGTTTCAGCTTGGAGCTCTTGGGAGGACATTCATTTTGATTGTGTCTCAGTTACATGTACAAAATGTTGGGCATATATTATTAACTGCATAAACATAAGTCGCGTGATAGTTAGCGCAATATTGACATTAGGGCACAAAGCTGAAATGCATAATGCAGCATGATCATGACAGCATTCTTAAACTTCTAGCAATTTTTCATTACCTCATTCAGCTATTAGGCCGGTTCCTATGGGGGTGGCTTGTTGGAGATTTTTCAGAAAACCATATCTCTGTGCTTAACTTTGACAAGGCATAACTTTGTGCTCTGGTATCTGATTGGGACAAAACAAAAGTGTATTTTGGGTGACATTGAATGATGTTTGCTGCCAACAAACATGTCCATTGAATGGAGATTTTTTTACTTTTGAAAAGGTAGAATTCAGTATGTACAAGAGACACATTCTGAACAGACGTGTCCGTTGACTTTGAAACTGAATTTGATGTTTGTTGGAGATCAATAGACACAATGAAGACATGTGATGTTTCATGAAGGAATGTCAGATTACTATAAATACCTTTGTCTTGTGGCCATTCATATATAGAGTTTTTCTATACTTTCTCTTCATTAGTTCTTAGCATCATCAGTAATATAAGAGTCATTCTGGTTTGTACAAGAAATCACATCTTGTAACAAACAACTCAATTGTATCCTGAGAGTGTGTCTTCAATTCAACCCTTGTGATCAGTTGGGGGAAAACATACTTAAAAGAAAGCGAATTTTTCGTGCCTTGGAGTGATAATCTAGAACCCAATTTCTCAACAGTTTTAAGTACGTCTACCATTCAAGATTTATCACTCACTAGGACTGTTCAATCCCTGCTATTATGATTTATTGTGACAGTAAATCAACTTTAAGTGGCACAAAAGACTTACAACGACAAGAAGAGAAAATTACGCTGCTTGAAGAACAGAAAAGGAAAGATAACAGCAATCGTTGTCATGAACCCTATCAGCCATGTCAACGCTGTAATCTCGAATGCTTAGAAAGATCCTAATCAGATGTCGGGAGAATTTCTGGTCTAGCCGTGTGGACATCTTCTTAGTGATTCGTTGAAGGGTGGACGACCCACAAAGAAATCGGTCAAAAGAGAGCCAAATCCATATTGTATTCAGATAATGTATGAGCATGAATATTCGGATTCATGTAATAGTGATCCTTCCAGGGATGTCGAGATGCGAGCGGCAAGGAATACAGTTAGTATATAACTTAACTTTCTGAATATATTAACTGATATCAAATTCATGACATTGCTTGAGTATAATCATGTGATTATGGTTCATATTATCATGAAGAGTACTCAAGTACTGGTGTATTCTGTAATCACCATTAATGGATAATAGAGAGCCAAACCCGAAAGTAGTAATTGTGGACTACTGTAAGGATTTGAAGATTTGTTTAAGAATTAAGTAGGAACATGGATGAGTGGGATTGTTCCCTTTCGGCGACTGGTCATGTCTTTTGGAGTTACTACAAAAACGAAATAAGTTTTTATAATCTTGTTTCCATTTTTGGGGTTATGAATGGTTCCTTGTTCTCTCTGTATCACATGATTACAATATATGCATTAAGTTTCTGTCTTATTACATAACCGAACTTAGCATGCAAGTGGTTATTGGTTGACTTTAAGAACTAGTAGTCAACATACATAACGAGTAGGATACAACTAAATTGATGTATCGGTGATTATCTTTTGTCCACTTTCATGGTTGGTTGAGTTACTGTGGAAGGCTAACTTCTGTAACCCCCATTATAATGCTCAAAGAGAAACAAATCCAGAAGGATGGTACCTGTACCTGGTCCAATGGATTTGAAGTTCTTTCTTTTAAGAAATTATGGGTGCGCGTGTTTACCATTTGAGCATTGTGATGAAATAGAAGGGGAAGTTTGAATATTAGAATTTCATATTAACTTTTCTAGTTGTTTCCAATTTATCGATAATTGTTGATACATCAATTTTTATGGTGCGGATATAATTCTTGCGATAAGAATTATAAATATTTGAGTTTGAATCTTCAATAAATGTTGAGAGGAGAATACTTACATGATATGAACATAATTCTTGTAATAAGAATTATAAGTTCCAAATATTGAAATTGGCATGTCTTAAATGACATCAAAAAGAAAGTGAAATTCCGGTTAATATGTAATGTATTGGAAGATTGGGCGGCCGACCAAATATCCAACGATGGGGTGTTACAATACTACCGATGCGTAAATTATGAACATGTGCATTACATAATGTAAAATGTTAAATAGACATTGTCTATATATTTGGGTATAAATTTGTAGAGTATTTGGCATGAGTAGGGGAGTAACTCATCATAGTACTATATTTGTTGAGATAGCAAGTATATAAATTGCCTACAAATGTTGTATGCCTCTGGTGAATGCAAATCTGTGATGACTTCTTGTGTTGATTATGTAGAATCAAAGAGAAACTTAGCAGATCCTTTGACGAAAGGATTTCCAAGAGAGATGATTGTGACAACATCTCAAGGAATGGGATTAAGCTCTATGTAGATTCATACTACAACAGGAACCCTACTTACATTTTGAAAATATAAACTAAGTTCAAAGGGTTACTAACAAGTTGGTGTGTGACATTGGAGATACACTAAAGTATTTCATAGATCCCATTTAAAAATCTGTAGTGTATGATTTTATGCATGTTTGAGGTCCACTACAACAAAAAGTGCTATAAATCACACACTAAACATCACAATGTATGAACACTTATGGTCTTTTATGGGCTAAAACTTAAAGACCATTAATATTATAGTGTTTGTGATCTTAAATATAAAGACCTATACATTCATCTCATACATTTTAAGAAGTGTGATCTTACAATTTGAGCATTTGACTACTCTAAGAGCAACCACAATGGGCGACTAAACTTGTATGGGGCGGACATTATATGTGATCCTGACCAAATGGGGCGGACATTATATGTGATCCTGACCAAATGGGGCGGACATTATATGTGATCCCAAAATGGGGCGAACATTATATGTGATCCCGACCAAATTTACTCTTCCATCCTAGTGTCACAACACGGACTAAACCCAAATTTTGGTCTTTTTTTCCCTCTTTGGTCTTTGGTTATACTCGCACCACTGCAGTTGCTCTAACCACTATTTTGTGATAAAAAATCTGCCCATTAAGCCTTTTTGATAAATTTTAAGAAATATTTGTAGTTAGTGTGGCTCGAACCTGCGACCTTCAGGTCCATTAGAGGGGAAAAAAGACAGCCCACAAAATTTTGTGGGGGGTCCAATAGCAAAACCTAACTTCTACTCACCTACTCCTCGAATTCTCAGAACTCTTCTCATTTTTTTTTCACTCTCAAAACTCTCCATCTCTCACCCTCCATCTGCTCTCGATTTTTCTTCAATAATAGAGAATTCAATCGAGTTTTCATAGAAATCGCTAATTTTATTTGGATGCAGGTATGATTCAACTGGTTCCCCTCTGGTTTGGGTTATATATGTAGTCACATTCAAAAATTGAAGTTGATATTTGAAACTAGGGTTGATTGTTTAGTTGTTTTAATTTTTGATTTCAATAATGTTTTTCTGCAGGGTTGATTTTTTGAAAACAACTCGAAGAAGAATAAGCATAAGAAGAAGAAGGAGGTGAAGGAGGAGGAGGAAATTTACTTCAAATTAGTTCAAACTTGATCAGGTAGGTACATATCGTTTAACTTTTGATTGTTTTTTTTTTTTTTGTTTAATTTTTGGTTTGATTTGAGTAATTTCTTAATGTTGGCATTATGATGAGGTTTGGTTTGGTTTGATCTCAGACTGGTTTTGAGTTAAGTTTGTATTATTAGGTTCTAATTGTGATGGAATGATCTTTTTTTTGATTTGAGTTAATGATTTTGAAGAGTAATATCTTGATTATTAGGGAATTATTTGGAAATTTACTTAATAGAGGTGTGGAATGTTAGGGTGTTGTATAATTTTGTCTGGGATGGGGATGAGATAGTTGGGGTTATGGTTAATCAGTGAAAATGAAGGATTGGTTGCCTAATTGGGTTTAAACAAATACGATAATGTTTTTGATTAGGAGTTCTCGTGCTAATACGGTGAGTGGTAGTGGTATAAGATGTGAACTGGGTATAAGCTTAGTTCTTCGCAATTTTGTTGGTGAACATGTGAACAGAGATTAGTTTATATAAGATGTCAATCTCAGAGATAAAATCATATGCAAACTAATGAGTAGAACCAGCCATCCATCGATCCGTGTGCATACACATTACAAAATCGCTTGCCATCTGATTGCTAAGCTAGGTTTAGATAATGTCAAAAGTAAACGCCCATTTTGAGTTACTATTATTTGTTGTATACTAATAGATCTATGAATTAAAGATGTTTGTTAAAATTGCTTGTCTAATTTGTGAAATCCTTAGTTTAGAAATGTCATCCATCAATTGCAAAACCTCATGGCGATAATGTTATAACCTACAAACTTTTGGATGTCGTGAATAGGACATATTATAAAGAACAACGATAATAACTATGTTCTTGTCACACGGTTGATAGATTCATCTGTGGTCTTTTTGGTGTATGTTATGTTGTAGAGTATCCGTATATTTCCCACTTTCGGCACTTGTCTCACTAATGCTATTGTTGGCATCTCAAGTCTTGCTAATTACCGGATTTAATGGCGGAAAATCAATCATGATATTGGTGTACGCAATGGAACTAATCCGTACTCAGTTGCGGTAATGAAAATCTTGATCCCATTTTGTAATGTTTTAATTCAATTTTAATGAGAGTCATGTTTAATGGTTTTGTGTGTCACTAACCACTATAGGCTGAGAAAACCTAGAGTAGGTTCTGGTACCTAACTTTGCCCAGTTGGCCTCTTCCATCGTAGTCATTGGCCTCAATTTCAAGAAAATATCTATGAACATACAAGTAGAAATACCATCTTCATCCCCAAAACTCAATATTCACTAAATTTCTTTCAAATAAAATAATCTCATATATTGGGTCAAGAAGTGAGTTAAAATAGTCGATAAATTGACAACTTAAAGTGAAATTACGGTGATTTTGAATGGACTTTCAATCAAAGATTAAACGATAATCATAATCGACAAGTGATATCACAACATAGTCAGTAGAAACTAGATCCACGGATAAAAGATATTAGTAAAGAATTGCATGCATACTTTAGTAATCCTTAGTTTGGAAATGCTATTGGTCAATTTCGTAACCTCGTGTGATGATGTTACTCCTAAGAAACTTCGAATGTTCGCAATTGGACATAGTATTAAGAATAATGATAAGAACTATTTTTGGTTACATTCATAACATTGGATTCGAATTGCGCAGAACCCTTAAGTGACGGCGTTGCTCCAATAAGTTTTCGATGTCAGCAATAGGAACCCGTGAACGATGGTGTAAAGGGAGATGATATTGTAGAACTAGGAAAGTCTGTCTTCCGACTCTTGAGTTGTAGAGGAGATGGTGAAGTGAAACCAGACCAAGAGGAAGCCTAAAGTTTGGTGTTATTATGGAGTGGTGACAGTCTGCAGGTTTCTCACTTCTAAACTACTTTCAAGTTCTTGTTTTTATCTTTAAAGACGCATTTTTTGGTTTCTAAACTAGCATAAACATTAATGTAAGAAGTGTTGATGAATCGGAGCTGCAAAAACATGAATGGTTTATATTCTTGGTCGGTCCTTGTATCACCCATGGAGTTTGTTTCTATGGTGAAGTTATATTTAAAGGACCTTATTAAGCCTGCCTGATGCAGGTTCATTTAATCTTCCCTCCACAACTTTAGCTTACAAATGTTCAGAACATGGGTCTTATCTGTTTTCTCTCTACTTATTTAACATAAGTGTCCATTTTTATGTGCTGTTGTATGGAACCCATGGCATAAGAAAGCTAAGGCACTGGCAGATTTTGGGGACGAGGATTACAAGTCCATGTTTTGTATAGGATTCTTCTGATCCAAAATTTATCTTCTTCTTTGGTGCTCTAGAAATGAGTCTGGGAGATGTAATTTTTGAAACCTGTGTTGTTTATTGGTTCTCCAGGTATCCTATTATATTGAGACTGTTCGAGATGACTCTTCTAATGAGATTATTCATATCAATGCCAGGGCTACTGTGGTGTTTGTCATTGTTGCTATTGTATTACTTTATATCTGTGTGGTTCATTTGGCTGCTGATTGTACTATTTTGCATCAGTGGAACTGAGGTACAGAGTTTTTTCGAATTTCCTCCTTACTTTTTTATTTGATTGTTTCGTCAAAACTTGATTAATTGGTTTCATCCATCACTGAGACATTAGTTTCATAAGTATAAGACCTTCTTGCTATGTCTACTTGGAATATTTATTTTTTCATTTAATGTTTGGAGTGGTGCAGTTAGTAATAATTACATTGCCTGAGTTTTTATGCATTATGAATATGTTTTCCATGAAATGGTGTAAAAATAAGGTCATTCGGATGTCTGTGATGCAGACTGGCAAGGAAGTGGTGCAAGAGGAAGCTTTGACAGCTCTACCATCGTAGCCGATTATTCACGTGTACCTTATGGATTCTGCTTTATCTGTTATCTTATGTTTCACTTATGGCATCTGTCTCTGTTTGGCGTGTTAAGAAATGTATGTCTATGTCCTGTATTTTATTTACTTATTCTCTTGAGCGTTCATTTCACAACTAAATCTTATGTTGGGTGTGCAAAGTATGGGAATTCCTGAATATGTTGAGTGAATTATTTGCAGGTTGTTCGGTACACACAGCCTTGATTTCCCCCAAGCCGGACTAAGTTTCCTTTCCGTGCTTATGGTTGATGACTGAGATTTCCCCTTTTGGAACGAAATTTCCAACTTGAAATTGCATTATAGTTTATAGTAGAACTTTTAATTATTCATGTAATGAGCTTTATATCAGTATGTTTGGTCTTTAAATTGATAGACTCAGCAGACCCAGTACAGGTTGTTCACTATATACTTTGATCTGATGTAGTACTAAGACGAGAAATGTAAATGTGTATTTGATTCAGACATGGAATGAATTGAATTCAGAATTGCTTCCTCTTTATATCACTTTCTGGATTTGAGTTATAAAAGTGCAAATGGTATGGGTTATAGGTGCATAAATGGAATGGAATATATTGTTTGTATAAGGTAGATTTGGGTTGAAAACTTAGAGGAAAGATCACAACTTTGAAAACTTTGTTTTTTAAAAACCTTGTCTTTAGATCTCTACTTTTCAAAACTTTATGTTCTTTGAATAGGGTAAGATCACATTTTTCATTGCAGAAGAGTTGTTATCTATAAATCACCCTTTAGATTATACTGGCAAAGATCACAAACAACCAGTACTTATATCACACTTTTTAAGAATGATCCATGTGTGTTTTTGTTGTAGTGGTTGGTGTTGATGGTGGTTTATAAACAAGGGGTAAAATCGTAAAACCCCATGACCTAGTGTTACCCGCAACGCATTAACTAAGAGCATTTAACTCAGGTGTAAATAATTAATAGTGGTATTTTTTCAAAATACCAAATTAGGGTTTTCGACACGTAACCCTAATTCCAAAAACCAAGCCGCACTCGCGCACCATGGCAACCATGCCAAACCAGCCGCACTCTGCGCACCATGGCAACCATGCCAAACCAAGCCGCACTCGCGCACCATGGAAACCATGCCAAACCAATCCGCACTCGCGCACCATGGCAACCATGCCAAACCAAGCCGCACTCGCGCACCATGGCAACCATGCCAAACCAAGCCGCACTCGCGCACCATGGAAACCATGCCAAACCAAGCCGCACTCGCGCACCATGGCAACCATGCCAAACCAAGCCGCACTCGCGCACCATGGCAACCATGCCAAACCAAGCCTCACTCTGCGCACCATGGCAACCACGCCAAACCAAGCCGCACTCGCGCACCATGGCAACCACGCCAAACCAAGCCGCACTCGCGCACCATGGCAACCATGCCAAACCAAGCCGCACTCGCGCACCATGGCAACCATGCCAAAGCAAGCCACACTCTGCGCACCGTGGCAACCATGCCAAACCAAGCCGCACTCTGCGCACCGTGGCAACAACGCCAAACCAAGCCGTATCTGCGCGCACCATGGGCAACAACGCTAAAACCAAACTCCGTATCACATTCATTGGCAACCATGCCAAACTAAGCCGCTATGCCATTGGCACATGCCGAATATAGCGCCCTAGGCTTGCAAAACGTGCAAATAGGTCAACATGGCCGACGTGCCAATGGCACATGCCAATATGCTCGCTTCATGGCTTTTCTAATGAAGCCACGGCCCTAACGGCCCCACATGCTATTGGCGCATGCCAACATGCTCGCTAGCGGCTTTTTCTACCAAAACCACGGCCCTAACGGCCCCGCATGCTATTGGCACATGCCAACATGCTCGCTAGCGGATTTTTCTACCGAAGCCACGGCCCTAACGGCCCCACATGCTATTGGCGCATGCCAACATGCTCGCTAGCGGCTTTTTCTACCAAAGCCACTTCCCTAACGGCCCCGCATGCTATTGGCACATGCCAACATGCTCGCTAGCGGCTTTTTCTACCAAGCCACGGCCCTAACGGCCCACATGCTATTGGCGCATGCCAACATGCTCGCTAGCGGCTTTTTCTACCAAAGCCACGGCCCTAACGGCCCCGCATGCTATTGGCACATGCCAACATGCTCGCTAGCGCTTTTTCTACCAAAGCCACGGCCCTAACGGCCCCGCATGCTATTGGCACATGCCAACATGCTCGCTAGCGGCTTTTTCTATCAAGCCACGGCCTTAACGGCCCCCATGCTATCGGGCGCATGCCAACATGCTCGCTAGCGGCTTTTTCTACCAAATCCACGGCCCTAACGGCCCCGCATGCTATTGGCACATGCCAACATGCTCGCTAGCGGCTTTTTCTACCGAAGCCACGGCCCTAACGGCCCCGCATGCTATTGGCACATGCCAACATGCTCGCTAGCGGCTTTTTCTACCAAAGCCACGGCCCTAACGGCCTCACATGCTATTGGCACATGCCAACATGCTCGCTAGCGGCTTTTTCTACCGAAGCCACGGCCTTAACGGCCCCACATGCTATTGGCACATGCCAACATGCTCGCTAGCGGCTTTTTCTACCGAAGCCACGGCCCTAACGGCCCCACATGCTATTGGCACATGCCAACATGCTCGCTAGCGGCTTTATCTACCAAAGCCACGGCCCTAACGGCCACGCATGCCATTGGCACATGCCAACATGCTCGCTAGCTAGTTTCCCTGTGTCACGGCCCTAACGGCCACGCATGCCATTGGCACATGCCAACATGCTCGCTAGCTAGTTTCCCTATCAAGGTCACGGCCCTAAAAGCCATGCATGCCATTGTCACATGCCAACATACTCGCTAGCTAGTTTCCCTATCAAAATCACGGCCCTATCGGCCACGCATGCCATTGGCACATGCCAACATGCTCGCTAGCTAGTTTCCCTATCAAGGTCACGGCCCTAATGGCCACGCATGCCATTGGCACATGCCAAACACACACGCTGGTAGCCTAACTTGCAAACCGTGTAACCTACCACCAAGGCATTCCGCACATGCCATTGGCACATGCCACGCACGCCACTAGCAGCTCTGGCATTGCCACTTGCACTCAAAGTGCAACCAACACTTGAGATATCAACACAAACTGGGGGATGCTTTCCGTGGTTTTGGTTTGGCGGTCACAGCAGTAGCGTACACTACGCTCACATTAAGAAAGCGTGAAAAGGAATAAAGCGGTCAAATAAAAGAGGAAATAATGGTGAAAACGTTTTCACTCATTAAACACCAAATCGGTTACCACCTCCTCCCATTATTTCACCCTTTACTCTCTTCCTTCATGAGGCCAGGGTACGTTTCAATCTCGACTTGTATAAATAGGTCTTACCTATTTCCACCGTAAAACAAGTCTCGGTCAGAGAAAATACTACACTCTCAGAAAGGCAACTTTGCAAGCTCTCCCAAAAGCTTCCACCTCTTGCAAGCTTCCTAAGCTTTCACTTTCTCGATACAAGTCGAGATACTACTCTCCGCAACACCTTTCTTTGCTTCCCTCCCCAAATCAACCCTTCTCCTCCACTTTGTGACCGAAGCAAGTCCGGGAACGGCCATATCTTGGTTTAGGCCGGACTTGTACGTATTGATCTCTCGAATCTATAAAGTGCTCACGCAAAGACATTTGTTTAGGGTTTGAACCAGTTTCTCACTCACCTACCGAAATTACCGAAATCAGCAGAAACGATTTTTACCCATAAACAGTTGGATTAAATTATTAATCCTCAATGAGTTTGTGTGTGAAGAAGTGACTCGCAGAATCACTTATTCTAGAACTCACCTATATGAGTAAGAAAGTGAGGACGCTTTCTATGAGATTAGACCGTCTCTAAAGTATTCATGAAATTGGGATATTATGCAAGGCCATAAATGCGTAGGAACAAAGAATTACACTCTTCCTATGGGAATTGATATGTGTAATTACGCCGGTTCAGTCGTATAGGGTCCTTGGTTCAAGATATGCGGTCACCACAACGTCTTGATTGAACTTTGAGTGGTTTACACTAAGTGAAAGTTCAAAGCCAGAAGCTACTTTCATTTATGTATTAATTTCTATGATGATGCTTAGTCTAATTGATTGTGTGTTTAATTGTTTGCATGAACTACAATGGCTTGATCCCGAAAGGGTACGTAGGCAGTCACTCTAGTGATGCAGCCTGTTTTGTTTTGATTGTTTTTGTTTTCATAGTTTTCAGAAAATGGTGGGGAATGTTGGAGATTTTTCAGAAAACCATATCCTCCGTGCTTAACCTTGGCAGGGCATAACTTTGGACTCAGGTATCTAATTGGGACAAAACAAAATTGTATTTTGGGTAAAATTGAAAGATGTTTGCTGCCAACAAACATGTCTATTGAATGGAGATTTTTTTTCCTTCGGAAAAGGTAGAATTCAGTATGTACAAGAGACACATTCTGAACAGACGTGTCCATTGAGTTTGAAACTGAATTTTATTTATGTTGGACATCAATAGACACCATGAAGATTACTATAAATACCTTTGTCTTGTGTCCATTCATATATCAAGTTTTTCTATATTTTCTCTTCATTAGTTCTAAGCATCATCAGTAATATATGAGTGATTCTGGTTTGTACAAGAAATCACATCTTGTAACAAACAACTCCATTGTATCCTGAGAGTGTGTCTTCAATTCAAACCTTGTGATCAGTTGGGGGAAAACATACTTAAAAGAAAGCAAATTTTTCGTGCCTTGGAGTGATAATTTAGAACCCAATTTCTCAACATGGCTAACCCACCCATTTGCCATGCCAGCTAGCATGGCAAACTGTCCGCGCTACTATGGCAAAAATGTTAAGCGATCGAGTCTCAACGGTTAGGTTGATTTCGAGCTTCCAACCTCTCTTTCTCCACCTATTCAACATATGGTCCATATGTTATAAATTCAGAGGCCATGAAGGAGACGAAACACTAGTCCAGATGCTTGTTGAAGCTCATTTGGAGCCAAGATTCAGAAAGTAAAGATCCTTGCAGTACCCTATACTAGTAGGTATAGTACCAAATAGTTAGTTTTCCCAAAGGTCAATGGATCTAGGGTTAAATTGTGAATCATTTGAACATATAGAAAACAGAATTGAACCTAGAAGTTGATTACCTTCTAAGAGAGTAGAATTTAATTTGGATAGTCTTTTGCAGACGTCTATTGAAACTGTACCACTCAAATTATAATGTGATATATCAAATGAGTAGTCGGATCCTTGAGGTGGAAAAACAAGCGAACCACTAAATTTTTTGTCTGACAAATCAAAGATGTTGGAAAGTTTGAGTTTGGAGATTGCATGCAGGGATAGGTCCTGTCATGTTATTATGAGACAAATCCAAAATATCAAGATTAATCATTTTACAAATGAATGCTGGGAATATGGCATAGATATTACATGATTTTCAACATTAAACTTTGTAACTTAGAAAAATTAGAGTAGAGTTGGAAGTGTTGATCCGCGATTATAGTTAGCCTATTTGAGCTAAGATCGAATAATGTCACCTTCATCTCGTTCATAAAACTGATTAAATAAACTTGGCCCTCAAAAGAGTTTTGAGAAACACGAAAAATATTAAGGTTAGAAAGAATTTTGTAGATTGATTTTGGTATAAAGCTTTAGATATTATTGTAAGACAAATCAAGAGAGTACAGGTTTCTTGAATTCAATAGTGTGTTAGAAATTTTATCATGCTAATCAACTATTCTAACATGATTGGGACCTAGGATAATCAAGTTTGCTACCGTTTTATAAATTTAGAGCAAGTTTTAGACATACCTGGCAGAGACACGATTCCCTTGAAGTCTCCTATCAACAACACCAGGAAATGAATTCGATGTAGATCAGTATATGGTATTAGGAGAAAACTTTATTCCTCTAACCATTTCTCTACTAGTTGCTATTGCTAACAGTGATGGTGTTCTTAGCAACTCTTTTCTATGGCAAGGAATAGGATTTTAACCTCTTGAGGGGTTATTTATAGTTGTAGTATTTCTTTCCATTAAAGATACTTAATAGCTAAGCAAATGTCTCATAGCCGACTTTGGGTACAAAATACCGCACACTCATCTAGTATGCGAAGTAAATCCATTAGTAGGAAGTGAATACGAACGCGTACGACATATCCAGAATAACGAACCAGATGACGTCACCTAAATCACAAGTAAAGTGTGAAGAACCATGCAGCAATGAAGAAACCGTGCGTCCATGATAAAGGTTGCGCGACATTCACACACGTCAGATCCGAAATTATGGGCTTTATTAGCTGTCCTCCACTATGTAAACTCCTATACAAAGGGTTGAGCTTCTTTGTAAAGAGAGAGATATTTTTGGGTGAGCTTAGAGAAGAATTTTAGGAGAGAGAAAGTTATTTGCTCCCCAAGTTAGGGTTACTTCATATATTTTCACTTGTTCTACGTTTTTAATAAGAGTTATTGAGTATTTCAATATGGTTTCTTAGATTGTTTCATAGATTTTATTAAGGATGTGGTTGTGAGATTTCTCGCAACTACATTTTGGCGCTAGAAAACAGCTCGGAACGATATACCCTGTTGGTGAATTTCTTGAAAAAGCAAGCTTAAAATTATCCATAGTTTATAATTGCTCTATTCACAATCTTTGAAAGTTTTAGAAGTTCTGATCTAAAAAACTCAACCAAAAGTTTTAATCTCAGAAAAACAACTTTCATTGGTAGAATTTTCAGTTCTTTAAAGAGTACCTTTCAGTAATCTTAGTCAAGAAAAAATATTGTTACAAGACGGAACAGATGGTGAGGCAAGCATATACAGTAGAACAAGTGATAGCAACTAAGAGGAGCAGAAGAATCGCAGGAAGAAGAAGAAGTGAGATTGCTGAATCGTAGGATGGGATAAAGGAATAACAGAGGGAACCAAGTCCAAACTCAGATCCAACGTGAACACACGGAGAACAACACCATCAACTATGATGCGGTAAGTGTTCATACTACAAATACAAACTCAACGGAAGAAGACGAGCAAAGAACTGGATATGGAGGACCAATAGAAGGAAACGAAGAGAATATGACAATTGAGGAGCTCCGACAAAGGCTGGTTGCAGAAAAGAGGAGAGAAGAAGAAGCACGCGCGAATTTGATGTGTCAGAATGATGAACTAAGAGAAGAGAATATCATATTACAAGAGCAGAGGTCACGAAGTACAACGTGCAAGCTCAAGGTCAAGAACAAGTAGAAGCACGTCAAGGCTTAGTCGATCTAGCCGCAGAGATGCTAGACAAGAGAAACTCTTAGATAACAACATGGTTGAAAATTTTCAGGTAGGCGATAATCTGCAGGAGCAGCGTGGTGGTAATCGTATATAACAACAACTAACTGATCGATACATACAACAAGGACGTTATCGCACGCACCATGATTAAGATGAAAAAATAGATAAGGAGCAAGGGAGAATGATACTACATGGTAGATAAATGCTGCAAAATCAAAGAGAACGCGAAGAATAAGATGAGAGGAACTTCGATGCACAGATCCGTGCAAGACATGAAAGGGATATGTGAAGAAGAAGAATAGAAGAGGCTGAAGAACGAGAACTACAAGAGTCTATGCGTCAAAATAGGCATGACAACAGACTAAGGGAGGCAAGGTTGAAAAGACCTGTGTAGCAAGATGCAGACCAAACCATGAATGAAGCAATCTTAAGAGAGTTAACATAAATGAGAGCGATGATGACAGCACGGAGAGATGGAGTTAGGCGGCAGTTAGATGAAGCCATAGAAGCAGGAAAAACACCAAACACCATTCACAAGACAGATACAAAGGGCAGGAGTACCGACCAAATACACTTTACCTGTGTTTACTAACATTTTTGATGGAAGCACATGTGTGGCGGCATAAAAAGGCGTACACCCGATCTCTATTACAATGGGAGGATAACAATGCGGTCTTATGCAAATATTTTCCCGCTAGCCTAACATGATAAGCTTTGCAATGGTTCGAGGGATTACCAATGGGAAAAATTACATCATTCAATCATCTATAGACTATATTATTAGGAGCATACATAATCAACAACATGTGACGACCAGGCATAAAGAATGTGTTTAGCTTGCGAAGAAGGACTGCGTAACTTGGCCACGTGTTAGAGGACCATGTGCAGCAAAATGGCTGGAAGAGTAGATGAGAGGAATCTCATACTAGCCTTTATTAACGCACTTTTTCCTACAGACCTGTTGTATACGCAGATTTTCTTGATCAAAGATACCATATCAGTGACAGAGCTACGCGAGTACCAAGAAGAGTACATCGCACTCGAAGGAAAGCAAAGAGAAATAGAATCTTATCCAGTTGCGGTCATAAGCGCAAAAGAAGGAAACACAAGCCTACTTCCAAAGATAACAAATGCAGTGGCAAGCACATCCAAAGGAAGTCAAGAAAAGATGGTGATGGAAGATAAGCAAAAGCAAGTAGCTATGAGCAGTATAAATCAAGAAGTGTATGAAAGAGAATATCGAGCAAGACAACATAACAATAAGATTCCAAGGCTAGATAACCAGATGAAAGGATATGGGGGGCAAAAGCGATACTATAATCAAGGTCCAGGAGGAAATAGAATAGTTTGGAAGAAACAAAAATGCTGCATCTAAATACCACAATAGACAAAATTTGGGAAGCGGTAATCTTAATGGAAGACATACCAGAACCACCACATATGGGTCATGAGGTACCACCAGGAAGAACAAGTAGAGAGTTTTGCGCTTATCATCGCTTCCACGGTCACTCCATAAATAACTGTCGAAATGTGCAGAAACTTATACTAAGAATGATTGATCAGGGAAAATAAAACCACTTTCTAGTCCTACAACAACAGAATTTACCACCACCACCAGAGCGGCAAACACCAGGAGATGAGGTAGGAAAAAAGACATATTTAATTGAAGTGGGAGCAATGCAAAAAACTTATACTGTAACTCGATAATACACTCATTCAGAAGTATAGAGGATTTCCATGACAATGTCTTAAGTCAAGTTTATGCAAGAGATAATGATGGAAAAGAGATACTCAACTTGGCAAAGATATCACCATTGAAAGATTGGCAGAGGCAACCTATTTTCTTATCTGCCGAAGAAGTACCGGGAGGTGGCGAATTACATGAGAGTCAATTAGTTGTCAAACTCGAAATCAACCCAAAGGCAAAGATGGATGAAGAGGACGATAGTGACGTAGACGCATGGGCAATAAACAAGATATTAATAGATCCTGGCAGCTCAGTTGATATATTGTTTTACCATACTTACAAGACCATGGGCAGCAGAGATGATGATCTCATCCCATCGACTTACAAGATTTATGGTTTCAATGGATCAACCAATAAGCCGAAAGGAGAAATAACGATGCGGATCCCTCTCAAGACCATAACCACAGAAATATTATTCTGCGTGGTTGATGTAGAGTGTCCATAAAATGCCTTGATAGGCACACCATGGTTACATAGCATCTTTGGAGTAGCTTCAACTTTTCATCAATGCATAAAATTTCCCTTGCCTCAAGGTGTCGGGATAATAAGAGGATATCCAATCGAGGGAAAAAACTGTCATGAGACTGATGTCGACAAATGTGAAGAACGCGCGAATATTGGAGAAAAGAGATAAAAGAAGGTAAGAGAAGTGAAAGATTAATGGTTGATGTTGTAAACAAGAGTGAAGAAGTAAACAAGACTTCTACTAAGGAGACAACATCCGCACAAGAAATTGAATATAACCAGTGCGTTAGAAAGAATGAATTCACGATAGGAGAGATGATATTAAAAAAAGTACTGCCCTACCAGAATAATGGAAAAGGGAAATTTAAAAACGCATGGGATGGGCCTTACATCGTTAAGAGAGTTATTGGAAATATAATGTATGAGTTGATGGACAATAATGAAGGAGAGCAATTAGGCGAACCTTGGAACCAAGTATATTTGAAGAAGTATGGTCCATGCGGCAATCATAACACCGCAGAAGAAATAGATCGTATGCGAGTAAGTATATTAGAAAGTATACGCAAACTTAATGACGCACAGAATGGGAAAGAAGCAAACAAGTCATCTCAGATATAGAACTCTTTAAGAGGTAGCTATTATGTAAGCGAATAAATGAAGAAAGAAGACATAAGAATTGTACTAATCAAGCGTATGAATGAAAATCAAAAATTCTTCTTCTTTACATACATTAATTATTTCATAATTAGAAAAAGGAAAAAAATAAGACCTTAATAGAAGGCAACATAAGTTAAAACCTCAAACTATGGAGGCTAGGCATCCAATTATGGCGTGCACCCTAGTTCGCATAATAGCAAGATGCAATAATAATACCTAACACACGTCATAATTGGGGAAAACCTAGTAAGAATGACTCGAGGGAAAGCTACACCGACCCTGAAACTTGAGTCATGGAGATTTGGGGTGAAACAAATGCCCATCCAGCAGAGGCGCCTTAGTTGAAAGACTAAGGTGAGAAGGTCTCTCCAAAGGAGTGCAGAAACTCGATCAGTACGCCAAGGTACACGGTTGAGTCAAGAGTGCCTGGGGCGTACCTGGCCGCTCTTGGCAAGTCCTGACTAAGATACACTAGGTCCTCAAGAAACCCAATTAGGGTGAGGTCTCGTAACCATAGGCCATATAGGCGTGAGGGATAAGAGGCCGCGAAAATAACTGATTGTTGCATCACCGGATGGGAAGAGCCCACCCTAACCCGGTAGGGGTAAGCTTCCTTGAAGGGGCAGTCAGGGGGAATATAAGGACGACACCCTCCATTAGGGAGCTGAATTGTGTCAAAATACATAAATATCATGGGGCTATGACTCAAAGGATAGCATAGGCCTATCGTATTTTTTCGTCAGTATTTCCTGCAGAGGCAATAATACGAGAAGATGATAAGGGGAAATCAATGGGTCATTACTTGAAAGTGTAAAGACTTCCTACGATTTCGCCGCACAAAAACAAATAATACATTTAGGAAAAATAACACATCTAATTAGGGAGGCACAATAAGACCTCGTGAGTAAAACAAACTTAAGATTAATAGTGTTTTGCAGGAAAGAAAGGAGCTCAAAGATTAACGCACACGTATAAAGTAAAGTGAAGAGATAAGAGGATGTATAGACGCGAAAATAATTACACAAGATATAGCTGATGCAGAAAACAAAGACACATTCATGAGTTAAAACGAAGAAGAGGTAATTCGGGTATGATACTAAATAGTTTCACTATATGACAGATGTATGCGAATCTTCGTCATCTCCAATAGTGAAGCAGATCATGATGAATATGAAGAGACCGATGAAGAGGACAGCGGTTCTACTAAGGCTGGGGAAGATGATGAAGATAACATGGGTGGGAAATATCCGCTCCTTGTACTATATGCTCACACTTAAGAACCTCATACTTCGACCTTAGTTCTTCTAGACTAACATTCTCTAATCCATCTTTGAAGAAATAATTCAAAGAGGAGTTAGGATGCTCAAGAAGAATCTCCTCGTCATTAGGGAGACTAGATGCTTCATCGGTTAAATAAATCTCTGCGAACGCAAAGAATTAAAAGGGTGCAAAAACAGCGCAGTTATGTGAAAAGGGGCACAACAAAGGAATATGTACCAATCAGCTGTCATGAGAATAGGTAGAACTATCAACTTTGAGTTTAGTATTCTCAACCTCAAGGGAGCAAAGTCTTATTTGGAGATCTGAAGTAACCGCGAGAGACATACGGGCATTCTGTGTCAATATGAAATGAAAGATTAGAATACAAATCGCGAAAGTATCATTAAAGAAGGTGCGACAGTATAGAAATTACCAAAGATCCAAACGCAAACTGAAAACTTGTGCTTATCGCCGAGGCAACTCCAAGCCAAGACTCATGACTCAGAGAGGGAGCATCACAAATTTTAGCAAGAATCTCACATGTACGAGTTAACGCATCAGTTCCAACGATAGACAAAGAGTCAGTAAAAATACTCGACAACTTCCCCATTGAAGATGTGGAGTCGGAGTTATCAGAGAGAAGGAGAGTATCAGCTTCAGAATGAGAAGAAATTGGAGAAGATGCCTTCCACTTCTTGAGAGGATTCTGAGAGGTGGACTTAGAGACTGTCTTCTTACTCTTACCCTTAGAAGGGAGAGCGTTATTATTAGAACCCTCAGCGTCTCCAGCTTTCACCTACACGCATAATGAGAGATAAGAAATAGATGCAACAATATATTTAAAATTCAACAAGGATTATTTCTTACTTAATTATCACGCGAATGTAACGCAAGAGACACATTGTTATTAGCCTTCTTCTTCTGCTTCGCAATCTGAGATCAAAGGAAATAATGAAGGAAGCGAAGAACAATAAAAGAGAAATAAATAGAAAGGCGAAGGCAAAAGTAGCATACCATATCATCTTCCTCAGGCCATCTTAATTCCCAAGGTTTGTAAGCACCAAATCTCTCAGGAAGAGGGAGATCAGACCCATCAGCGCATTTGCCAGTAATATGAGGGACTCCAACAACAATATGATACTCCACCAGACGAGTATCTTTTGATTTGTGAGCGGTTTTATTGGAAGAGTCATGAAAATCAACATCCCGCATGATCCTCCGGTCCTCTGCGAAGCCGTCCTTCCTTATCAAGCTAATGCCCCAACGGAAAGACTCATTCTTTATAATAGCAACATCGTAGTGAAGAAAGAAGTTCTCAACCGTGTATTCCGCAGGAATAATCTCTTTCTATGCGTTGTTTGGATTCCTTACATCCTCTGGATAAGCAAATCCTAACCCTGCCGCACGACGAACATATTCTATCATTATACTGATACAATCACCACTTAGTTGAAATATGCCACACGAAAATCTCGCATCAGACAAAAGCTCATAGAACAATGGAATTTGAGGATTGTATAAAGGAATGGGCAGACCCGCAGAAATTTGGCCAAGCGAAACAATGATTCTATCATTATCCCATTGGTCAAGCGAAAACCATTCAGGTCCGATTACAGAAGTGGGATAAGATCCATTAGGGACTGATAATGTGAAACCCCTATGGCCAAACTCATCCTTCAACCTAGTGAATTATGTGAGGTTTTTCCAGCTGGTTTTCAGAATGGGAATGTCAATAAATGGAAGATAACTCTAAAAGATCAAGATGATCGTGATGATCAGGAGGAATCAGATGATGATAAAAATTAAAGTTTAAAAGTAAGATGAGAAGGAAAGAATGGCAGTAAATAATGAATAGGAAGAGAATGCGAAGCAGAAATTGATGAATAATCAAAAAATGAACAAGAGAAGGTGAAAAGTAAAGGACGAAAGTTGCAGAGAAAAAGAAAGAAGATAGTAAAAAGAAAAGAGAAGAAGACATGCAGCAGTAAATAAAAGATTTTATCCCAACTCCCAAGATATCTCCTCCCATCAGTATTAATTAAGAATGAGCAGATAAGAAGAAGCGGTTATTAAGGACGTGTTAAATAACGAGTGGAAGAGATAACACGTGTAGACGGTAAAGTCGAAATTACGGAAAAATGTCGGTTGATAAGAATATGAAGAGATGAACTGGTGCGGCAAAATAAATTAGAGTTGTATAGAAAAATGTCGATCGATAAGAATACGAAGAGATGAACTGGTGCAGCAAAATAAATTAGAGTTTTCATTTATCATACCACACTCTCTACCAAAAGAGCGATATGAGAAGAGGCAAAATGTGGGTACAAAGTACCGCACACTCATCTAATATGCGAAGTAACTCCATTGGTAGCAAGCGAGTACAAATACTACGACATATCCAGAATAACGAACCAGATGACGTCACCTAAATCACAAGTAAAGTGTGAAGAACCATGCGGCAATGAAAAAACCGTGCGTCAATGATAAAGGCTGCGCGACATTGACGCACGCCAGATCCGAAATTAGGGGCTTTATTAGCTATCCTCCACTATGTAAACTCTTATATAAAGGGCCGAGCGTTTTTGTAAAGGGAGAAATCTTTTTGGGTGAGCTTAGAGAAGAATTTTAGGAGATAAGGATACCAAATCTTGGAAACCTGATCTTGTTAATGCTTTCTTTACACATCGGAATGCTAGGAACATCCTAGATATTAGGATTCCTTTATCAGGTGGTAATAGACTTGTTTGGCCACATACTAAAAATGGTATGTTTTCTGTGAAATCTGCATATAAAGTCATCTTCGGTCAAATTGCTTTTATGAATAATACTCATAATAGTAATCGTTTTTACAAATCTCTGTGGAAACTTCCTATATTACCAAAGGTTCAAGTTTTTGCTTGGAAATGTCATGAGAATATCCTCCCTGCTAAATCTGTTATTAATAGATTCTCTCATAGTCATGATTCTTCATGTAATATGTGTTCTAGTAATATTGAGACACCTGAACATATAATATTACATTGTGAATTCTCAAGGTCTGTTTGGTCTCTTATCCCATATGCAGACATAACTGAACAGGATTGTGATTCCAATATTAGCTTGCAGGACTGGATTAGTAAGTGGCTCTCAGTTGATAGCTTGAAATCCAAAGCAGAGGCTGTCTTTACAATTACTTGGAGCATTTGGAAAGAAAGATGTTCAATTACTTTTCAAGGAGAACAACCTAATCATCATCACTAGTGGAAAATGAGTTTTTTAAGTCTGTTTAGGATTTATAAAAACGACTTCCGATGGCTTTCTTTATGCATTAGGCTTCCTATGGTAGACGTTTTGGGGATAAAAACAAAAAGATCACCCGAGGGAGACTTAATATTCGGGGTAGTTCAGTAATTATTGGAAAGTGCCACGTGGATTCTAATTAAGTCCGTTGAAGGAACTAGTTTTTATGGTCCCATATTCCCAAACGGAATTTTTATTAGATTAACTATTTCTCACTCTTCAAATGCACCTCACGGACCCGAGATCCCCTTTAACAAAATTACCAGGCCCTATCTTTTCTTTCATCATCATCCCCTGTTTAATTTGAAGAACAGTTTATTCATTTCGCATACTCAAAATCAACGAAACATTATATCTCATTTCACAGATTCAAACTCGCTGTTAGAAATCATAGCTTTATCCTAACCTCTATCTCAAATTCAAAATCCATGTTCCAGCAGAAATCAAAAGGAAACTTTGTAACTCTAGATCTAGTTGTTTTTCTTCTGAAATCATCAGGGGTAATATCGATTTAATTCTTGCTTGTATTATTAACGATTTTTAATTTCTCTCCATCCTCACTCATTTTTTTTTGCAGGAAGGTGTTTCATTTTTCTAATTTTCCCGACAAGAGAACTCATAAAAATAGGTAGAAGAATCTCTTCTCGTAGTGTAAGAAACAAAACCCCTAAATCTAATTTTGAACATAACTATAATTCTATTTTGATCTTTAACCCTAACTAATGGTTTATTTTGTTTGTTTTTTGAGTCTTTTAGGTTAAGGTAATCGTCTGCAACTTCACAAAGAAAGATTTAACCGCATCATAGATTGGTACTAATTTCATGATTCTCATGGTATTGCTCAAGTTAATAGTGTTCTGTTAATTGGTTTTTCTTTGTTGCTTTTCTCCGGTTGATTTGTCTGCGTTTGATATTTTTTTTGTTTTTGTAAAGGTTGGTTTAGACTTTTGAGTAATGGGTTTTCTTAATTTTTAGGTATAAGATATATTGCTTATAGCCTTGACACATTTGAAAGATGTGTGGGTTGCTTGTTGTTTAGATTTGTTTGCAATGAGGTTGTTTGTTGATGATTCTCCACAGAAGAAGGTTCGATTTCCAACACTCTCAGGTTAGTGTTGTTCTGTCACTTTTGTGGCTAATTGATGTATGTAGCTTGATTATGTGGATTTTTTGGTAAGAATTTGAACTGAGTATGTAGTTTATTTGATGTTTAATTAGGTGAGAAGAAGTTGTTGACACCATGTCCACTGCAGAGGACAAATTTCTTCTCAGTGCTGGAATCTAGTATGTTATCTCCTAGCACTACAGGTGAAGCTTGGGTTAGCCAAGCATGGAAAGCCAATTGGTCTTGACGAGATATGATAGTTCTTGGTTCGGTTGCCGTTGATCCAAAGACAGGAGCACGGCTTGGTAAAGGCGAGGTAAGGATTTCAACTCGATTGTTTTTTACCACTTTCTCGTATGAAAATCGTTGGGGGGACTGGATTACTGTTGGGATTCAGAACTATTATTGTCATGGTTGGACATATTATACAACTTCAATTGAAATAATGTTATGGTGTGTGAGAGTAGTACTATTAGATGAAAGAATTGATACCTATTGATTAGGATTAGTAGTTGGACACAAGGACATCTTTAGGTAAAGTGAAGGTAGCGATATTGTCAAAGTATACTTGATACAGTAATTTCAGTAGAATTCATCTTTCATAAAATAACTGTAAGTAAATTTCTCGTGCACATGGTTTTGATAGGGGTACAATATTCTCAGAGTTTATTTTTCATTATAGTTGGAAAGTCAGTGTGATGCAATGTGAATAACATGAAGCGGAGTCCGTTGATCAGCTGTGTATGACATACTTATACATGCTTTAGAATGACCCTTCCTATTTCAGAACTTTAGAACTGAAATTAAGGTTGCCATTTTATTATTATGGATGGCGAAGCATTTGAATGCGCATTTCAGATATGAACTGTTTATTTACAGAAACTTCAAAACATAAGCTTGAAAGCTCATTATATGATTGTGTACTGTTCAAAACGTCTACTGTATGAATAACTTTCAGATATCTTCAATGCATAATTCCTGCAGAATGGCTATGTAATCTCAAAATTTCTCTGTTGTTACTTGCTAACTGATGAACACATCAATACTCATGATATAATAAGAGAGTATATCTTATGCATTTTGTATATACATTTTAATACATAGTAAGGTTCGTTAAGTTATTTTTCCTGTGTTTTAGGGGTTTGCGATACATGGGAGCAATTGATGACAATAATCCAGTTGTCACTGAGTAGAACTTTATGTAGCTACTTCTTATATCTTCTCCATGTCAAAGTAATATATATAATTCGGTTTACCTCATTTTGGAAACCAGTTGAAACACTGATAAAATTCATGACCTATAATCCTACAATTTCAAATCATTTTTTTTATCGGCCTCTTGACACGATTCTTACTCTGTCCTTTCTCCTTTTGTCTCAATGTTAGTGTCTCGTAGTATTGTTTTTAGTTAATATCTTACTGAGGTGTGAACTTGTATGCTCATATGATTGATGAGGCACAGGGAGTGGAGAAGATTGAAAACTTACAGAGTCACGACAACACAGAGATATATGAGAAGGCGGTAAAAATTCTTGAGACTTACTGGTTGGAGGAGAAAGATGAAATGCCTCCTCCAGGTGATGCTGCCCAAACAGAGTTCCATTGTGGAGGGACCCAGCCCCAACTTCCTTCTGATGGATTTAACTTCGGCCGAAGGTACGCTCACCGAACGACCATATTATATTTCTGTATGGATGGGAGGCGTGGAAAATACTACTGTATATTGAGTAGTATCTTATTCCAGTTTGTAGGCAAAGTTTTGCTATGATTAATATATTATCTACTTTATTGGATGAATAGTTATTTTGATTTGGCTTCTAAACTAAAATTCCAGTTATCTATCCTCTCTTGAAATGAAAACTTTGCTTTAAAATCACTGAGGGATGATGTAGTTTACTATTATGGCTCACATGTTCGAGTTATTATCTTAGTATCTTGTATCTTTGTACTTAAGAAACTATTTTGGATCATTGATGTGTACTCTTCTGTCCAAAATTTACAGGAAAGTGGGTTTGCAAGGGATGAAAGGTAAAAGATGGGAGAATGAGGTGAAGGTCAAGTCAGGTCAGTTTTTTTTGGTCTAGTCAGTGCACGTCATCGAGTAGTTATTTTGTCCTGTTTGCAGAGAGGTGCTATAAAATAGCAAGGGTCAGCTAAGAACTACGCTATTTCACTTCCCAATGAGTAAAAATAACTATATCAATCTTAATAATCGATTGTTTCCTGTTTTATTAAGTACATGGTTGTTCTAATAAGGTTTAAGGTCTCTTCTATAAACATTTTGTTAGCGTTCATTATAGTGGAGTTATGAAAACTATGACAACATATTGGCAGGTTTGGCATAATTTTCTTGTCTATGCTTAGCCTAGATATTGCCAGCTATATTTGGCTGTGAATGTACATGTATTAGTGTCTGAAATTATTTGCACATCACTCGAGTTTCATTTATGCGAGGAAGATTAACCATAACTCAGTTGTTAGAGAATTGCTAGTTTTTTAGAACCATTCATGCTATGGTGTCAGAACTTTGATGTTAAACTTCTAATTCCCATAATTATTTTGATGCAGGTATACTATTCCGATCAGTTGGGCAGCTCAGTTCATCTTTTTGCTGGTTTTAGTTTATTTCTTTGTGTGTAGGTTGATTTCCACCAATTGTAAGAACATAAATCTTTAAGAACTTAAAATTGGTGTGAATTCAGTGATTGTGTAGAATTTTTTGGGGTTTTGACCCAAGTCTCAGCTCAATTCACATGTGAATTAAGTTTGTACAACAAATTTCAGATTTGAATTTAATGATGAATGTTTTGATTAGTTTATGAGATGAGCTTCTACATTCAATTTAATTAGATTTTAATCGTTGGTTCAGTTAGAAATAAGTCAGACGATTTAAATGAATCAGATTTTCTGAAATAACTCCAGTCAGATATACCAGTTAGAGTGCGATCTGCATTTAATCACTATTCTAAAATTATTCAGACCATCTTTTATGTTCTTTAATATAAAAGTAAAACGTCTATCTCTATCAAGTATATATTGATAGACTGATGAAGGAAGACGTAATTTTAAAAATTAAACGAATCTCGAAGCGCGTCTTTTAGGAAATAAGACTATCGAGTTGGGGCTCCCAAAAGCAGTCCTTTTTAGAGGTAATAGGACTTTTTCTGGCAGACTTTTTTTTTGCATTTTCCACTAGTGCATGTTACAACTAGACTAGCACTTAAGTTAGTTAATGATATTGAAATGTACTTAAATAATCCTGCTCCTCGGGGTGAAATTAGGACTGTGTCTGAAGAAGAAAATCTAGATAATTTCATTAACTGTTTGCCTGATAACTGCCATATTATATATAGTGATGCAGCTTTTGACAAGAATACTAACTTATCCGGTATTGGTCTGATTATGAATGATATTACAGGGTCATTCCTTGGATGCAAACCCAAATCTGGGTATGTGAGGAATGCTGAGGAAGGGGAAAGTCTAGCTTTACTTGAAGCTGTGGCGTGGGCTAAAGTGAAAGGACTAGAGAAAGTTTGTTTTGTCAGTGATGCTAAAACAATCATCGACTCTTTTAATTTAAGAATAACCAACTATTTTGGTATAATAATTCAGTCTTAGATGACTGTAAAACGATTATATCCAATTTCACGTTTGTTAAGTTTCAATTCTTGCGTAGGAATCATATTGTTCATGCTGATCAAGTAGCAAAGTTTAGTAGAAGGTCTAGAACCTCTGGAGAATGGATGGGTGATATCCCTGATTTTTACTACGTAATTTCTTTCATTATTAATACATCAATTTTTCTAGTAAAAAAAAAATGTATAAAGTTTTGTTATTGGAAAGCACAAGGGGGAGTGTTAAAGGGCCAAAGCCCATGAATGTGCGATCCAATACGGGACTCTTTTGGTTCTACCCTCTCCATATATATAAAGGATAAAAAATAATGTCAAAGTCTATGAACATTCAACTCATAACCAATTGGAAATGAGTGGAGCGGGCCCTTCCATATAATATTTAAGTTAATTAAGGGGATATGATCAATGTGAGACTATTATTTTTTACACGCCCCTCATGTGTAAAGCCAGTAACTCGTCCTAACACGTAGACCATGACCAAAATCGGGTCTGCACCCTGCTTACGAGCCTAGCTCTGATACCAGGTTAAAATCTGCGGGCATCCAACTCGAAACCAAATGGCAACGAATGAGCGACCCTTTCATATTATAATTAAGTTAATGAGGGGAATATCATCAGTGTGAGACTATTAGTTTCCACAGACAATCTATCGGAAATTCAGAAAATCATACATAAAGTAATTTTTGTTCTCTAATCCAAGTGCTATCTGAAATTCAGAAAATCATAAGGGGAAATGAAAAGCTTAAACTGGAGTTTTGTTTTACATTAAAGAGCATAAGATGGGATAATAGTTCTGTAATGTCCTATTCTTTAAATGTCTGAAACTTACTTTATGTATGTCCTGTAAAAGTTGATACTCACCGGAGACTCTGAGTGCTAGACCTTTCGTTGCTAATGTCAGCATTGTAGCCGGAAGAAAAAAGCGAAAGGGTGGTGGGTGAACAAAGTAATATTGATGATTCATGCATCCAACTGAATATCAACTACCACTACAGGCATATAAGGAATATAAAAACAAACACAAGAAGTTCATATTGAATGACTATAGACGTACATTACTTAAATAAAGGGAATTACCTGCCATTGGTGCATTATCTTCTTTAGCCTCCTCTATCAAAAAAGTTCAACAAACTTCAGGATATCCAACGATTTAGGTGTTTGATGTTATCTGGCACACACATGAGTTCCTTGAGCAGCATCGCCATCTAATCCATTGGTATGTTGTTATCTTTTCTTTTGCTCAATTATGCTTCAATGACCTTTTATGTGTGCTCTAAAGTTTCACCGTTCTTCCATAGAGTCATTCCATAAGTGAACAAGAACAAACATGAAAGGAAATAAAGATTAAAGTCACATAGTCGAACATATAAGACATGAAACAAAGAAATTTAAAACATAATATAAAAGTATATGATTTCCTTGGAGCTTAGTTCTTTATTTTCTGTGTTTTTAGTTAAGAGAGAAGGAGAATTTGGGTGGAAATACAAATTTGTGTTCCCGAACTTTGCGCCAAAAAGTGTAAGTGTTTTATGGTCTTTAGGGCTTTAAGAGTCTGAATCTTTTTAAAAACTCTAGAGTCTAGAGGTTTAAAAACCTCTCCTTTTCATCATCTCACTTCTCCAATTTTCCAGATTGATCAATGGGTAAACAACATTCATGCATCGCCTGGGTTCCAATCCTTTGGGACAAGTGTTGTAAATTATTTTCAAAGAAATCAAAGGATTGTGTTAAAGCGATTAAGTATCGTGATTTATCATCAACAAAAGATAAAACCGAGGATAGTGTTAAAGAAATTGAAGAGGATAGTTTCGTGAACCCTAATCTTCCAGCTGATATCATCACCAACACACTTAATAGACAACCGTTTTTAGATCTGGATAAATGGATTGACGCAATTGAGAAGAGTCATCCTATCCCTGATCTTCCTTCTGATATCATCACCAACATACTTAGTCGACTTCCAGCAAAGTCCATCTTCCAGATCTGGCAGCAAACTAATCCAAATGGCTTATTATATCACTTAACAACGGATCCCTACTTTACGCGTACCCACCTAAACCGATGCCCAGCTACTCCAACCATTGTTGCGCACTCTCGTTTTCAATCCATTGACAATAACATTAAACTTTTCCTTTTTCATGGTAGTTCATGTGATGGGTATTCCAAAAACATTGAGGAGGCCACAAGCTTGGATCTTAGATCATGGAACTGCAAGGAGCCGATTTTTATTTGTGGTTCATATGATGGGTTCCTTTTATTCAATACAAGGTGGGATCCAGCGATTTTCTGTATTTGGAATCCGATTACAAAAGAACAAGTCATTGTGACTTCTCCACCTTGTCCTAATCTAGAGCGTACTCCGACAGGGTGGCTGAGCCCTCACAACCGAGAGACATGGGTTTGTGGATTTTACTTCCATCCACACAAGAAGGAGTACGAAGTGATTTGTGTGCGTATGTTAGCTGGCACGAAGATGTGGGAGTTTCAGATTCTTAGTTTAAGAACTAAGCAGAGAAGAAGTGTTAGTAGCTGCTTTTATCCTCCAAGTAGACAAAGATGCATGCCTGTAATTATTAACGGAACGTTTTACTGGATGGTCGACCGTACCGCGTATTTCGCAGAGAACGATGTTTACCCAGGCTTATCGAACTCTATATTGTCATTCAGTTTAGAAAGTGAGGAGTTTAGCACCATGGATAAGCCATACATTGATTCTCCGGTTGATAGAATATTTCCTCAAAAAGAGTTTCAACTTTTTGATTTGGATGGCGAACTAGGCCTATTTGATCCTACCACATCTACTGACCCTGAAGTGGCGGCCATGTGGGTGTTTAACTATGATACCAAACGTTGGGATAAGAAACACTCAATGACGTCGTCTCCGGTTGACATGTATTGGAGGTATATCAGAGAAATTGACTACATCAAGATGAAAGAAGAAATCATTGCATATCCTGGCATGAACTTATATAATGAATGGTATGTGTACAGTCTGCGTTTGGGTACTTGGAAGGTGTTTAAATGGGAGAGATTTGAAAGAGATCAATACACAACAGCAGTTCATACTCATAGTCTTGTCTCCTTAGAAGCAGCAGACTCGGTTATACCAATACAGTGGTAGAGCTGAGAACATAAATACTCCGTATTACTAATTAACTTTCTTGTTGCACAAAGCTTTTATTCATTAATGTACTGAAGTTTCATTTGGCATCAATTCCTTCCTATTGCAACTGAAGCATCAAGCATCCAAAAGAGCTGGAGAGGTTTAATTAACGATCCCCATAAAATATTTTGATCCCCTTTCTTGCCAAAATATTACCCTTCTAACTTTTTTTTTGTTTTTAATTTGATTTCACATATAATATTTAGATAACAAAACTAGTCATAAAAATCCAAGGGGACCAAACTTGTCGTACAAAAACCCCACTCAAATGTTGGGATTCATTAAAACTCCGTCTTAAACTAAATTGATACAAAACCCCCAAATTTATGGTCGAACCCCAGAAGCTGCCTAAATGCCTTCAATTCAAGGGTTTGTTGAAAATATCCAACAATTGTATATGTTGAAATTAAAACACAAGCCTAATCTTTGCGGGGACTGACAGTCGAGCACACTATTGCGGCAATTCGGACACAAAGTTGCTGCATGCCCATCACAACAATTTTGTTTTGATCTATTCATATGTCAATATGAGAGAGTTCAAACGAATCAAAAGAGAGCGCAGGTTATAAAAGCAAAATTACTAGAAATTAGAGATGAAGAAAATTGTACTTCATTAAATTCCAAAAGAAAAATAAATACACGCTCTTGGATTGTGATCATCATAAGCCTATTTGGCAATTCTCATCAGCAAATGAGAGTGACAAATCCATAGTGTTATACAAAATCCTCTTATTAACTTGCTGCAACGCTCCGAAAATCAAAGCCGGCGTATCAATATCCGATCGACCAATAGCCAAACAAAGAAGTTCATCATTTAACACAAACATAGCCGAAGTCTCTGAAACAACATAATCCGCCTGTTGAAAATGAAATGTTATGGTGGGAGGTTTAAAGTTTTTGATTTTCGGCGGCACAACGAAACAAACCCTATCTCCAGTGAATCCAATGCGACGCATACCATAAACCCTTTGGAAATATGCCACCACAGACGCTGCAAGTCTATCAAAATGGTCTTTATACATCATTGTAAATGGAGCTCCAGAATCTATGACACAACCGCCGCGTCCGTTCGGTTTAACCTCAAAATCTGCTCTGGAAAAACCTACGCTAGTCCTGCCCACACTGATACCCTGTAGAATTAAGTAATAATACGAAGTCGGAAAGTGGGGGGTAAATATGGGAGTTGTACGTGCTACGCCTCGAATTATCGCATCTGCACCAAAACTTAAATATGTGTTTCCTGCGTGAATATCCTTGTTATACATCTCTAAGCAGTAGGAAAATTTACCTTGTCCACCATCACCTAATTGAGAAAGAAAAGATCTTGGTCCTCTTCCTAAACCAAGTATTCCTGCAATAAGATCAGGCTTTCCTTTTTTAAATCGGTTATTGCCGAAGTCGAAATTTTCTTGGCGAAAACCACATCCCATGGTAACCTTAAGACTTTCAAGGCCACCGCCTGTATTCGAGTGTATGGTGAACATTTCTTCAGCAACAACACCCATTGTAATTGCGGAACTCGCGTAAGTTACTTTGTAAGTGCATTCTCCCTTGAGATTGCATTTTTCGCCCGTGCAAAGAGGATTATTCCGACAAGAAAATGGACGATATGTTTCTGAATCCGCCCAAGGATAAAGAGGCCAATAGGCAAAATCTTGATTAAAAGTTTTAACGGCACCTTTGCATTGAAGCCAAGTAAGATCACTGCCTGAATCCACCATCAAGTAGTAATTCATGAATGGTGGTTGTGTATAAGGAAATGAACCTATACCTACCAATCCAACGTACCACCCCGATGCTTCGTAAACTACCGGTGCACGTACAACGTCGGGGTTCATTGTTGCGTTGTTTTCATGGAGTAATATTTGTGACGCGATGTAACGTGCTCGATTTTCGGATTGGTCCATGAGTGTTTGGAATCTTTCCTCATTGGTGAAACGAAAGTCTTTAGGATCGTAAACTGGTGATTCTTTGGAATCTTTGTGAATCATCCTCAAAGTAAACCCATTTGGATTAACTGCAACGACTGAGTTGTTTAGCACTAGTGAAACATGAGTAATAATCGTTAGAAAAGTTATGAAAAGAGTTGGTGTTGTTTCACCCATCTTTTGGATCTACAAAGGATTTTGACGGACAACTCTGAATTGTACTAGATTATAATACATGCAATATATATTTTGGAATATCATGGTATTGATTTACTTCTTTATCGATCACAATGATATAAAAATATTATGGCCTTAATTTTATATATTTTGGCAAGCTTTGATTTTATACTAAAATAAGTGTTTCTTAAAGAAAATTATGAGTGTTTTAAGGAAATCTTCTCTTAAAATGGGATTTTTGTTATCAATTTTTCTTTTAAAAAGTGTATTTTTGGAGAAATATAAAGAAGTGTATTTTTGTTGTCAATTTTATATTATCATGGCAATCTGAATTATCTTTGAGCTTTCTTTTTTTTTTTTTCCTCAGCAAAGATTATAGAATGAAAAACACACAAGCCGTCAGCAAAGATTATCTTTGAGCTTTCTCTTTCGTTACCTATAAAAGAGATTGATTCTTTCATGCTTTGGCCTTAAAGACCATTCGTAATTTTCGTTTGGTGCTGTCAATTTTGGCACTCATATCACAGATGATGTCACTGTCTTATTCTATTTCCTTTTTGGGAAAATTCTGCCTCAACAATACCATATGGTCCATTAAAGGTTTTGCTATAATGAAGATTCACCGATGAAGACTTGGTTTTATACATCAAGGTGCTATTGCTGTTTCTTCTCAAATTAACTACTGCAAGATTAAGTTATTTTGTTATCATAAATGTGAAGACCGTATATGAAGACTTTCTATCAGCTATTGTTATTATGCTTTTGGTATTGCCGCGCGTCCAATCGTCATGGAGTTGCTGTCAAATCAAAGAGTTATGAAGCATTTGTTCCCCAAATACAGAGTTTATTCAAGTTGTACACTACAAAGATTTTCCGTGTCCAACTTGAGGGGGTGTTGGAATATATATGACATATTCCTAACCATGAGATCGTGGTGGTTAGCTAAGATATCCGGAGAATAAGTCATTGGTAATCTAGCTAAGTAAACCCTCTATTCTAGCTAGATAAGTTTCACCTAGTCAGGATAGTTTGTTTGTTATCTTCTAGGTTTAGGTTTATTGTTTATCCAATCATTCCTATAAATACGAACAACGATGTAAATGTAAACCATCTCAGTATTTTACTGATGATCATTAATGTAGTTTCACCCTAAGAGCATCTCCAAGAGAGGGTGAAAATATTTTTTTGAATGATACATAGGATTTTAGACCCCTATTTAGTATAAAAGCATCTCCAATGGTTAGGTCCTACAAACTAGGAGGGATCAAATACTAAATACGAAGGTGTTAAAGAAAGTCTAAACTACACATTCGGGATGACCCTTAACTAATTCCATATCATCAATTTTATTTTAAAAAAATAATTTTTAATATGGAATCAAGCTAAATATTACTTTTTTAATGTTTATCTAAATCTAAAATACATTGTATAACCTTAACTACTGGAGATGAGTTTTAGTATAAAGGGTCTTATTAACGTCCAGGGATAAAATCTAAATAAATTGAGGTCTAATAATGACATCCATGTAGGATTTTTTTGACCTACTGTTGGAGATGCTCTAAGGGGTTTGTGTGGATGTAGGCCATTTGAGCCGAACCACGTTAAATCTCTTGTCATGATTTTGTTCTATCATTGATCAATGATCCCGCGATACTCATATTTAATACTACAAGCAGCAACGTGAATTCTTTTTCATTTTCATTGTTATAGAAGATAGCTTGAGCGTTCTTTGATTGCTGAAGCTAAAACCATATATATGCAGCATGGTCTATCGGCATGTTGCCCCCTTAGGCCTTCTGCCCTAAAGTGGGGGCCTAAAAGGGTCGGCCCTGCTTGAGCTATAATACAAAAGTGTCTAGATAGCGAGCGTACGATCAGAAGGTAAACCCTAATATAAATTGCTATTGACAGAGAGAAACCCTATTACAGTTACATGATGAAGCTAGCTCATGCAGAATTAACAATAATGAAGAAGTCGCGGACCTGTGGTGGTATTGCTGTTGATAATGATATACTCACACATATATTATGCAGACTTCCAGCGAAACCACTGATGCGTTTCAAGTCTGTTTGTAAATATTGGAGATGGTTAGTCGAAGAAGACGCATATTTCATCTATATGCACTCCAAATCAAGGCGATGTGCGACAACAACAAACATACTCATGTGTCCAGTTTACTTACCCACTATTGGTTCCGCAACATACAACAAGACGAATCTTTTCTTGGCCGCCATAGAGAATCCCTTAATAGACGACGACGACGACGGAGGCAATTCATCATCAGATCCAGCAGCCATATTGGTACGTCAATGCGAGAGTATTATTGCTACGCATAATAATGCGAGAGTGTCTTTGTATGGTCAACCAAGAATGCTGAACCCAGTAAACGGATTGGTATGTTTTTATCAAGATAATCCTAAGGCTGTTCTTATTTATAATCCCAGCACTAGGAAAAAAACATCTTGGATGGCACCAACTCAACACTGTACGCTTGAGCAAACATCATCCAAAATAGTCACAGGTACATCCAAACTGGTCATAGGTAGAAAAGAAATACGTAGTTGGAGATCGAATTTCGGGTTCGGATACAAAGTCCTTTACGTGTGGGAAATGGATGTAAAACAATCATCCTCATCTTCATCACAATCTGAAACTTATTGCGAGGTTTTGACAGTAGGGGATAATATATGGAGACGGATTGACGAAGTCCCGCCAAACAAATACTATACCACCGGGAAATATGAATATGTACATGGGTACATATATATGTTGGGACGTCGGGAAAACTTCTGTAACCAGCCTCGAGTTATAATGGGATTTGATGTTGGAAGTGAGAAATTCAACAGAATCATCAACCTCCCAAATTTTATGCTTGATTTTTGGGCTTATAATTCCACTATTAGACATTGGAAAAGAGTTCATGGTTTAGTCTCAATCGATGGACATATTGCTTTATTAGATAGAGAAGGAAGTAACTGGATCAATTTGTGGATTTATCATCAAGATGATGTTAATGGTGGGAAATGGACTAAAGAGGTAATCACATTGCCTCTAGAGTTTAATGAAAAAAGGTGTTTATCTTTCGAAGCCATAGCCGAGACGAAACTAATAATCTTAAAGTCCTTTACTAGTCCGGTTGAGCTTGAATGTCTTTACTATTACGACCGGGAAAAGAAGGAGTGTTACAAAAAACAAGTTGAAATGACCGCTACTGAAGATTGTAGTACTCCTGACTGTGGCTACAATATTAAAACTTTCTGCGAGACTCTCTTACCTGTGGAGAAAGGTATGTACGTCGCATAACAGAATCGCATCGGTAAATCAATTTCGGGGATATTTTGACTTAGGTGCCCATAAAATGGTGCGCCTTTGCGTTTGGTGCCTAACTTTGTCCAACTTTGAGTTAGGTGCCCAGTGAGTCCCAAATCAAACGGTTGACTTAACAGATGACCAGTTGACCGTCAAGAATTAAATTTTAATTTTTTTAATTAATAAAAAAAATACTTAACGCGTTAATGGCCGTCAAGAAAGAGTTGTGTGAAGAAAGAGTTGTGTTGGTTCTGAAGCACAGGATGCTTTTGGACGGTTATAAAACAAACCGTTCTCCTCCTGATTGTCGATACTATCTATCCCTTCTAAGAGACATAACTCTCGCAAGATGTCATTTCAATTACAATTTTGTACGAAGAGATATTTCCTTCAATGGAAAAAATGGCATCTAGTTTGGTCGATTATCCGTGATCTCATTTTGTGTCATCGTTTTCACCAAGATATGAAGCGTCTTGAACCATTTAGTGGGCAGTTAGGTCCTTGTGTCTGTTTTGAATTCAGATGGATCAAGAGAGCACAGAAAGGGAAAATGGGATGTATATACGATCTTAAGGGAACGTATCCCAAGAAGATATTGGCTTGGAAGCTGAAACAACAATGGCCGACTCCCACCACCCGAGAGGATTTTTAGGATTTATATGAACTACTTCAACCACATGGGTGGTGACCTATGTTGTAAAAGGCGAGCGCCTTTGGCGCTTAAGCGCAGGCCTGGCGCCTGGGAAAAAAAGGCGCCCAGGCGCCAAAATATGCCTAAACCTGATTTTTTCTAAAAAAAGGCGTGCGCCTAGGGCGCCTTAGGCGCCAAAGGCGCTAGGCGCTGGGCTTGGCGCCTCGCCTTGCCTAGCGCCTTTTACAACATAGGTGGTGACGGAGCAAATGAATCACATGGGAAAGGGGAAATGTAATCGTATTTAAATCCTTTTTTCCTAGGTTGAGTGGGTTCTTTGTTTTTATGGTGATGATGGTTTTTGGAGATGGTTATTCACTTGAGGGTTTGTTCTAACAATTTCGGACCATTTTTTGGGGATATGATTGGGATCAGGTGTTGATGGATCGAAAGAATCAAAGTGGTATGGGATCAGATAGGGATTACGAGAGAAATGGATATGCTGGATTAGACCCTTTATCGTTTTCAGCTTTTCTGATAATCATCCAGACCCTATTATCATCGTATTTCCAGGTATTTGCTTGTGAATCCCCATTTTTATGAAGAATCAATATTAGATCTCTGAGATGTTTAGCAAGGGTGAAACGACAAGGTTGAGAATATTAATCGAAGTTTTCTTATTGAAAAGCTTAAGTTACAAAGCAGGTTTCCCTGTGAATAAATAGGTAGAGATAAAGCAATCCATAGGTGAATAAGCTGGTTTGGCTCCAAGAAGTCCAGTCTCCGACAAAATATCCAAGGTGTATTTTCGTTGAGATAAAAACAACCCATCAGCTCCACGAGACATTTCAATACCAAGAAAATACTTGAGACTTCCCAAATCTTTCATGTGAAAACAACGGCTTAAATATGCTTTAAAAGCACTAATAGCAACGGAATTATTCCAAAGCAATAATTAAATCATCCACATAGACCAAGACATTGATAGAATTCTCACCTCGTCAGAGAGTAAATAGAGAATAATCAAAGATAAGACTCGTATAAACCCAAAAGCCTTAAGAGCACCAAAGCAAGCTTAGCGAACCAATTACGAGGAGCTTGACGAAGACCATATAAAGATTTATGGAGTCGACACACCTTACCAGGAGAATTAGTCGAATATCCTGGAGGAAGTTGCATATATACTTCCTCATCAAGATCCCCATGTAGAAAAGCATTGTGAACATCCATTTGATGTAACTCCCAATCACGAGCAATCGCGATCGCTAAAAAAGTTCTAACCGAAACCATTTTAGCTACTGGAGCAAATGTTTCATGATAATCCACCCCTTCCACTTGTTTATTACCTAGGACAACCAAGCGAGCCTTATACCGCTCGACGGTACCATCAGAATTATATTTAATTTTGTAAACCCATTTACAACCAATAGCCTTCTTCCCTGGCGGCAAATCAGCAATAGATAATGTGCCGTTCTTATCAAGCGCATCAATTTCCTCAGACATAGCTACACGCCAACATGGAAGGCGAACTGACAAAGATAACCGGTAGGTTCTTTAAGAGTAGTAATCGCCGCCAAAAAAAACGAGTATGATTAGCAGAAAAATTTGCACAAGATACATAATTATTTATGGGATAAGGCGTACTCAAGACGTTGACGAGTGAGGAATGGAGGAGCCGGGTCTATTGATTTGACTGTATTACACACATAATCCTTTAATCGAGTATTAGGAACCCGAGAACGAACACTTCTTCGAATTGACGTCTCTGGGATATCATTATTATTATCATCACTTTCGGTAGCAGGTGATAAAGTTGTATCAGAAGTATAACCCATTCTTTCTGTAACAACTGACACGTTCTTTGGAGCCCAGACGAGACAAAATCATCCCTTAAAGCCACTGATGATCTTGTGACCTTTGAAATTCCGTCACTTCCTGTGACTGTTTGAATTCTAGCACTAGCACTATTAAACAAATTACTTACGCCAGGAGAAGTATTCATGTCACTAGCGGACAAAATTTGTACATCAGTGCCCATTGGACTTCTGTCACTATTAGACAAAACCCGTACAGCAGTGCCTGGAACATGATCAGTAGTGTCAGTACCGGACAAATTTCTGTTCAAGGATTGTACATCGCCTGTGTCTGTTTGTCTGTTGTCACCAACTGACGCTCTCTCTTCGCCTGTCCCTTGATCTTTCAGTTCACCTGTCCCATTTAAAGTAGTACCCGGAATAGAAGTACTGTCAGACAACAATAAATCCGACTGTTCTGTAACAATTTTCAACCTTGCACCTTCATTTTGGCACTCTTCGTTATTATTATCCAAAGAAAGAATAGTATAAGGTAATTTGTTTTCAAAGAAAACCACATCACAAGATACAAAGAATTGTTTCGTTTCCAAATCAAATAATCGCCAACCCTTTTTCCATAAGGATAGCCAACAAAGATACATTTCCGACCTCGTGGATTAAATTTATTACGATCACGAGGCACAACACTAGCATAGCACAAACATCCAAATACTCGAATATGAGTATAAATAGGAGACTTTTTGTGTAGCAGTTCATATGGGGTTTTACCATTTAATAAGGCAAGTGGGCGTGCGATTAATAATATAAGCAAGACTTAGGATACATTCACCCCAAAAGCGAAGAGGTAAATTTGCTTGAAATCGCAAAGCACGCGCCACATTCAAGATATGACGATGTTTGCGTTCCACTCGCCCATTTTGTTGTGGTGTATCCACACATGAGGTCCGAAATTCAATTCCGTGTTTAGTAAAAATGGAATCAAAGGACGAAATTCCGTACCATTATCGCCGCGAACTTGCTTAACTTGCTTATCAAATTGTGTCTTTGCCATTGCATAAAAATTCTGAAAATTCCGCACCACCTCGGCTTTATATGCCATCAAATAAACCCAAACGCAACGAGAATAATCATCGACAATGGTAAGAAAGTAATGTGCACCACAAGAAGATGGAGTACGATAAGGACCCCACACATCACAATGTACTAAATTGAAGAGATCATCACTTTACTCTCACTAACCGGAAAAGTAGTCCGAGTTTGTTTAGCTTTAAAGCAAATATCACATGGTTCCTTAAGAAATTTCGACAATCAACTTTATTCATACCCTAAGTAAAGAAACAACCTTATTAGACGCATGACCCAAACGTCTATGTCATAAACAATAATCTTCTCCAACCGATACTCGATTTGCGTGAATGAGCATTCCACTATGGAAGATATAGACCCCGTCTCGTTCCTCACCCACACCAATCACCGTCCTCGTAGTGCGGTCCTGTATCACGCACAACTTATCAGTCAAAGTGACAATAAATTTAAGATCTTTAATTAAGCATGCTAAGGAAATCAAATTGCATTGAAGATCAGGAACGTATAAAACACGATATAATCTCATATTATCTCCAAACGCCACAAAGTGCCTTCACATGATGCAATTGTATATGCGCCGTTCGGAAGTTTTACTAAGAAAAACCTATTTGATATGTTTTACGTAAAAACTCTTTAATTCCCGTCATATGCCTTGAAGCCCCCGTATCAAGTATCCATTTACTAGAAATGTTTTCCTTCGAACCCTCCTTATTAGAAGAATTAATCATATTCACAATAGCTTCCCACTGTGCATCATTGAGAATATTAGCAAGTGGTACTCGATCTTGTGATGAAAGATATCTTCTAGTTGAATTTGCATCAATATTCATAAGCGCGGTATTAACAACAACTTGTTCATCTTGTTCATAATTATCACCATTCAATTTCACCGGGGAAATCATCATACCCGTATAATCCGAAGAATGTAAGTAATTGAAGTTTATTTCGATTCTGGCTCAGATGCCATGAAACGACAAGGTTTGAGAATATTAATCGAAGTTTTCTTATTGAAAAGCTTAAGTTACAAAGCAGGTTTCCCTGTGAATAAATAGGTAGAGATAAAGCAAATCTACATGTAATAAATATCTTTCCTAACTAAGAAATTATATAACCATATATACAATATATACAATGAATACATATCTCCTAATAAAGGGAGACGGAGATTTCTCCTTCCGATGAAATAGTAGGAGAGAATTCTTTTATCTTGATTACGTCAGTTGCTCGAGCTTTAGAGACAGAAAGACGGAAGAACTTTTTTTCAATGGTAACATATTGAAATGGAGTTTTGAGAATCGGAGAAGCCATCGGAATTAAGAAACTGAAGATTAAGGGGATTTGATTGAAAAGCACACTGATTTGACGCTCCGACATCAGAGTCTCATTACTTAGGTTAATTCCCTTTGGTTTCATGACAACCGGTGATAGTCATGAAATGTGGGGGAGAAGGTGTAGTCTGTCCAGTTTCATTATTGGGTAAAGTTAGTAAATAAAACCAAAGTGTAATTTACGTTGGTCATTTCACAATTTTAACTGTGAATTCGACGGTCAAACCCAGTCAATACATTGACTGGGACCCACTGGGCACCTAACTCAAAGTTGGACAAAGTTAGGCACCAAACGCAAAGACATACCATTTTATGGGCACCTAAATCAAAATATCCCTCAATTTCGCCAGAATATTAAAACTTTCTACAATATTAACCTTAGTCTTCAAGTTATCTTATTTCCTTTTTATTTCTTTTAGAGTTTTACTATTTTTAGATTCTTGTTCATGCCTATATAAACAGGCTTATTTCGTTCATAGAGTAACACATTATTATTACGCATTATTATATCAATATCAATTGAACCTCCGAGTTGTATTTTTCTTCCAATTTTTTCTTTCAAAGCTGCTTCTTCTTCATCCCAAATCACTCAATTGCCGCCATCTTCTCGTTCTTCTTCTTCTTCAGTGATTTTGTAAGAGAAGACAATGTCGAGTATACCCGAAGAGCTTCAGCTTGAAATCTTGATAAGATTGCCGGTCAAATCTATACTCAAATGTAAGTGTGTCTCTAAATCTTGGTTTTCCCTCATTTCCGACCCTAATTTTGTCAAGAAACACTTGGATTTTAATGTCCAAAACAACTCTAGGTGTAGTATTGTCATTCCTGCGAGAGATGCAATCTACTCTATAGGCTATGATTCATTACATTCATCATTACTTAGTGGAATCGAAGTTGATGAAGATGATGATTTTGAAATTGTAGATAACCCATACAAATCTTTAGGGTTTTCAATTGGCTTAGTTGGGTCTTCTTGTAACGGTCTTGTTTGCCTTACCTTTTATGAGTATTTTGATGATGATATCGAATTCTACTGTATTTGGAACCCAGCAACCAGAGAGTTCAAGATGATACATAAACCACCCGAAAATCAGAATCCTCCTATATGGATACATGCTTTTGGTTATGATTGCCAAAATGACGACTATAAACTGTTAATTCTTTCAGAAACACATTCAAGTGTCTTTTCATTAGGCTTAGATCGATGGGAAAGCGTTCCGGTCGCACCTTATGATTGGTGGACAGATTGTTTATCTTGGAAAGGGGTACTTGTTAAGGGAAAACTTCATTGGTTAGCCATGTCAGACCACAGCAGGACTGCTACCAGGAGCATAGTCTCTTTGGATATTAGTAATGAGAAATTTAAGGTAATGCAACCACCAAAACCAATAGAAGATACAGAGAAATATTGGCATCATCATGGAGTTTTGGATGGGTGCCTTTGTTTACTTGTTGAAATCCTTGAGGATAGTGTTTTTGATTTATGGGTAATGCAAGATTATGGAGTTCCAAACTCTTGGACTAAACGTCATACCATTACTAATGAGATAGTAACTAGGGAAATTCGTACTTATAATCTCAATATCATGGGGAATTTTAAGGATGGTCAGATTCTATTCATGGGTTCTTGTAGGCCGATGTTGTATGACCTCAATCACGGAGGTGTGTTGAAAAGAAACTTTAGTCCAATAGGCGTTACATCAGCAGATACCTATTTAGAGAGCTTGATTTCACTCAATTCTGGCACTTATATGGGGAGAAGACAAATAGAAGAGTCAATTGAAACATGATAAAGAAGAAGCATACAAATGTGTGTCATTAGTCCTTTTTAAATTTTTTTAATTTTTTTTAATTTTTTCTGAAAAGATAAACTTTCATATATATATATATCCATATAAAGAAAATTACAGCGTCAGCTTCCTGTTTTTCTTGTTGTTTTAGAACCTACAGTTATTTGATTATCGTGAAATTCTTGTCTTAAGCAATACATCCTCCTTTCTGTAAGAGGAATCTGGTAAACTTTATGGTCATTTTTACCTAATTAATTATCGTGAAGTTCTTCTGAAGACTCGTTAGTGGTTGCAGCGTTCTTTGTGTGTTTGCAGACATGATGCCGTGTTATCGTATATCATGCTGCATTGCGCTTCAATGGAAAACATAGGATGAATCGTTTACTTTTCTCAATTATGTTTTCTAGTTTATCATAGTGGAAGCGTATGTAACTATCTTGAGTGTACAAAATGAATGGTTGCAAGTTTCAAGGTTCGCTCAATTTGTTGTGGTGTTTTCTAGTTTAATTAGCCCCCTAACTGTGTCTACCGGCTAACAGAACTCACAGTTTCTAAGGTCTTCTATTATCAATTTATGTTGTTTTACTATCAGAATTTGATTCATGGAGTTTTGGAAGGATGCCTTTGTTTACTTGTTGAAATCCTTCATGGTGTTTTTGAATTATGGGTAATGCAAGATTACGGAATTCCAGAGTCTTGGACTAAACTTCATGCCATTACTAATAAGAACATAACTGAGGTAATTTCTATTTTTCATCAGAAGATTATGGGGAATTTTAAGAATGGTCACATTCTATTCATGCTTCCTGACAAGCTGATACTGTATGACCCCAAACACGGAGCTGTTTTTAAAAGAAACTTTAGTTCAGCAGACGTTGGATCAGCAGAGAATTATTTAGAGAGCTTGATTTCACTCAATTCTGGTACTTATATGGGGAGAGGACAAATAGAAGAAGTGGGAATGTAATATATACCCTCCATTTTTGTTGACCTTGCACAAATACTCCGAGGGGTAAAAAATAATTTTTATGGAGTCAACTTAAGAAAGTTGCTTCCACTTTTTGGAAGCAACTTATGCTAGTTGTGTCCACTTCTAGAAGCAACTTGTGCTAGTTGCGTCCACTTCTGAAAGCAACTTGCGCTAGTTGCTTCCACTTTTCAGAAGATAGGGGTATTTTTAAAAATTGAATAAGGGTATATTTTAAGGGGTGGATTTTGAGGGGTATTTAAATAATGTTCCCTTTCAATTTGTATATACAGATAGTACAGGGTTTGTACTATCTGTATATACAAATTGAAATGGTTGCAAGTTGCAAGATCAGCTCGATTTGTTCTGGACCAGTCTATTGATGAAAAGACAAATTGAGGGTTTGTACTATCTGTATATACAAATTGAAATGGTTGCAAGTTGCAAAATAGCAGAGGGTTTGTACTATCTGTATATACAAATTGAAATGGTTGCAAGTTGCAAGATCAGCTCGATTTGTTCTGGACCAGTCTATTGATGAAAAGATCCTCTTTAGCTCCCTCACTATGTCTACCAGCTAACACAACTCAGTTTCTAAGATCTTCTATAACTGACGGACAATTTCTGCTGTTTTACTATGTAGGAGCTTACTTTGCTCTAATATGCCTCTTTTTAACTTTGCTCTAATATGCCTCTTTTTATGCCCTAATTTCTTTCTAACAAACGCAGCCACAGTAAGCATAAACGTAACATCATGACTAATTTTCAGCAATCCAAACTTAAACCCAATCTCTTCCATTGTATCTGCACTCACCAGCACTTTCCTAATCAATTCAGGAACAACAAACATGAAATCCATAAGCATCACTTGCAATGAATTAAACCTAACAAATCTACTAAAATTCCTATCTCTTTGCAACACATTTCCGGTCTATGTTTATTCTCTGCAAACCGGCAATACTTACTATGTGACACCTCTTAGTGTTTCTGCATATGATAAATTTATACAATTTCCTATTCTAACATCTGCAATTTTTATCCTATCTACTTGTCAATAGAAGTAGCATGCTCAAATAATCTTGTCGTAACAGGTTAAATAATCATTATGAATTCCATAGTATCAGTTGGAGTTTGAAAAAACGAATCTGCGGCTTCCAGAGCTTAAACCAAAAAAAGCTGAAGTGACATCAGGTGCTGTTGATGGTCAATGAGAAGTGTGTTTATATATCAATTAGCTTATCTTTATCATCATCAGAATTGCAAATTTGATACAAAAAAATATTAGGTTCCTGACTTGCACATACCATTGGTTTTTCCCAAGTACATCTTGCAGCTCCATCCACAACCTGACAAATCATGAAACTTTCCAGCCAAACTAACACGAATTCGAGTAATGATTGTAGAAACAGAATGCAGGAAAAAACCTTGGTTCTAAATCTAAAGAAGTTCCTCCATCCGTTCAGTTATATGACTAAGGTGATTTATAGCCATGAAGACTGCAAACTATCTGGTGTCACATTCTGTCCAGTAATGCTTCTCCTAATCCCAATACAGTAATAAATCCTAACTTTTTGTTATCTGGAATCTGGTATTGGTATTATCGTTCAAAATCCTGCAAGCCAATATGTGGTTGCAAAGGGGACACTAAAAAGATCTTAGCATAATGCAGCTCAAGCAGGTCCTAGACTCCTGGTGACGGAGAAATCTATAAAAACAAAGATTTTTACTCACCCTTAGTAAATCCAAATTTCAGCTCATTGCTTCAAAGAGACAGAAAGAATCTTCTTTTCTCAGAGGACGAGTGCTGCAACGTGTAAGTTGCAATGGACTAACTGCATATGCACTTGCAACAAGCTCAAAAACCAGCAGCCTTGTATCAGTTACAATCTCAAACAATGGCATTCCAGCTAAGAGTTAAACTGCACAAACATAAGCCTATTCTTTCCGGAGACGGACAATTGAGCACACTATATGAGAGGAAATGAATCAAAAGAGAACACAATTTCACTGTAAAATCAATACTAGAAATTAGAACCATTTTACCATTAGCTTCATAAATGAGACCCTGGAACAAACTCATAAATATCCTACTACGCAGGCTGATATCATACAATGATCTATCAAAAACAAAAACAAAAGCGACAAGCTCGTGTGTACCACTATTTATATCCATCTTCAAGTCCTCTTCTGCCACAATTGCTCACACAGTGGAGGAGTAGCAGCAGCAATAATTTGAATTCCATATGATGCAGCAACCAAAATGTCCCCCGCGCGGCAATGTGAATTCAATACACTGCAGATCCCCTGCGCAGAAAATCAAACACCCGCCGTGCAAACTATCTTCAATTTTTCTTTAGAGTTGCCTATCAATGGCGAAAATCTGCCACTCAACAGCATGAGTAACACCAGGAAACTCAGGTATCCTACCAAGAACACACTTGTAAACCGCGTAAACAAACGCGGCGACAGTAAGCATAAAGGTAGCATCATGACTAATTTTCAGCAATCCAAACTTAAACCCAATCTCTTCCATTGTATCTGCATTCACCAGCACCTTCCTAATCAATTCAGGAGCAACAAACATGAAATCCATAAGAATCACTTGCAATGAATTAAACCTCACAAACCTACTAAAATTCCTGTCTCTAACAATCCCAAGATAAAGTGTTAAGTACACAAATAACCCAACATTTGGAAATGATTTGTAGAATTCCAGTAACGGTATAAATGGGTTAAATGGCAGTTCTAATATAGGGTATTTGTGGAATAAATAAGTTCCATATTTTAATCCATTCAAGAACGGAATCAGATACAATAGTACTGAAACTAATCTGTCGGTAGCTGGGATTGGTTGAGCTTGTTGATATGATGGGGATGATGAGGCCATACATACTGTTAGGGTTTTCTTCTTCTGCAATGGGGGTGTGATGAAGTTGAGGTTTTGAAGGAATTTTGATGATGGGTTTTGTAATTGGTGGGTTATTATCGGTTTATCTGTGGCTTTAAGCTCGAGAGATGGTGTTTTTGATGGTGATGATGATCTGTGAGTGGTGAAGGGGAGAAAGGTTGGTGATGAATAAGAAGAAAAGGGTTTTCTACTGAAGGATTGCTGATTATAGCAAGGGTTAATTGAGGGGAGGCGAAGGAGATTAACAGTAGAGGAAGCCATTGATGATGATGCTCTGATTTACTCTGTGTGTGTTTTGCCCTAATTTTGATTTGATTTGATTTTCTTCAGAGGTGCCGATGTAAGGGTTCTTTTTTGAATCACACTAGCGACTAGCCGACTTTAATTACCTCTGTTGGCCCACTTTATGGCCCAAGTAGAACGGTGCAGGGCCGGTAGTACCAGACTCTCCTGGTGGTCCCCGGCAATAGTAATGTAGTTTGTTCATCCACGTGGCTCAATAAATTTTTATTTTTGTTCATTGCCATAGAAACTGCTCTTAGTTTCTGTTTCGGATCCTCAATTTTCACAAGGGAAAATTTCTTCCAGTTAATATAAACTTACAAAATTTAATAGGGGACCCTTCTATTCTGGTAATTTTTCTTATACTTTCCCAGGCGTAACACTGATGAACGGAAAACATGCTTGCTTTAATAAAATACCAAAATTCTCATATAATTTATCATAGCATCATTACTAATATTTACTTTGTAATAATTTTCAACGTGTCCTAAGATACGCTATATTAATTACCTAAGTTTTTTAGTGATCCAAAATGTGCTTACTATTTCGATTTTTTAACTCTTTCCTCCAAATTTCACCACCCTGCCAAATTGTAACAAGGCCCGAGCACGACTAGGCTATCACCAACCTGAATGCAAGAGTTGATAGAGCATCTGATGCAAAAAAAATAAATAAAATAAAATATAGTTGATAGAGCAAAAGTCTCTCCATGGGCACCACAAGCAATTTGGAACCGTTTGCACGAGGGAATATATTCGAAAGATGACTCACGAGTAAAGAAGGTGACAACATATACGTTCACACTCCCAGATATAACAGAACTATTCAGTGGTTCTTAACGAACCGAGTAACCAAACCACGACAAAAAAACATTTTAAAAAGCTCTCACATTGTTTATGATGGGTCCCGGTGGGCCTCGCCGGAGGACAGCAGGTGGCCACTTGTAATGGGGTCTATTAAAATTGTTGTGAGGAGTGGTTTTGCTGTTGTCTATTTCAGCCGTTCAAATAGACTTTTTGTAATTTATTTTACTAGGATCGAAGGGTGTTTAGATACAACCACTTTTTGACTTTTCAATAAAAAGGTAGGTAACCAATATTAAAAGGATTTCTACGAGGAAAAAAATTGACCTTTTATGAACTAAATTGATTATACTTATAATTTATGTGATTGATTTTTGTTTCTGGAATCATAAACATTTCGAGAATGTTTGGATACCGAAAGAACAAATCAATAAATTTGCTTCACAGTAAGTTAACTCTTTGACTTTAAGAAGTCATTTTAAAGTTCTTTTGCCAACATTACCTTCTTACCTTTTTCCATCTAGAAATTGACAAATCACTTCTAAAGATATATCCAAACACCCACTTTTGTTTTTGGTACCCAACCAACTTCAGTATGCTTAAATTCTCTCAAACACCTACTACATCGGCTCACCGACTAAACCTTTAAACCATGTAAGAACGAATTAAGTCTGGACAAAAAATCGTACCAATGGAATTATGTCACCCCAATCGATTCTTCTGGTTATATATACATTATTCAAGAAGTAAAAACCAAACAGGAAAACGGAAGCAGCAGGTAAATGCATGCTTTGAGCTCTGCAACAAGAATTCCAATATTACAGCTGCTGTTACGGCGTAAAGAGGTACTAGAAATCTTAATGCATGGAGCCGTCCGGTCAATTCTTCAGAGTTGCCTATCAATAGCGAAAATCTGCCATTCAACAGCGTGACTAATACCAGGAAACTCAGGTATCCTGCCAAAAGTTAGGGTTATGAAGAAAGAACGGTGATGAGTTTTGTAATTTGTGGGTGGTTATGGGGTTAGCTGTGGCTTTAAGTTTAAGTGATGGTGTTTTTGATGATGATGATGATCTGTGAGGGCTGAATGGGAGAAAGGTTGGTGATGAATAAGAAGAAAAGGCTTTTTTACTGAAGGTTTGTGGATGATTATAACAAGGATGGATAGAGGTGGGACGTAGAAGCAGATTAACTGTAGAAGAAGCCATTGATGGGTGATGATAGGCACCCGACACCAAAACGATAGAATACTATATACACCATTATTGATCTTATTTATAGAGAACAAACAGGGGAATCCTAAACAAATACCGAAAGCATAAACTATCCAATAATAGGCCCGTATGAAGGCCCAAATACAATATTGCGTGCCGGTGGTGCCAGACTACCGGTGGCAGTAGTAAGAACGTTCTGTGCGTGCCCGTGGGCATCATTCAATTGGACATTTTCTTATGAACTTAGCAATTCTCTCTATATATATATAGCATGAGGAAACTAATAGGAGTGTACAAGATGAATGCAGTAATGAAGAAAATTTTCACTATAAATAGATAAGATTGGACTCATAACAAAATTTTCACTCAAAGCGATTTGCAAGATAGAATTGCCAAGTACAAAGTATTAGCTTTTAAGTCATTCCTGCGTTATGACATCTCATTGTTCACTTCATCAGATGCATGCAGAACCACATTGGCCATGAAAACATATCCATTACCATATGAAAAACATCGTACAAATCAATGAGATAAATCAAGTCTTTACCTCAATGCTCAAGTGTACTTTATCAGTAGAAATAATAATGAAATATATCTCTGTTTTTGTTTACAAGCCTCCTTTTTCATGTTCCTAACATTTTTTTTCTACAGGCATAAGTACCCGAGTTTAGTGAAACTAGGCTTTCCACATAACTTTTTGCATCAACGAGCCTTAGATTTCCTGAAAAATTGAGGTTTCTGAAACTTGAATGCTTTGGGTCATATAGAACTAACTGACTGCCATTCCTTAGTAGAAACTGACCATTCTTTAAAGGCCACATACACCTCAACTCGAAGTTTATACTTTCATGGCCAATGATATAACGTTGTACCCAGGATTCTTGAACTCCATAATCTTGCATCACCCAAATTTCAAAACAATCCTGAGTTTCCATTACAAGTACACAAAGGCACCATTCCAAAACATCAATGATCATTGAAGAATACTTCTTCTCTACGAGTTCTTTTGAAAGTTGCAATTCGACAAATTGCTCGTTGCTGATATCCAAAGAAACTATTAACTTCGATGAGTTTTCCTCACGCGCTTCGCCAAACCAGTGAAAGGCTCTATTGACAAAAATACTAGCTTGTCGCTTATCACGAATATTATAAGGCACGGTTTGACCTTTTTTCCATTCATTCGTTCCTAACATATACACGTCAAGTAGCTCGGTTCCATGAGATTCAACTGAAATTATTAACTTGTAACCATCAGCCTTGCAATCATAACCAAAAGCCTTAATATTGGAAAACCCATGTCGTGATAATTTAGATATTCTCTTGTACTCTTTCGTTGCTGGGTTAAAAAAAATGAAACACATAGTACCTATGGTATCACGACTACCATACCGTATGCAAAGTAGACCATTACATGAACCTACCAATCGAAAAGTTGTAAATTCACTGAATGGGTAATCCACAAATTCAACAATTTCACTCTCTCTCAACGACAACAATGAATCATAACTAATAGAGTTGATTGTGAAATCTGGGATTCTCTCGTCATAGCGGTCCATGATGAGATTGTAGTTTTTTTTTGTGTGTATTAAAATCAAGGTGCGTCTTAACAAAATTAGGGTTAGAAATTATCAGAAACCAAAACTTGCAAACACACCTACATATAAACGTTGATCTCACGGGTACCCTTAAAAGGATTTCAAGGTAGATATCTTCGGGAATGCTCGACATTGCTTCTCCTTCCTCCCTCCCACCTTTAAATTCTTATCGACCAGAAGAAATTTTTGCAGAAAACTTCCAATCTCTTTGCCCTACAAATATGTCTAATGCGGCGGAGCTGGTGCACAATTTATACTTTACGGGTTAGGGCCGGTTATCATCTTGCAGGTGTGGGTCAGTTAGATGACCTAATGTGGGTTCGGGTTTTATGTTTGCACAGTAGTTTGTTAGTCTTTGGGATATAAAGTTTTTGCTCCGGCACCTTCAAAGAGTGCTGAGTGCATAATATCGGTTATAGGCTTTTAGTCATGTGTTATGGCCGGTCATTATATTTTCTTTGCTTGTATCTTGCATATGCTTATACGAGTCCGGTTTCATTTCCACCGGTGTAAACATTTACATGGTATCGGAATAATCAAATGGCAACTGATCCAGTTATTTAATTGCGGATCAGATAAAGGATTACTTCGGTTTTGGAGCTTTCGTTATTTTTCACGGCTTATGCAAACCTTGACTGAGAGCATGTGCTCGTATCAAAGGGCTAAGTTATAAAATGCCCCAATTTCGATGGTCACATTGTAAAAATGCCCCGGGCGTTAGGAAATAAGTCAAAATGCCCCGATCCGTTAGATTTTCCGTTAGAGGGAGTTAAGTAGTCGAAATTGCCCTTCATGGTACATTGTTCATAATTTAGGGTTTGGTGTTCAGAATTCAGGGTTCAGGGCTTAGGGTTCAGGGTTTGGGATCAGGGTTTAGAGTTCAGGTGGTGGTGGTGGTGGTTGTTGTTGTTGTGGTGGTGGTGCGGTGGTGTTGGTGGTGGCAGCGGTAGTGATAGTGGCGGTGGTGGTTCGATGGTGTTGGTGGTGGAATCGGTGGTGATAGTTTCGGTGGTGGTGGAGGTGGCGGTGGTAGTGGTGGATGTGGTGGTGGTGGAGGAGGCGATGGCGGTGGCGGTGGTGTTGGTGGTGGTGGTGGTGGAGGAGGAGGTGGTGGGGATGGTGGCGGTAGTAGTGGTGGTGGTGGTGGGGATGGTGGTGGTAGTGGTGGTGGTGGTGGCGGCGATGGTGGTGGTTGTTCTTTTGGTGGTGGTGGCGGATTGGAGCATTTTGACTAAAAGGTTAAAAATGGAATTTCAAAACTCCATTAATTGGTCAAGATGTCCAATTTTGATTAAAATGCCCCAAAACTACGGATTGGGGCATTTTGACTTATTTCCTAACGTCCGGGGCATTTTAACAAGTTGACCATCGAAATTGGGGCATTTTGCCTCTTAACCCCGTATCAAAATGGAAGCAGCAGGCTAGAGGTGTAAATTGGTTGTACAAGACGAGCCCATGACCAAAGACAAAGACGCGGTGGTGACTTAGCCCAAGACGAAGACAACACGTTAGTTAAATGGGACGTCTTTGGTTTGACTAATTGGCACAAGAGCACAAAGACAAAGATGTGGCACGGATAAGCACGTGGCCCATCCCAGCACAGCACGTTAAGAGAGCACGTCATAACATGTATAAATACACCATATACAAGGCATAATACATCACATTTTTTGTATATTTCACAAAAGAGTCACTATTCTAGCTAGTTTTTAACATTTTATGTTCGCTTATTTATAACAACACATATAATACCTTAATATTTGGAAAATATATTTCAATATCGTTGTTATAATGTCGTCACTTATATTTAACTAGAACATTAATTTACATGACAATAATCCAATTTTATATTTGATGGGCTATTTCTTTTTATTGAATAAACTTGTTAATTTTACTTGAAATAATTTCAAATGATATGTTGTCTAATTAAATTCTTGTGATAATGTCCGACTTAATGTATACGCTAAGTGATTTCAAATTGTTTATAGCACGTGTGCAAGACGGTGACAAAGACGGACGTTTATTCGTGTGTTGTGCACGTGGACATGTTGTGCCTAACTTTTAACTAGTAAAGCACAAAGACGTCACAAAGACGTTTAAATCGTTGGCACAGCACAGCACGGCACATTGCACGTGAAGCACGCGACTTCGTGTGCCGAGCTGTGCCGGGCCGGCACGTTTTACACCTCTACAGCAGGCAAATCCGCAAATGTATAACAAGAGCTCCACGACTTGGTACTGTGTTTATAGGTGTACTAATTGTGTTCGTTCTTCGTAAACTTGGCAGGTGATTCATAAATCAAAAACTGAATATGTCAAATTTGTGATCAAATTTGTTTTTCTCCCTCCAGAGAGACAGCGGTGCCGTGGTGGTGGTTATGTTCTGGAATCACACTGATGACTGAGCCGACTAACATACAACCGTAGGCCCACTTGAAAGCCCAAGTTGAATGCTGTCGGCCTCTGCCCATCACCATCCAAAATTTATTATACTTTACCCAAATTAAGCTTGTCATGCTGTGAGCAAACATTAGGATATAGGGGTTTTTTATTTTTCTGAAAACATTATGTTGGTAGATTTTTTTGACCATGAAGACAACTCTGATGATGTTTTTCTACAACTTTCCAAATCCTCGTTGTTCTCCCAAAATTTGGGCGGATACCTTGAAATCGAAATTACAAAACGTTTAGCTGGACACGTAAAGTTATTTTCCGGATACCGAGATTACGGATAGGTTGAATCCTCGATATTTCCTAGTATTTTTTTCCTATAAAGTGTTATAGACTTGCAACATTTGTTAGAAAGATCTTTTATATCCCCTTGTTTGTTACCTTTGTATCATTGCTCCATAACATTTGCATTTTCCTAAATTTTAGAGGGATGAAGAATAATTTGGATGCCATCCTATAATTCGTTTTGTTGTCTAAAATCTATATTAAACCATGATTAAATTTGTTTTTTTTTGTAACCCAACTTTTTTACCGTGGCTTGAGATATACCATGACTAAGCCTAAAAAAATAAAGTGGCCGAAAATCACTTCGCTCTCTGTATATGTATATAATTTTGTCTTATTTTATTTTTAATTATAAAAAATAAATAAATAGTTAATATCAGAAAGCGGTATTATTAGTCTTTTTTTTAGGTTTATGGTACTCCTACATGTATTGTTGTAGGCTTTTCATATTACTAATTAACAATTAAGATTTGTATGTGTAACATAACAAACACCTTCTACAACATAAGTCCCAAAAAATTTCTTGTTCCTCATATGTGATTCATGTGATTCAATGTTTTAAAAATATAAAATATATGTGATTCATTCAAATGCTTTTCGCACTTCAAAATGTAAAATACTACATATATATCTTGTTATTGTATTAGAATAATCCTTTGTTTTTCTAGGTTTCGTTTGTTGAGTTTTTTACTTGGAGTTAAGATTTAGTTATTATTGTTGTAAATATATATCGGAAGTTTGAAGTTTTTTATGAGTTGTTAGATTTCAGTCCCTGTGGATATAGATAAAAAATCACAAACAAACAAAAAAAAATCCCTAACTACATTCGCCCTATCTTTTAAGGACGACTCTGAGTATGCCTCATTACGTAATTTTTTCTAATGATAGAAAATATGCTCACTGTAAACAGATTTTTTCAACTAGTTCCTCCTATGGAAAAACAAAACCTTTTGAAAGTGTATCACGGTCCGAGAATGATTGAGACAAAAGGTTGAGTAAATATTTTTTGATGAAACAAAAGGTTGACTAGCAATTTGATATAAATTGTTACATATCTTTTTACATAGACATGACTAGCAATTTGAGTAAATATCTTTTTACATAGACATGACTAGCAATTTGATATAAATTGTTAGCCCCGAGGGAATATTGTCGAAACATAACCCATCACGGAAAAATAATATAAAGTAGAGGATGCTGACATGTGTTGTTCATACTCAAATTATAACAGAACGTAGAGTTTTACTAGGACATTATTTCTTGAGCAACAATTTCTGGTTTTTCAGAGAATAATAACTTCTTCTTACCTCCCTTCCCTTTGGTTTAGACATTACAAAAAATTAGTAACAATGTAGTTTAGCATGATTTTAAGTTAAATAACACACGAAATAGGAAGGAACATAAGTAATCGAATCTTAGTTACCTTTCCGATACTTGGGGTTTCTGACTCAAGACCAGGGGATTCAGGAAACAGTTCCAGCGCCAGTCCAACTGATGGATGGATCATGGAAAACAGGCCAACCTTAACCTACGGGGCTTAAAGAACGCCTCGTTACCTAACCTGTTTTAGTGATCGATGTGCTAAATACATAATGATTTTTATCAAGGAAAACGGTTTAGTCTGAAATCCCGTCCAAACAAACAATTTAGTCTATCTCGAGTCAAATAGGTATAAATTAGTCCACTATTTTTTTAAAAAGAGCTAAAAATGTTATTATCCTTCTTACTACTATCATAATGCACACGTGCAACAAACAAAAACGAATTGTAACTATCAAATTGAATGAGAGAGCGTTGCGTTTTACCAATTTGCTTACCTGAATAAAAACAAACAAAAAAAACTTTAAAATAAAATAATATCAAAACTTCATTTAAACTAGAGAAAAAGAAGATGAAATCAGTAAACAATAAATCAAAACACTAACTAAAAGAAAACCAAAATCATCATCATCGAAAAGATAAATCATTTTCCATCAAAGCCACTAATGAAAAATACAATAGAGGCGTAAGGTAATCATGGTGAAGAAGAATCAACAACAAAACCATCCAAAATCATCATCATCTAAACCAAATTCAGCAATTGCCAAGAAATCAAGACCTTTAAATAAACCAAAACAATCAAAAACATAAGATTCAACATCTAATCAAGTAACAAAAGGTAAGATCATCTGGTACTTTCGTATATATTAGTTTGATAAGTGTGTATGCGTGTTTTTTTTCTTAGATTTGTTATACGAGTGTAGGGCCGGCCTTAAGGCAAGGAAAGCAAAGTCTTTCTTTGGGGCAACATACGGCGAGGGGCAGCAAATTATATTTTTTGGGGAAAAGCACTTGAATCCCCAAATTTAATCAAATTAAGTTTTCTAGTGTTCTTAAATGAACAACCTAAAGGTCATGTTCCAATGATGTCGTGATAGACGCATTTATGTGTTCATTTTGATCTCAATTATGTGTATTGTTAGTGCTCGATTTTGTAGTTATTTGATTATTTTATGTTTTTGTAGGTGTTTTAGAGAAATAAGCTTTTGCGGAGAATTCGGCTCGAAAAGTGATTTTTGAGTCCTCGGATGAATTACTACAAGGAGTCTTGGCTAAGGGGCACCTCATTACTATTTCCACCCCAGTTACTATTGGCACCCCTCGTCTGGATAAGGGGCACTCCATCGCTAGCTTTTGAGCATAAACTTTTGGCGGGAAAACACTCACTTAAGCAGCAAAGTTGCAGGATTGATCTTATGAGTTCTGTTTGGTGTTTCTTTCGTTGATTTGTACTAGTAACAATCTGTTACGACAAAACAGGAGCGCTATATATTTCACAATTGCAAAAGGAAGGATATCGATTGTTTTTCGATTAAACAGGGGAGAAATATACTCGGAGCTTCGTTGGAAGATTTGGGAAGAGGTTTGGCCGAGAATTTAGTGGAATTTCTATTGGATATGGACTGGGAGTGATCCAGTACATCGAAACATGGAAGGTAATAGGTTTGTTCACGTAAATAAAGAAGATCACGGCTGAACATGGAAGAGAAGATATTCTCGGATTCTGTTGGAGGATAGTTCCGTGAGATAGAAGAATATATTCGTCCGAGGTTTGATTCTGTCATATTTGGGAAGGAACGTGAAGATTAAGAGAAGATATTCGATCCTCAAATCCTCTGTGAGCATTGGATTCATCAGTAGACGCGTAGAGGAAGAGAGAAAAAAGGAAATATCCGTGACTCTCACGGAAAGATTTCTCGTGATATCTTTGGAAGCTTTAAGGCCTATCGTGTATAAATAGCTTGGGATAGTTCCGGAGAGGGGGGAGTCGAGAATCGGGAGTTAGGGGTCCGGTCAGAGGCCATAGAATCGAAGAAAGAAAACTTGCAGAGGAGTTATCTGCTGCTGCTGAAGAAGGAGAAAACGAAGAACATTGGACCTACACAGATAGTCGCAGTGCTGCTACACCAGTAAACTATCGTTCTTCCGCAGTCTTATAAATTGCAACGGTGACGTCTGTAACACTATTATAGCGTTGCAAAATTCTGTTTTCATATATTTCTTCAATAAAAATACCTTTTGAGCCATGTTTCTATCTTTTGTGAGTGTTTTCGCTAGGAGGAGCTAAACCCCAACACTGGGACGACGGAGGAAGCCTTATCACATTTATTTGGTAATTATAATGGATTCTTTATGACTTTTTGCACTTATTTTAATTGATTTATGATTTTGACTAATTAGTTGTGATTTCGTTTGATGGTGTATGCTTATAAGAAAGAGCTTTTGATACACCATGCTTGTGATTTACATCTAATATTTTAGAAATCTACCTTGGCAAAGAAATAGAGACCACAAAAGAGCTAGAATTGTTATGAGTCATTATATGAACCAATTGAATGTGATTAATGGTGGAATCCGAAGTCCTAGTATCTCTCGTTATTGTGACAATTTTGTATATACAGTTTTCTTTATTTTGTTTACAAATCTTAAACCAATCTCTACAAGTCTTTGAACGAACTTTTACTTATCACTCGAAAAACTACATCATGTCGTCATTTGCCACTAGTTATGAAATATAACATATAGACTGTGCAAATCTAATTAAAACTCAGTTGTTCATAGTAACTTCAAGTCTCCAGATATGTTTTCCTTGATGACGACTTGCGGATTTCATGTCTGCAAACGTATCTTACTTATCTAAAATTTAACACTCATTTATCAGTTGGAACACTAGCGACATTTGCAGGTAAAGTAAAAGGGATTTGGTGTTGCTTACGGTAGTATCAGATAATTTAGGTTTAGTGAATTGTATAACATGTCAGTGCTTTGACAAAATAGAATGCTTAAGGGAAAAATCATCCCTATTTAGTGTACATTTACACTATGATTCTGCAATCTACATCCCCCATCAAATTAATCATCTATGAACGAGAACGAAACACACTTTTAATGGGGCAACAATTTTGTCTCACCTCGGGGCAGCAAAACCTCAGGACCGACCCTGTACGAGTGTACATACTTAAACACCCGTATGTTATTCTAGGGATATGTAACCTTTTCTATGGGTGTGGATGGCTGTTTTTCTTAGATATGTTGTACGAATGTATATTTTGCGCAACAACCATAAGATGTTTCATGGATATATGGCTTGTTCTGCTAGTATGTATGTTGTTTTTCTTAATTTTTTTGTATAAGTGTACATATTTGTATACCTTTGCTCTATCCTAGTGATATATCAACTGCTTTGTGGGTATGAATATTATTTTTGTTATATTTGTTGTAACTGTGTATATTTGTCTGCCTTTGTGATATCTCAGGGATATATGTCAGTTATGCGGGTATGGATTTCATTCATGTAGTAGGAGTGTACATACACTACAACATATGGACGGATTTGAGACACGTTGATTTTTTTGCTGACGCCTTCGGTTGCATAACTGTAAGTAGCGGGGACAGATGCCCTCAAGGCTACAGTAGTAACGATCATATAAGCGGCTCTCTGGCCAACGTAAAGAAGAAGGAGGACCAATCATAATATCAGATCAATGATCGAGTACTGCAGGTTGGGGTGTATATCTTCCAAATGCAGTGATAATGATATTTTTTTTTACTTCTCACAAGTCTGGTGAAATGATGGAACGATGTAAGGATGCACGCTTTGAGTGCTCGTCTGCTAGCTAGAAATTTAATATAGCAGATGTTGTTACGACTTAAAGAGGCATTTTAATGCATGGAGACATGAAGGAATGGCCGGACAGCATACTAAATTTTAATCATTGCCTTTCCTATGTTAATTAATCGTCGTTAACATTATGCCTATTAAATTTATTTTCTGTATTATTATATCTAGTCTCAAATCGAACGTCAGAACAAATTGAACAAATCTTAATGTTGATTTTCTCCCTCAACAGATCATGCAGATTGTATTTGATACTAGGTAATGAAAACAATTTTATGAAAAATGTATTCCACGAAAACAATTTCCAGAAGGAGGAAAAGAAAGCGTTCCCATGAAAATTTCATGGAACTAAAACGACTTTAAACCACGTTATTTTATTGAATGGGCCCGACAATCTTATGTAATTCGATTTGTCATTAAACACGGAAAAACATGTTATCTCCATGAAAAAATGGCTAATCCCATGTGACTTATGTTATAAAAACAACCTTCGAAGTCATGGAATCGGGGGTGAGGAACAGATGAGTGAGTGCGGATATGGTATCAACCGTGTCCAATCCATCTAAATGGCGGATTTGAGATTTTCAAGCACGTCCAATCCGTTACCCGTCGGATGAACGGATTGGATGCAGATGGATTTGCGGATCTAAAAAACTTATAAACGTAAAGGATAAATGTTGAACCCGAGTGATATAACTTAATCTTAAAACTTAGGCTACTAAAATATAAGTAATTTTTTCCTGCTCTGCGGGGTTCCTAGGTTATGCGAGCCGGAGGAATACTTAGCTATACTTTTGGGAGTTAACATTATCTCCTGCCATACCTCGACTTGCTCGGGACTACAGGGCTCTGGTTTCTGGCCTCCGGTCAATCCAAAATTGATACTTTTGGAATATCATTGAGGATCTTCAACGCTTCTCAATAGCAAATTATATATTATCTACTCCCTCAGTCCCTTATATATATGCGAAGTTTTGAAAAAAAAATTGTCCCACTAGATAGGTGGAAATCTAATTCCAAGAAGGGTTTTTCCGCTTATACCTTAATTAAATAGGATATATGTCATCACAATCAAACTTATATCTCTAGCATCGGAAACAAGATAAAGGTTAAAATAGGAAAAACAATGGATTTTTGTGTAATCAAAATTATTTTCTAAAATATTTCACATATTCCGCCTATATAAAAGGGACCGAGGGAGTACGAATTTTTTATAATCACTTTCATATACATATAATACTACCATTATCATTAGCATCGTGTATTCAACGGATGTGTGAGGTTCCACCCGCGTCTACCCCGTAAGTGAAAACAACCGATTTTGAAAAAGAAAAAAAATCTCACGTCTAATCCATCGAGAAACAGATTGGGTATCCATCCGCCATAATGCGTATTGGTTTGGGTAAAATCTGCGGATTTGAGTGTTTTTGCTTACCTCTGCTTGGAGGTCGTGGAATGTGCTCGAATCAGACTAGCCAACCAAGGTTCCATTGTAGGCCTGCTTAAAGGCCCAAGCAGAATGGTGTCGATCGGCCAGTATTTCCAGACTGCCGGTAGGCCTGTGGCAGCAATCCATTAGACTAAGTCTTATGGGGTGCTAGTCTAGCACCTAGATTAGCAGTCAGGACTACCTCCTAAGTCTTATGGGAGTGCTAATCTAGAAGCTAGATTAGCAGTCCACGTCAGCCCAGCGCTGAATGGTTCAACGCTTTAAATCTCATCCGTCAGATCAAAAATAAATCTCTCAGCGCTGAATCATTCCGCGAAAATGCAGTTTTCAAGCGTTGAATCATTCAGCGTAACTATCTAGCATGCTAGTTCATATGCTAGCAACTGGTAGGAGAGAGAACTAGTGTTAACTTTTTTGCCACACTTTTTTTTGAATTGTAACACTTAAGTGCTAATCTAGCACCTCCAATCTAGCCCATAAGACTTAGTCCGATTTCAGTATTTTTCCCATGGGCACGGCAAGCAATTTGGGCTCAATAGCTGGCCCAATGTACGGTAAACTCTCTTTGGTGAGTTTACTTAGTGGTAAGGCGTGGTATGTTCTATAGCTCTTGACTATTTATTGGATTACATGGGTAGTGCAAATTCTGTCTTTTTTGTGGCTTATTGGAAAGTTTAGTATGCTGTTGTCGATGCTTAAGTTGGAAGGATTATGAAGATTTGGAGTTTCTGAAATTCCAATGAGGAATATTTTTTGGGTTTGGCGTAATTCCAATGGCGAGTTTGAGGTAACAGAACGATATAGTGAGTTCTTCTTTAACTAGTAGTACTGATTTACATTAGGGTTTTTTTTGTCATTCTAGTAGTTCATGATTTAGTGTAATGTCTTACAATTTGGGGGTTGAATCATGAATATGTATATGTTTAACAATATGATGGTTTGATGTTTACATGCTAATGCTACATCTATAGAAACGATTTCATATGCCATTCTATAATTTTTGGCGATGTTATAATTCATGTTTACTGTTGATCCCTATCCTGTCCTAGAATGAATGACACCACACGTTATAAGCATTGATGTTGGTTTTAGTTTTGCGTATGTTTAACAATATGAGAGTTGAAGACTCATTGATTTTCCGAAGTGTATGTTATTACAATTGAAAACACCTTAAAAATTATTCCTACTAGTGTTGTTTGTTCATCTGTAAATCGTTATTGACTTATAATTCTGTGCATTCTAGAAACATGCGTTGCAGTGTAGGAATGTTAAGACACAGACAGTAGTTATTGTTTTTGAAAGAATGCAGTTCTTATAGTTGAACTGTTTATGTTGTTTACAAGTGGTAAATTAACTCTTTAAGAAGTAAATTCGGGAACAAGAAGGTTTTCTAAGGCGATACAGGTTCCACAGAAGTACACTGTAATACTTGAACAATAACATCATGTATTAGAATAGTTATGTCCTAGTACTGCCAAAGCTATTGACTTGGGATGGACCTAAGTTTTCCAGTGAAAGAGTAGAAGACTGTTACATAATTTCAATTTTAATTGACATTACAAAGCAATACAGTTCCCTTGTAATTGCTTCTGGATTGTGATAGATCAATTTGTTTGTTTGATGTCCACCCCTAGAGCCGGACCTCAATAGACTTGTTTGGTCATTTCGTTGCTTCAATTTGCGTATCGTTACTCGTACCATCCATATTTGGCTATTATTTGAACCCTAGACAAGTTGCTTTTTTGCTTAATATGCATATTCTGTTTGCTTAATGTACATTTATTGAAGCTTTGGTTGTTTTTCAACTTCTTGTCTGTAATGTTTTCTTGTTGTAGTCATCTTGTTTGGGAAGAGGCCGTGATTTATGTGCAATTCAGGTTCACATCATGTTAGGTACTTGATTTCATGGATTCCGAGTCCAACGAAATCCTGCAGGTATTCGTTTATTGTTAGTTCATATTGTTCCATTACTTCGACCAGATATTTATGTTGGTGATTTCATTGTTTTCTTGCTCTTGGGTGTCCACATGGCATTATTGCTGGTTGCAGTTTAATGTTTGCAGATAGTAGAAGCTGGCAATGCAAACTTTTGCACTGTATTTCGGTTCATGTTTTACAAGATAAATGATGCACTACTCTAGTGCTCAGTTTTGTCTCCCTGTTAGACATGAAGTTGTTATGTCTTGAGTAATATTTATCTTAATAACAAAATCTTTCCTTTCTATTTGATCTTAGCAATCAATAACAACTTCATACAACCTTTCACAAATCCTTCACGCCCAATTGGTACAATTTTAAACATCATGAGAAATTTTAATTACCAACAAGCTGAGTTGATAGAAAAATCAATTAAGATGATATAAGAGTAATTTCATCTACACGACCAACAAACATGACTCTAATGGTAATCTCCGAATTGTTATCATCTCATATACCTAGCTGGAATCCAACGGTCCCGAGTGTGCCTACCGAGCTGAATCCAACTGTCCAGGGTGTGCCTCTTAACATTTGGGATAGAGAGTGGGGAGGAGTGGACCTCGACTCCTCCCACCCGGTGCATCGTTCGATGTTATATCATTGCATGGGTCAATCATTTTTATTTGGTTTTTCTCTTTGCTTTTAATTTCTTTTTTCTCAGTGAACAAAGGATAAGGGGGAGTCCTAATGGGGAAGTTATAATACTATCCTTACCCTTTATAATTCTGTTACCCTAATTAGTTTTTTATTTTCATTTCATCTTCCTTCTCTTGTTCTTCTCCTCCACCACCATACCGACCTCCCCCACCACCATCATCAAAACTCGACGATTAAATTGAGTGGATCGTCGATTCAAAAATTCCGATTAATCTTCAAACATGGATCCGCCACGAACTAGAGTTAGTCGTATGAAAGACGCTAATCGAAAACCCAATGAGTATAAACCTGGAATTGCAAGTTTGATTCAAAAAAAAGTGAAGAAAAAAACGATTGAAGAAGAAGAAATCGAAGTCGCCCAAACGGAAGAAATGGTACAATTAAGAAAGTAAGGGCTTACAAACTCACTCTAGTACTTCAATTTCATGTTTGCATGTCAAATTAGGTCAGAAAAATCGAATGTTTGAATTTGCAGTTATTTGGCCGGCAAGGTGTTTGTTCCACGACCTTGCCGGCTTTTCATATTAAGGGTTCCGCCGGCAGGCTCTTAGGTTGAAGATCTTGCCGGCTGTTTAGTATTTGAACGGCTTTTACAGGGTTGGCAAGTTATTCAACCTATAAGCTTGCCGGCGTTAGTTTTTTTTTAAGCCGGGTTGGTTATAAATTTTTACCTTGCCGGCTGTATTTCAGTTTTTTAGTATTTCTTGATGCCTTGAATTATGAAAGTCGGAATGTTATTTGGATAAAACCGTGCTGGCTGTTTGCTAGCCGACAATGTATGGGTAATGGACCACGTCGGCTGTAGTGGAAAATTTTAAGCATCTCTTGATGCCTAGAATTTTTAAAGTCGGAATGGTATGTAAATACCACCCTGCCGGAGTTATGTTAGCCGGTGTTGTTTTTATTATAGAGCTTGCCGACTATTGATGTTGAAAACCCTATGTTCATAGTTGTTAAAAACCGGCAGGTTATTGGAATAAAACCCTCCCGACCATTGTTTAGCCGGCATGTTGTTTAGATATCCACCCTTCCGACCTTGGTCCGCCGGATTGGTTGTATATGTTGACCCTGCTGACTTATAATTTTTTTCGTAATTGTTATATATTTGGTAATCACCGACCTTGAGACCTAAGGAAAAAAAACCGAGACTCGAGTCTCAATCATCAAAAACAATTCCCTCTAGCACAAAACCATGTAACATGTTTCAGATGTTCATAACCCTAATAGTTTTTTCCAAAAACCAGCCCATTTTACCTTATCTCTCTCGCAGTTCTGCATCTCTATCTTTTTCCAGTTTCAATTTGCATCTCTATCTTCTTCCGGTTTCAATCATTTCGGTTGCTCTTTCCAAATATGATTTCTGGTGAATTTCCTCTGTTGTGGTTAAAAGATGAATCAAGCTTTTTTCTGATTCACGCTTAGCTCTGTTGTATTTATTCAATTATGGTCATGGATGAAGTATACATTAATGATTATGCAATTTGGTTAATTTGCTTGCTTAATTTGTCATTGTTTTTGTTTGTTCGATGCAATAAAAATGACAGGCTGTCCAGAGGCTATGCAAGGTATATCTTCTTATAATGGTTTGATTAATCTTAGAAGTGAGATATGGCATTGGAGTAGTAGAATAGAATTTGACTAATTAACATGGATGATCTCTATCGTCTATGCAATGTGAATCAACGACACACATGACTCTGTCAAACCATGTCATTTTAGGGTCTGTCAGCCGATCACGCCCCATCTTAAATTTAGGCTTATCTTAAAAATAAATTGAAAAAAACTACAAAAATAAAATAAAATGATTGAAGTATAAAAAACGACTAATTTTAAAATGAAAAGTACAACATATGGTGTTGAATCACCACCAAATTATTTGCAAAGTAAAAATATACCATGGCTACATGTAAGGAAAAATGATACTTTCGCGTCGTGTTTGAAAAAAATTATACCTTAGTGTCGTGTTAGGAAAAATGATATTTTCACCATACGGCGGAACTAAATTGTGAATACAAAATTTAATTTTGCGTCAATTTTTTCGGCCGGCCATCGCACCGTGGTAGCGGTCATCTAGTGATTATTGGTAGAAGAAACTGTATGAGCCATATATAATCCTTTCAGAAGAAGATAGGTTTTTTGATCTGGTGCCATCTAACTAAGTATTTCTTTGTTCTTAAATTGTGAAGGAAATCATTTCGTAACAGATACCCACACTCTTAATGAAAGGTTTAATTTTCAAGTTTTCAAGACAAATTTTGGATTTCTATCCTAAAACAATGAGAAAACATATTAAAGGAAGCATGTATGTTACTAATATTCTGCTGGCGTAAGAAGCAAATGTAGATTCAAAGACTAGAAATTTATTAATTTCGGACCAAAATGTGGAGTGACTGCAAAATGTCGGCACCAGCGCGGGTGACCTAAAGGATATGAATCAAGATACTATGTGATATTGAAATCTCCAGTATGGGATGTGACTGCCAGAGAAGTAGAGTTTCCAATATTACATCGCTTCTTGATTTCTCATATTAACTGAATGATTAGTACCTGAGCCTTCCCCTTCATGTGAAAAGTTTGCGTCCCAAGTTCTCCAATTTAGATATATTTATAGTATGTTCTCATAAAAATGTGAATTTTGGTTTCTGGTTCAATCTTTCTTGTGAGATTGTCGACCGAAGATAAGACTTAATCAGCTTCAACTTTGAAAAACTTCTTTGTGCAGAGGCAACTGTAACTGGAATTGTCAATAAAATCCTATATGCGATTTCGGTATTTGGATTGCAACCTTCCATATCTTTCAAGAAATCCAACACTTCAATTGCCCTTTCAGTTTTTACCGGCAAATAACTTTTCAAAACTTTCATTTCAGCATACAAGTCGTGTCCATCAATATCATAAATCATGCCATGTTTTAGATAGTTTTGAAGCTTGATACAATATTCCTTTAAAGTGTTATCTTCAAGAGAATATAAATTCTTTACTTGAAACAAGAACCCAAAAGCTTCATTGAACTCTTTGAATTTAGTCGATTATGATTTTTTGCTTATTGAAACTTAGATACTAGATGTGGCCAAAGATAATGGCTTTTCTTTGTTGGGCTTCTACATAAAACCGTAAATCTGTTAATATTCTTTTTCTTTTTTTTTATTCTTTTTTTGACCGGCCGTCCACGGTAACATATATGTATATATATTGGATTTCTTTTTTTGACCCCTTACATCCGGGGGCCCTAGGCGGCTGCCTATGCCGCCTAAACATCTGGTACAGCCCTGGAGATAGAACTCTTATAAGGGTACTAGTTTACTCGGGAGGGTGATTGTCGGTTTGTAAAATGGTCCTTTGTAAAAATCTTCGTATTAGGAAATCGGACGTGCAATCGTTCCGTGCCGTGCCGCACCTTCCTATAAAGACTCGAGTTAGTTCCCGCGCCTGTAAATTTTCTAGGGCATTCAGAATCGTTGTTGTTCAAGGAAGAAGAAGAAGAGAATCACAGTGCATCATCAGTAATCATGGACATGGATTTAGATCTCAGTACTAAATCAACATCCAGAACTTCAAGGTTCACACCTAAAACACCATCCAAATTTAAACCTAAAATCCCAAAATCAGAACCACTCATTGTACCTAAATCAGAAGTAGAAGCCTTCAAATCAGATGTACAATTGAAACAAGTTGAAGTAATTTCAAAAGAAGAATTGAAAGTAGAACCAATGGAAGTAGATAAGAATCCAAAAGAAGATGAAGAGGATGAAGTTGTCAGAGAAATTGATGTTTTCTTTAATCCATCACCGATTGATGCTGATACTCAGGTAGATTGATTCTTTTTTTCTTATTCTTTGTATTTCCCTAATTTTCTTTCACACAAATTTGTCATTGATTGATATATATTTTTTTTTTTTTTAATTTGTGATGATTTTGCAGTTATATGTTCTTCAGTATCCATTAAGACCTAGTTGGAGGCCATATGATATGGACCAAAAGTGCCAAAAGGTGTGATTAGATTCTCTTCAATTTCATGATTTTTTTTTTTTTCCTGAATTGTAGAAATAATCTGTGATTATTGGATTTTGTTGTTAGGTGAGATTCAAACCTAAAGAGGTGCAAGTTGAAATTGATTTGTCACTGGATTTAGGCGAAAATTACGACGATAATGTTGATGATCATTTGAGGATAACAAAGCAGGTTTGGATTACTAATTTTTCTTGTTCATGCGAAGAAGCATTTTTGGGGGTTTTATTGATTCATCGTTGTTGCTGGTTTTTAGACATTGGTATCGAAGAAGGTGCCACTCACCAAAGGATGTGCTGTTGGGGTTCTTGTCGGAAATCAGGTAATTTACTGTTTTCAATTTTTGCTGGGAGTTATGAATATGCTCTAGTTCATGCCATTGTCCTAATTAACTTGGGAACTGGTTGGTACGGCTTTGCGTGACTTCTCTTGTGAACTTGTCCCGGAAGAAGTTAAAACAAATTAGTATACTCCCTATATTAGCTATCTACTGTAATCAAATCCGAAGTGTTACCTACTTATTGAAGTTTAAGTTTCCATTATGTTAGTATCATCTCAGTCTTACTTGCAATGTCCAGGTCTGATGCGGTCTACTAGTTTGGTGGTTTAATTTTAGTTTGAAGTTGCTTGTCTTGATGTCCTTATCTGTTTCTGTCAAATCGGAATTTCTTGCGCGCATAATTAACTTCGCAATGTGTTGTTAATCCATACCTGTTGTTGTTGAATTTTTGATATGAATGCTTGATTCTGGATTAAACAAATCGAAAGCTAATTTGAGTCAATAAAGTATGTCACGGTGACATATTTTGGCCTAAACACTGACGGTTTTAGATGAACTTCTCAGATCCTAAAGGTTTTTTACTTTACCTTGCAGTTACACCTAAATCCTGTGAATACAGTTGTCCAGCTGCGACCATCGATGGAGCATGTTATTCCTGGTGGTATGAAGAACAAGAATAGTGTAGAAGTTATGGTAAAGTCTGAAAAGACTACTGGAGGACCTATGCCCTCAAGGACGCGAGTAAGATATGCTACTATTATTTCTGTTGCTCCTTAGATAAAAGGAATTCAGTTATTTAACTTCCAGTTTCTCTGCAGGGGAACTTGGTGAGGCCGTTGAATGGACAGGATACCAAGGTTGATGAGGTGAGCCATATTAATATTTGTTGAATTGAAAGATATCATGTCCTTACATGTTTTGTAGGTGTTAAAGTCACATATTAGTTTTTGGCCCTTTATAAATGCACTGTAATAAATCTATCTCGTTCATTCCTATTATCCACGATATACTTATTAAGCTACAGAGTATTTATGATGTTCTGAATGAACAAGTACTAGTGTCCTGTTACTGAGGAGGTGCCTTTTCAAGGTAAACTTGTTTATGTACTAGTACAAGTGTTAACGCATGTTTGCATGAACTGTCAAAATGGGATGTCTTGTGCTTTCTCTCAGCCCAAAGAAGATATTTACATATTCGAGAAAATGATGTGATTTTCACTTTGCCACAATAATGACGATGTTACTGATTAAAATTTACACACCAAGTGTGCCTCCAAAACTCCATGAGCTCATTTTAGACCGGTAGTTGGTAGTCACCAATGCTTTTATTTTAACATTAAGCAAGTGCCTTTAGCAATGTATCCATGAGAAATTCTAGATCATGTTTGCATAGAAGATGGATTTTTTGTTTGCTTATTGTTCTATGTGATATGAAATATGTCCAGGTGTGTAAGATTATAACCCATTGAATTAATACTAGGTGGCCTCCCACCTGATTTTTGAATTCTACTTTTTTATTGAGACAATATCCATGGGAAGGACTGATTTGAAGATGAGGACTTTGTTAGTCCAACAATGACCTTTTTTTGTGTGTGGAAACCATTGCAAAAGACGAGGTATTTCATGTCTGACATGAGATCTGGACCTAATTCTGATAAGTGTATTTCTGAGCGGGTACCTCAAATGAAATACTGTAATAATTTCTAAGTTGAATAATAATCAAATCCATGCAAAAATCAAATAGTGCGTCTCTGCTAGATGATTTTTCCATTCAACTATTAGCTGATTTTATACATAATGAATCCCATTTGTTCCTCGTCACCCTGTTATGCCTTCACATGGTAATGTAGCTCCTACTTACTCTACTTTGTCAATCTTCTACATGTTTTGCTTCCTAATGAGAGCTTTGAGTTTTGTTTAACTGGTTTCTTGTGTATTTTTTCAGCCTTGGGTTTCTCTTGAATATCATGGTATCGATAGCATCTTCTCAAGCAGATTTCGGCAGCAAATGACATCGGACGAGAGCACTCCTATTCAATTTTCCATGAACCCGTAAGCATCTCGTAAATCTTGTTGATCTATGTTATGGCCAGTAATAAAATTCTCAATAAAAGTTACGATCTGTAAGTCCATGTTGTGTTGATGACTGTAATAAACCTCTTTCTGTTGTCTGAAGGTACAATTATGTGAATGCTCTATGTCCTCCAGCACCGATTGATGACGATGGGAGAAAATTTCTTCTAAGAAGGTATCATAAATGCCTCAAAATGGTTTCTTGTAGAAGTATTGACAAGATGATGTAATCCCTGCATCACCTAATCAACATATCAAATGTCTGACTCTGCTTTGTACAAAAATAGAAGTACAAAAGTGTAGTCAGAATGTCAGATTCTATCCAAACCGGATTAAGATCTCTCTTCAGTTAGCATGAGTCATTTTGTTAGGGTTTTAGTATATATATATATATATATATATATATATTTTGCAGAACCTGCTGAGATATTCGTGCATTGTTACTTAACTCACCTCGTATATGTGTCAGATGAGATAGTTGAATGGTCATTCTAAGCTTAAGACGTGAGATGTCCATCTAGTCGAGTTTCATCAGATTCTTGAGATGTATTCTTCGTAACAGGCATAGTAGGCTCGACACAATGACAATATTATGTTCCTCCATTAGCATTTAGCCACTATGAAACTCTTCTATTCTGCGTAGTTATCTTTAGTCAGATTTGTCTATCTTGATTTGACCTGATTATGTTTTCCGGCATTACTGGTAACTTTTGGTATGAATAATGAGTAGACTGTGTTACGGAAATCTGAAGTTGTTGTGTGTGTCCTTCACAGGCTCTGTCTGTCTCTGCCGCTAAAGGAAAAATTTAAAAAGTGGTTCGTCGAGGTTGGTATTCACTGATCTGCATCATGCGTAGTGATTTGAGTTACCTGTGAGCCCGATCCTGGTTTTATGTATGAGTTGTTTAATGCATTCTTCACAGGGGGATCAAGTGAGTCGGTTTGTTTCACTCAAGTACCTTGCTCCCGATGACCCCGAAGATATTGTTCTGCAAGAGATTCAGCAGCATGCTAATTTGGTGCAAGGACTGTGGGTGTGCAAGACCAATTTGTTTCCACTTAAAGGAGCTGAAATGGTAGCGAGAGACAAAATTCTTTGTTTGTTTAGTAAGACTGATAGAATCCCTGACGAGATACTTGAAAAGATACTTGAGGAGTTAGGCTGTCATAATAAAGACGTGAAGAAGGCAGTGGCAGAGGCAGCGATGGCTTCTATAGCTGTTCATAGAGATAAATGTCGGGATTGGAAATTTAAGTTTCCTAGAGATATCTCATTTTTTAAGGATCATCCAGAAATAGTGAAGGAGCAGGAGCATCTCTGGCAGCTTAGGGAAAATACAAGGAAGACTGAACATCCCATGAGAAACAAACTAAAACCAAGAATGGCGAAAAATCATGGTGCGTCTGGTATACCGATTCAGGTGTAAAGAAAAAAGTAAGTGAAACATCTAGTTTTTCTTTCACAACTTTAAGTTTACTAACCCGTCAGAGAATTGTCATATCTTCTTCAGTTCAAGTTAGAACTAGACAATTATAGGTTTCTGAAATTTTAGTTAGAAATAGACAGTTCTAGCTTTCTGATTTTTTTTTTTTTTTTTTTTTTTTTTAACATCTACAATTCTACATAAATGTATTAGTAGTATGTAAAAAGGATTTTACAAATTAGATGCCTCAAAATTTTCAGTCTACAACTAAACTAACAGCTTACGCTCACCGTGATAATCATATTTTAATTGTACTAACTAAACTTAAGTAGGTCTAAGTTGCAAAGTGTTTTTGGATAAGCTGTAAAATTTGCGTTTCCTTTTTTTTTCAATCCACACCAGCACATCGCAATATCTATCTAAATAATTGTCCCACCGTTATGAAATATATCTAAAAAAGAACTAATCCACCATTCCCATCCGGATAACACTGTCACCACCTTAATAAAATCAAAACACCATTCCTTGTCTACAAATACCCACCAAGCCACCACCACCATCCCCAACCCATCCCATACCATCCTATCTATTTATCATCCGTCTCCCCAAAAGAATTGTATATTTCTACCGAGTTAGAAAGAAAGAAAGAAAAATGTTGAGAATATTTAACAAAGAGTTGGCAAGTGCACCAAAAGAAGTGAATAGTCCTCCTCCAGCATCAATGAAGCCTGCCGCTGGTTCTAAGAAACCAAAGTTTCCTCAAGAAATTCTCTCTTTACACGATCATCCAACAACATCTATCAAGGAAATGCCCAAGGTTGATACTAGTGAAGGTGTCATGTGTGGTACCAGCAGCTTCCCTGTTGATTCTCGTGCTAAGATCAATAGCATAGTATTTGGAAGGAGACAGGATTTCTTTTGTGAATTTCGACTTAAATGAGGTGTGGCTTGAAAATAGATTACTCATGTTTATACTCTAATAATGGAGTACAATTTTTTCCTTTAAATATCATGTATATATGCATTATTCCATAGAGCAATAATGTAATAATTCTGTCTTGTTATCCTTCATATCGCTATTAAAGTTCACTAAAATAATCATTTTTTCTGGCCATTATTTGTGTTGGAAACCTTTTTATAGTAATTTTTTTTGCATTAAAAACCAATTTTTAGTAAAACCAGACAAAAGAAAACAATTTCTAATGAAATAAAATAGATTATATATCTGATTAAACATCAACATGGGAGGGCATAATCTGTTTCTTGTTTTCAATAACCTCTTTATAATAATGGTTCCTCCACTCCGACCCGGCGGCTAAATTTGCATTATGATAATGAAAAACGGTCAGCAAGATCGTCGAAGATTACAAAGACTTTTTTCATTCATAAACTACTATATGTAAAGGTTAGTTCTCATGGATCATCATTATAGAAGAAGAAGAGAAGGAAGAAAAATCATCCACTAAATTATGGGCAAGATCAGTATGTTCCTTGGCTTCTTCTTAGTATTTGTTTTGATTGCCATGCCAACCTCTTCATCAAGCAGTAAGTCCAAGAATCAGTAACTAATTAATACAAATTTTAATTACCACTGTAATTATCAACTAACTGAATACGATTCTTGTTTATATCATCTTTCAGGGATGATGCTCGAGAAGGATGTAGGAATAGAGAAGTGCCCGCCAAGAATAACTCCGTCATGCGATTTCGTTCAGTGTCAAAAGCCGGCAAATTGTCCAAAAATTAGATGCGGACAAGGTCTTGTTCTTTACCAGCCGTGTTGCAAATGCCCAGCATGCTGTTCTAAAAGCTTAAAATTAATGAACATACTGGATTCTGTATTGTTTTGATGGTTCTTTATCACCTCTGAACTGTATGTTTGCATTTCTCCTTATTATGTTTTGATTTGGAAGTCGTAATGTATCAGTGTGATGAAATAAAATGTATGCGGTTATACTTATATGTTTTTTTAACTGATTATTGATGTTAAATGCTAATGTTGATGTATCTATTCAACATTCTATGTTACCATCACCTACGACTACCACACTTGGAACAACTCTTGTTGAATGTTGTCTAGGTGATGGTAACATAGAATTACCCATAATTGAAATACCGGCACCTTAAGGCCTCTTCCTATGCACATGCCAAAACATGGTATTTGGCATATATGCACCCACTATGGGTATGCCAAACTGCCAAACTCATATGCCAATATGTTTTTCTGGCATATAGGCATACACGTGAGTTTCCAAATGCGATAGAGTCTTCGTCGCTCGATGGTCAAACGATCGGTCGTTAGTCTTCAAGTCGCCAGCGACAGTCAAGCTATCGCTCGATAGTTTGATAATCGCTTATCAGATCTTCATCTAACGGCTACAATTCATCCCTCTATAAATACCTAATTTCAATCCCATTTTAACTCAAACCAAAATTTCTAAATCTCTCTAGAATTTCTCCATCATTGTATGGAGACGTCATTCGCAGGAGAATCTAAACAAAGGTGTCGTGTGTTATATCGTCGCACTTATGAACAAGACTTCGAATATGGACATTGTTTCGAGATTTTAAGTTGCTTGCCCAAATATTGTCCAATTTATAAGTGGTAAAAGTTATTTGTCAAGTCCTAAAATTTCTTAGTTGTCCACTTATTTGTTAAGTTATTTTCACTCTAATTAAAATTCAAGATTGGATTACGAATAAAATTCAAACTTCAAATTCAAATTTCTTAATAGTCATTTTTACAAGACAAAAAAACTAGACAATATAAGACAAAAACTACACTTTAAAAATAAAAATTTGGGACAATGTTCTTCATCTTGTTAATCTTCTTCATTTCACCAAATTTCCAATCAATGCGCTCATAAACGGAGTCCCCTTTGTATATCTTCTTCTTTGGCTTCAAATATGTTTTGCCTTGATTTTCCTTGCCTTTAACCTTTCTTGGCCTTCTCTTAGTTGCGGTTTTGACTTGGTTGATATCCAAAACTTGGAGACTTCTTTGCTTCTTACTTATTTCTTTAAATCTATCACATATCCTCTCAACGGCACCTTCAAGTACTACTCCAGAAAAATCAAGTTGTGTTGCCGAATCAAGTTGGCTTAATTGTGCCATTTGGAGAAAATAGAAGAAATAAATTAGATTGAAAAAAGAGAATAATAGATTAGAAGAAGATAAATTTTTTGTGTAAAAAATTTGGGGTAAGTGTTGAGTTTGAAAGTTACCTATTGTTGATGGTGGTTTCTAAACAAGGGGTAAAATCGTAAAACCCCATGACCTAGTGTTACCCGCAACACATTAACTAAGAGCATTTAACTCAGGTGTAAATAATTAATAGGGGTATTTTTCAAAATACCAGATTAGGGTTTTCGACACAGAACCCTAATTCCAAAAATCAAACCGCATACTGCGCACCATGGCAACCATGCCAAACCAAGCCGCACTCTGCGCACCATGGCAACCATGCCAAACCAAGACGCACTCTGCGCACCATGGCAACCATGCCAAACCAAGCCGCACTCTGCGCACCATGGCAACCGTGCCAAACCAAGCCGCACTCTGCGCACCATGGCAACCATGCCAAACCAAGCCGCACTCTGCGCACCATGGCAACCATGCCAAACCAAGCCGCACTCTACGCACCATGGCAACCATGTCAAACCAAGCCGCACTCTGCGCACCATGGCAACAATGCCAAACCAAAGCCGCACATCTGCGCACCATGGGCAACAACGCTTAAAACCAAACTACGTATCACATTCATTGGCAACCATGCCAAACTAAGCCGCTATGCCATTAGCGCATGCCAAATATAGCACCCTACGCTAACAAACCACGCAACCTAGGCCAAGTCGGCCCCACATGCCAAACATGCTCGCTAGCGGCTTTTCCTACCAAAGCCACGGCCCTAACGGCCACGCATGCCATTGGCACATGCCAACATGCTCGCTAGCGGCTTTTCCTACCAAAGCCACGGCCCTAACGGCCCCGCATGCCATTGGCACATGCCAAACATGCTCGCTAGCGGCTTTTCCTACCAAAGCCACGGCCCTAACGGCCCCGCATGCCATTGGCACATGCCAAACATACTCTTTGGTAGCCTAACTTGCAAACCGTGCAACCTACCACCAAGGCATTCCGCACATGCCAATGGCACATGCCACACGCGCTACTAGCGGCGCCACTTGCACTCAAGGTGCAACCAACACTCGAGATATCAACACAACCGGGGATGCTTTCCGGGGTTTTGGTTTGGCGGTCACAACTACGGCGTACACTACGCTCACATTAAGAAAGCGTGAAAAGGAATAAAGCGGTCAAATAAAAGAGGAAATAATGGTGAAAACGTTTTCACTCATTAAATACCAAATCGGTTACCACCTCCTCCCATTATTTCACCCTTTACTCTCTTCCTTCATGAGGCCAGGGTACGTTTCAATCTCGACTTGTATAAATAAGTCTTACCTATTTCCACCAGACGACAAGTCTCGGTCAGGAGAAAAATACTACACTCTCAGAAAAGGAAACTTTGCAAGCTCTCCAAAAAGCTTCCATCTCTTGCAAGCTAACGAAGCTTCCACTTTCTGATACAAGTCGAGACGCTACTCTCCCGGAATTATTCTGGTCTCAACACCTTTCTTTTCTTCCCTCCCCAAATCAACCCTTCTCCTCCACTTTGTGACCGAAGCAAGTCTGGAACGGCCATTTCTTGGTTTAGGCCGGACTTGTACAGATTGATCTCTCGAACCTATAAAGTGCTCACGTGCAGCACATTTGTTTAGGGTTTGAACCAGTTTCTCACTCACCCACTCGATTTACCAAAATCGACAGAAACGATTTTCACCCATAAACAATTGGCGACCACAGTGGGAGGATTGATCTATCGGCTACAATGTCGGCTGACCGATCTCGTTCTTCGACCCGGATGTCAAGATGATAGGGGAAGGCGACTCAATCCGACTCAAGCTGCCGGACGACCGGTTAGCGGTTGTAAAACTACGCCTGGCGGGACTTGTTGAAGATGCTACCAGCGATGGGGACTCGCCGAAGACGCTATCAGCAATTGGGGACTAACTGGCGACGCTACCAGCAAAGCCACCTTTTACTTGGAGAGAGGCGTGTTTGCAAGTGAGTAAATTTAGATTGGGCAAGATGAACGATATGTTTTAGGTTCTTAATAAAACCGTCATACTCTTGTGCCTATTGCTAGCACACACTTTCATAAAACCAGTATTCCTAATTCCCAAAACATAATCAGAGTCATGTTATCAAAATCATTCATCCCAGAAATAACCCAATACCCTCAAAAGCTACCAGCTGTCTACCAAAACTAGCCAAACTTTGAAAAAGGCATCCGGTATGTCTTTCAAAAAAAAAGAGAGAAAGAGAACCTAAATGAAAGTTTGACAAGAAACGTTCAAGGAAAATCATCCAGCAGAAGTCTGCTTTTCTTGGAGAAAATCAACTTTGCATCTTCAAGAGACGCTCTCTTCATAGTCAACATCTTGGAAAGCCTTTCGAGTTCCACCTCCTGTCGTGCAATCTCCTCAGCGGAAAGGCTTTCGATTGCTGCATCTTTCAACTTTTGGATCTCAACAAGGCCTTCGACGAACCACGAAGTGTTGAATTCCTTTGCCACACACACGTCGCAATGATGCTCCCAGTTGGCAATGACGTCTTCAGAAATAGTGTGACCAGTCACCTCGCGCATATCCTCGATGGAAGATAAAGCCTCCTCCACACGCTTAACTAGCGCAAATCGGCTAGTGACCTTCTTGGTCGTGGCCATATGTCCGTACTTCTCCCAAATTCTGGTATACAACGCCTCATACTTAGCCAGCACGCTAAAGCCGCCAACCAACACATGACCTGGATAAGGAACCAAGTACGGGGGATCAAAAGTGGCGCCTGCAACGGGTCGCACGACTCTCAAAGGGTTTTCTTCCATGTCTACGGCAACAACCACCCGAGAATCATCCACCGTTTGATCCACATCTGTGCCCGGCAATCGGCTAGCTCCCATCTCCAAGTCACCAACGGTGGTCACCAAAGGCAAGTTCTCGTGTGGCTCTACCTCAAGATCTTCTTCCGAACCGGATTCCTCCTGCGAAATTGAGTTAGATATTTTCCAAAAGAGGAAACAGAAGAAGAAAGAAAAGAAGCGCGAAACTCACCGAACCACTTCCCGAAACAGAACCAGTGCTGCCGGAGGAATCACTCTCACTTGTCGAACCTTCTTCTTCCTCTGACTCATCATCGCTATGAGAAGGCTCAGTCTTTGCTGGAATTCTTTGAAGAAATTGCCGTCTCGGCAACGTGCAAGGGCGGCGAAAGCATTAACACTACCGAAGCCCTGAAGGAAACAAGACACATGTTTTCAGCCGAAATTCACGTATTTTGAGACAAACCAATGAAGAGGCGACACGTACATGGTTATTGGAAGAACTGAAAGACACAAGAGCCGCGGGAGGATCTTTTGAAACCGTCCGGAACCCGCCAGCACGATTCTTCGTTCTCCGTTCCTTGGCCTGGGGACTTTCCGAGTTGCTAGGCAACTTTCGCTTGGGATCTCTCAACATTGGATACTTCTTCAAAGCTCACGGGGAAGGTTTACAACGAACGTTCTCCACCACGTTATTCACAAAGTCTCGGATCATAATAAACTCGTCACACCAGAATTCATTATATCCGAAGGTCGTCGAAGTTACTCTTCCCATTTGAAAGAAGGGAAGGCGGATACCCGGCTCAAGGGCACTGGCGTTAAGGGCGACACGCAATAAATCCTTAGGGATCACCGGCTGGTAAACAAGAGGCACCCCTTGATCGAAACCCATGTGACGAGTGGCACGGTCAATATTGTAAGCAGCTATTTGGAAAGACCCCATGAAGAAAGACGACATATATCCGGACATGCAGCTTTGAATAAACAAGTTTTCACCAACGCTCAAATCGCCATCAGAAGACAAAGACATGATCGGAGCAGAAGCAAAGGTGTCAATTTGAGTCACTGACCTATGGACCGGTTTCCATGGGCGAAAATTGATTTCATGCGACTTATCGAGAAGACTAACCAAGCTCATGCCAACTCTTGGACGCCTGTTCACCCATCGAAGAATTCGGGAGCCTCCCCAACTCACGGAAGCGAAGGCAACGGTTTCGGAGCATACTTCTCAAAGTGCTCCCATAGCCAGACTTGCAGAAAAGCAACATGCACATATGAATCCACTTTCATGAAACCATTCGAAACTCGCATGTTCGCAACTAGGTGATCCAGATGCACATACAGGGAACCAAGGAACAGCTTGCCAATGGGAAGAACTTCGCCCTTTGCCAACTTCACAGCAATCGCTAGCAACTCTGGTCTTACTCCTTTCTTGCCAGAACCGTCATCAAAAATGTCTCTAGACAACCATAGAGCCAAAAATGCTGCGACATGAAGATCACTACTTTTCTGTTCAGGCTCCAACTCGTCCGGAAACCATTGAGATATCCACCAACTGTAAGGGCACCTTTCATCCTCTTTCCGGGAAGAGTCCTTCGACTTCGCAATGGAGTCTTTCCGAGCAAATTCCCCCAACTTAGCGGCAAGGTCATCCCGCATCTTCACCTCACTTTCAGATAATTGGATTTTAAGATTCCCAGTTACCGGAAGATTCAACAAGAGAGCCACACTCTCCAAGGAGAAAGTTATCTCACCCCATCTATATATGATCGTATGGTTGTCCGAACACCATCTGGGGATGAAAGCAACCAAGCCTGGGATATCCTTCCTAACTGGAGATTAACGAAGCTCGACAAGCATCAATGACCCGCGCTCGAGTCAAGTTGGTATTTATGTGCTCCTTGCTCACCATGAACTCAACCCATCTATCAAAAGAACGCAATGGGCTTTGACACATCCTGAAATCAATGTTGGAAGAAGAATATACCCCTTTATGAAGACAGAACCGTATGGTGCTCTCCGGGCGAACCGAACGTGTCTTCTTTTCATCTTCACCACCGGTTAACAAAATTGGCACGAAACCTGGGTGATTCTTCCGAACAGGGGCGAGGGCTCCAGCGAATAATTCATCATCTGTGTTCGGTTTGGAATTATGAGCATCCTTTGACGAAGTGAAATTTGATTCAGGTAACATCTTATCAGATTCTTTTATAATAATTTGGTGATAAGATATCTGCGCAAAACAAACAGAGAAAGACGAAGTTATCTCCCTGACATATAATCGCACCCAACAAAAAAAAAAAAAGGGGAGGGCGTATTCTTTCCGGGTTCAAGACTATATACGCAGTATTTTATTCGGGTTCAAGACTATATACGCAGTATTTTATTCGGGTTCAAGACTATATGTGCAGTATTTTATTCGGGTTCAAGACTATATACGCAGTATTTTCTTCGGGTTCGAGACTATATACGCAGTATTTTATACAGGTTCAAGTGTGTCTACAGTATCCTTCTTCGGGTTCAAAATTATATATGGAGCATTTTTCTACCGGGTTCAAAATCGCACGCGCGTATTTCTTTCTCAGAACCGAAAAATTATATATACAATATTTTCTGCGGGTTCGAAGTCATATGAAGCCTATACACAGTATTCTTCTTCGGGATTCATACAGTGTTATTTACGGGTTCAAAATACACATGCAGTATTTCATACGGGCTCAAATACGCCTACAGTATCGTTCTTCGGGTTCAGAATTATATACGAGACATTCTTTACGGGTTCAAAATACACATGCAGTATTTCATACGGGCTCAAATACGCCTACAGTATCGTTCTTAGGGTTCAGAATTATATATGAGGCATTCTTTACGGGTTCAAAATACACATGCAGTATTTCATACGGGCTCAAATACGCCTACAAAGATCGTTCTTCGGGTTCGAATTATATACGGAGCATTCTCTCGGGTTCAAAATACGCACGCAAGTATTTTCTTCAGATTCAAATACTTCTTTCAGGACCGAAAATTCATATTTCCTACGGGTTCGAATAATATATGCAATATTTCCCTTGGTTGCATACATACAATATTTTCTACAAGAGGCACGCCAACAAATCATGTGCAAGGATTGTGAAAGCGCCTACTCTTAGGGTTTACACCTACGTGAAAAAGGGGAAAAGAAAAGTACTGGAAGACATACCTGGCTTCTGGTTTCTCTTTGCCGCTAGTATAAAAAGATGAAAGAACAAAGTGCAAGGGATTTTATATATATGGGTGTGAAGTTTCTGAAATAGGGAAAGACTTCCCTTTGCCAAAAATCGTGCGTGTAAGGAATGGGCCCACAAGGGTGCCCGACTTCCCTATGATCGCCCAAGTCACGCCTGCAAGCACGCACAACTTCCACATTTTGCGCCGGTCCCACCAGCTAGCGCGCTCAGTTTCCCAAGTCACGCCTGCAAGCACGCACAACTTCCACATTTTGCGCCGGTCCCACCAGCTAGCACGCTCAATTTCCCAAGGCACGCCTGCAAGCACGCATAGCCGGTCCGACCGGCTAGCACACTCAGTTCCCAACTCACGCCAACTCCCCAATGTCGCCCAAGCTGCACCGGCCCCACAAGTTGCGCCGACTTTTCGGTTCAGGCAAAGCTACCGAGAGGCAAGGATTCCAAATCCTATTTATAAAAGGTCGACAAGCCTCCTCAATTCTCTTTACGGTTTGCTATTGATAGTTTGTCACCATCTTATGCTTACCTCGCAACAAAGCCCCCTGTTCCGAGCTAAGGGGGACTTAATGTTGATGGTGGTTTCTAAACAAGGGGTAAAATCGTAAAACCCCATGACCTAGTGTTACCCGCAACACATTAACTAACATCATTTAACTCAGGTGTAAATAATTAATAGGGGTATTTTTTCAAAATACCAGATTAGGGTTTTCAACACAGAACCCTAATTCCAAAATCAAACCGCATCTGCGCACCATGGCAACCATGCCAAACCAAGCCACACTCTGCGCACCATGGCAACCATGCCAAACCAAGCCGCACTCTGCGCACCATGGCAACCGTGCCAAACCAAGCCGCACTCTGCGCACCATGGCAACCGTGCCAAACCAAGCCGCACTCTGCGCACCATGGCAACCGTGCCAAACCAAGCCGCACTCTGCGCACCATGGCAACCATGCCAAACCAAGCCGCACTCTGCGCACCATGGCAACCATGCCAAACCAAGCCGCACTCTACGCACCATGGCAACCATGTCAAACCAAGCCGCACTCTGCGCACCATGGCAACAATGCCAAACCAAAGCCGCGTACTGCGCACCATGGGCAACAACGCTAAAACCAAACTACGTATCACATTCATTGGCAACCATGCCAAACTAAGCCGCTATGCCATTAGCGCATGCCAAATATAGCGCCCTAGGCTAACAAACCACGCAACCTAGGCCAAGTCGGCCCCACATGCCAAACATGCTCGCTAGCGGCTTTTCCTACCAAAGTCACGGCCCTAACGACCAAGCATGCCATTGGCACATGCCAACATGCTCGCTAGCGGCTTTTCCTACCAAAGCCACGGCCCTAACGGCCCCGCATGCCATTGGCACATGCCAAACATGCTCGCTAGCGGCTTTTCCTACCAAAGCCACGGCCCTAACGGCCCCGCATGCCATTGGCACATGCCAAACATACACGCTGGTAGCCTAACTTGCAAACCGTGCAACCTACCACCAAGGCATTCCGCACATGCCAATGGCACATGCCACACGCGCTACTAGCAGCGCCACTTGCACTCAAGGTGCAACCAACACTCGAGATATCAACACAAACTGGGGGATGCTTTCCAGGGTTTTGGTTTGGCGGTCACAGCTTGCAGCGTACACTACGCTCACATTAAGAAAGCATGAAAGGGAATAAAGCGGTGAAATAAAAGAGGAAATAATGGTGAAAACGTTTTCACTCATTAAACACCAAATCGGTTACCACCTCCTCCCATTATTTCACCCTTTACTCTCTTCCTTCATGAGGCCAGGTACGTTTCAATCTCGACTTGTATAAATAGGTCTTACCTATTTCCACCAGACGACAAGTCTCGGTCAGGAGAAAAATAGTACACTCTCAGAAAAGGCAACTTTGCAAGCTCTCCAAAAAGCTTCCATCTCTTGCAAGCTAACGAAGCTTCCACTTTCTGATACAAGTCGAGACGCTACTCTCCCGGAATTATTCTGGTCTCAACACCTTTCTTTGCTTCCCTCCCCAAATCAACCCTTCTCCTCCACTTTGTGACCGAAGCAAGTCTGGAACGGCCATTTCTTGGTTTAGGCCGGACTTGTACAGATTGATCTCTCGAACCTATAAAGTGCTCACGTGCAGCACATTTGTTTAGGGTTTGAACCAGTTTCTCACTCACCCACTCGATTTACCAAAATCGACAGAAACAATTTTCACCCATAAACACCTATTTATAGCGATGAAGAAATAGCCGTTGGCGCTAGAGTGAATACCGCTGTCGATAAAGTGAATTTCGAGCAATATTGACAATATCGCCAGCGATAAAGTCTATTTCGCTGGCGATATTGTCAATATCGCTCGCTAGGGATTCGATCGCTCAGCGGTTTCCCCATAGTGGCGCAAATGGTTGGCATGCCACCTGGCATGCCAAACATCATTTTTTTGGCATGTGCATAGGAAGAGGCCTAAGGATCTCCTTTGAGGATTAGACTCTGTATTTGATTCACAAGCCCTTCTAATCCCGAACATCTTTTGCAGTTAGAATACTTAAATGGAAAGCTCATTACCTAATGTTTTGACAGGTAATTCCATGATGATAGACATTCTGCAAGTTAAAAGTAAATAAAGTTAGTTCAGTCATTAGAATTGTAAATATACTGTATTGCGAAAATCACCTGTATTGTTAAAATCATCAAACAAATAAGTTTGGTTCAGCCCGCTGGGTTTTTCCACCATCTTTAAGGTTTCCAAACCTGTACAACGCCCAAGATGGCCAACATTTTGGTGTCAGAGGTACAAATATAATATTAGCATTTTGTTATTCCATCATATAGCATCCCAAAGCAAAGTTACAATAGTAGCGATTTATTCTTTTAAGAGCAACTGCAGTGGGAGGCTAAAACCAAAGACTAAAAATCAAAAAAATTTGAAAAAAAATGGGTTTACTCCGTGGTGCGACGCTAAGGTGGGAAAACCAAATTTGGTGTGGCGCAACTCAAAAGTTACGCCCCACTTTATTTTTTTGTTTCATTTTTTTTCAGGCGCAACCTCAAAGTTGCCTCCCATTTTTTTTTTTTTTTTTTTAAAATTTGGGCGTAACTTTGAGTTACGCCTGATCATCTGGCGCAACTTTAAAGTTGTTTTTCAATCAGGCGAACTTTAAAGTTGCGCCCCATTTTTTTTTTTTTTAATACAGGCGTAACTTAAAGTTACGCCCCACCAGGCGCAACCTTTAACCTTCGCCCGACCAAAGATCAAACCAAAGACTAAATATAATTTGGTTTTTAGTTTTAGCATGGTATTTGGTCTTTAGTCCGTTCGATAGTGTTTGGTTTCTCGATCAAATTTTTAGTTATACTCGTGGACTGTGGATGCTCTAAACCACATAAACTTATAGCACAAATCAATTGTCATAAACTACATCTACGCAGAGATGGTACCACTAGAACATCGTGAATCACTTATAACATTTTTGTCTTATATGAAGTTGTACCAAATGGTTTGGCAACAAAATTATAACCTTTAGATTTAGATTTTACACAAAATTGGTTAAAATGACCAAAATCAGTAATTCCTGGGTGAAAAAGACATCTAGATTTTGATACTGTTTAAATGGACAAAAATATAAAAATAGTCAGAATGTAACCAGTTTCATCCTACCCATTTTCAAATATTTTATTTTTAATTTACATCAGGATGCATCCAGTTTCATCCTTGCTATTTTTGAAGTTTAAGCCAGGATGAATCCAGTTTCATCCTTGCTATTTTGCGTGTGTCCATTTCACCCATAATTTTTTTTACTCGTCCATTAGAATCATGTTTTAAAAATATTTGGACAAATGACCCATTTTCCGTAGATTTTAATATCCAACATAAAATCTGATGGGTGAGATTTAAAGGTCCCAAAGATTTGGCGTAAAAGATAAAATTTCCAGCACCAAACCATTGGGTGCTTCAAACTTGAATCCATATTGCATTCCAAATAATCCATCACCTTGAATGTGGACTTTAGGCCACGGTTTTGGCATTTGAAAGTTGAATCATGACATCAATCTTAATAATCCATTTCAAAATGATGTAGAGGGGACCTGAGTGTTTATCTATTGTGGGAATGAGAGAAAAACACACTAAGCGACACTTTCAAAAGCTGCCTGGATAAAAGTTTTGATTTTAAAACTAAATAAGGTTTGAGGTTGGGTCATTTTGAAAGCCGCCCCATGATTTAATTTTTGATAAAAAAAGTATAAATGATTTTAAAGTGCGGCCGCCCATGAGTTTGTTGAGATATATATAAATCTTGGCCTCAGCCTCACCGTCAGCCACACACGCCACTAGCAGCTCTGGCATTGCCACTTACACTCTACGTACAACCTACCACCAAGGCATTCCGTACATGCCATTGGCACATGCCACACACGTCACTAGCAGTTCTGGCATTGCCACTTGCGCTCGAGGTACAGCCCGCAACAAAAGCATTCCGCACATGCCAATGGCACACGCCACTAGCAGCGCCACTTGCACTCAAGGTGCAACCAACACTCGAGACATCAACACAAACTGGGGGATGCTTTCCAGGGTTTTGGTTTGGCGGTCACGACTTGCAGCGTACACTACGCTCACATTAAGAAAGCGTGAAAAGGAATAAAGCGGTCAAATAAATGAGGAAATAAAGGTGAAAACGTTTTCACCCATAAACACCTTGCGGTTACCACCTCCTCCCATTATTTCACCCTTTACTCTCTTCCTTCATGAGGCTGTGGTACGTTTCAATCTCGACTTGTATAAATAGGTCTTACCTATTTCCACCAGACAACAAGTCTCGGTCAGGAGAAAAATACAACACTCTCAGAAAAGGCAACTTTGCAAACTCTCCAAAAAGCTTTCATCTCTTGCAAGCTTCCTAAGCTTTCACTTTCTGATACAAGTCGAGATACTACTCTCCCAGTGGTTTCAACACCTTTCTTAGCTTCCCTCCCCAAATCAACCCTTCTCCTCCACTTTGTGACCGAAGCAAGTCCGGAACTAGCCATTTCTTGGTTTAGGCCGGGACTTGTGCTGATTGATCTCTCGAATCTATAAAGTGTTCACGTGCGGCACATTTGTTAGGTTTAAACCAGGTTTCTCACTCACCTACCGAATTTACCGAAATCATGGAAACGATTTTTACCCATAAACACCTGCTAAATTGGGGCCTATAACAATCGGTTTTACTTCGACACATATAAACCCCGATTCTAGCATTACACATCAACAATCTATTTTTATAAGTGCTGATCGATGTAATCCGATTCTGGGGTCAAATTTAGTCCCAAATTAATTGGGATAGGCCCCAATTTAACCATGTACATTTATACGTAAAAAGTCTTAAAAGCCAGGGCCTACAACCTTTCAAAATGCAGTAGCAGATTGAGTGTTTGTTTAGCGAGTCCACTGCTCCACTGTTGGAATGAGAGAAGAACACACCAAGCGGCACTTTTAACAGCCGCCTGGATAGAAGTTAAAAATAAAACATGCATGTGAAGTGGGGGCACTTTTGAAAGCCGCCCCGTGATTTTACTAATGACAAAAAGTAAAAAACATGGGACCAGTGGATGTGTATGTCTGATAATGAGATTCAAGTCTTGCATGGTAGGCGACTTCCAACTCATCTCCATTTATCTGTTTGATTATGAGGTATTTTGTGATTACCACATTTTTAGTTTTAGTATGCACTCATAGGCTGTTGGAAGCTTTCACCGTCGGTTCTTAGTAGATATAGATATTTGAGAAAATCCGTCTGAAAAAGTATTCCAGTCAATTATGGCTTCTTTGTCTAGTGCAACCATAATTCAACCGACATGTTCTTAGATCATTATGAGCTATCAAGTGGTAATGTCGACGTTTTTCTTTTTTTCTTTTATCGATTAATGTTGAAGGCTTGAAGCCTATAAAATACTAGTACTTGTTCATATCTAAGCCATTCTGCAAATTCTTTAATCAAGCTAACTATGGCTTTTTTCGATGATAATACTCAGGTAGCGTCACTTCATCTCCTCTCTGTTCATCTTTATTTCTTCTTCTTCTTATTGATCAGCATCGCTCAATACCCACTAGCTTCAGACTGCTGCCATGACGAGGATAGAAGTGCTCTTTTAAACTTTAAATCATCTTTGAACGACCCTTCAAATCGTTTATCATCATGGAAACAAGAAAACTGTTGTGATTGGCATGGCATTAGATGTTCCAATGACTCATTTCGTGTTGTCTCGATTGATCTTCGGAACACGGCCCTTGAAGATTACATCAAAGAAACCGTACAGCCTGATGCCTTTGTTGATCCGCCAAGCACTTCGCTGGCGGGTAAATTTTCTGCTTCCATTTTAAAACTTACTCATTTGCAGTATCTTGATCTTGCCTACAATAATTTTCAGGAATCACAAATCTCACGTCAGTTTTCTAATCTAACAACACTTACTCACCTCGATCTCTCCTTCTCAAATTTTTCAAAATCACTTTCGACACAATTCTCCAACCTATCATTTTTACAACACCTCGACTTGTCTTGCATAGGATCGACCTCTTGCTTGCAAATATCATCTACAAAATGGGCGAGAGGTTTAGTGAAACTCAAGGTATTAAGGTTGAGTGGTATCGAGCTCAACTCTTGGTATCCGGTTCAGCTGGCTAATTTAACTTCACTTTCTATTCTTGATTTATCTGGCTGTAATCTATATAGTTCATCAGGTTCAATCCCTTATCTTCCTCAACTCAAAGAGCTTGACGTGAGTTATAATCAGGATCTTCATGTCGATCTAAACAGGATGTTCGAACATGAATGGCCTAATCTAAACAAACTTTGGATATCACAAACTTTAGTAAACAAATCAATTCCGAGCTCAATATCAAATGCACCGTTATTGGCCAGTCTTTCTGCATCTTTTTGTAGAATTCACGGATCTCTACCTTCTTCATTCTACAATCTTTCTCAGCTCCAATATCTGGACCTCTCTTACAATTCCATAAGAGGTGATATCCGTTCTTCTTCGATCTCCAACCTAAAATTCCTTTACCATCTCGACTTTTCTAATAATAGATTCCAAGGGTCCATACCAAAATCAATCTGTGAGATTTTTTCTCTTCAAACGTTTCAAGTTTCATATAATCATATAACAGGAATTCTGCCAAGCTGCATGTCAAAGCTCAAAAATCTTGAGTACTTTGGAGCTGCTCAAAACTATATCGAGGGCAATGTTTCGTTGTTCTCGTTGATCGGTGAAAACCTGATTGAGCTAGACATGAGGTTTAATAGTCAGCTAAACCTTGAATACTCCTCCTTGTACCCTCCTCCTAAGCTTAGTCTGAAATCTCTAAGGTTGATGTCATGCAATCTCAAAGGATCATTTCCGATTTCCTTGTGTAAATTCATTAATCTTGTGTTTTTGGGTCTGTCTGAAAATAGTTTCACAGGAACTATCCCTTCTTGTCTCTTCAAACTCAAATATCTTCGTAAGATATATTTGTCAGGGAACAAACTCGAGGGTTCATTGCCTCTTCCACCTCAAGGTGTGGAGAGGTTTGATTTATCAAAGAACAAGTTCAGTGGTGAAATGTCATTAGAATTTGGAGAAAGGCTTTCTGATGCTTACACCATCATTCTAGCTGGTAATGAGCTTTCAGGTTCAATTCCGTGTACTCTATGTCCGGCAGATCCAGGAGCTGGCTTCACATCTATTCAAGTTATTGATCTGTCTAACAACAAACTATCTGGGACGATACCTCCAAACATAGGGTACTGCAAAAGCCTTGTTCGTCTACAACTTGGCAACAACAATCTTACCGGAAAACTTCCAGATGAGCTTAAATTGTCAAAAAATGTCAAGTTTCTCCAGCTAAATAACAACCTGCTCCATGGTACTCCTCTTAATGTCATCTGTGAATTTGAGCGGTTGGAATTTCTTAACTTGGCGAATAATAGCTTTGAAGGCAGTATACCAGCTGCGCTTGGTTCACTCGAGTACTTAAGATTTCTTTCTTTAAGGTCAAACAAATTTAACGGATCCATACCCGAAGAGATTATTCATTTACAGAAACTCCAGCTATTAGATCTATCGCTAAACAATTTCACAGGCCATATTCCGAACAAATTAGGGAACTTGAGTGGAATGATCATAACCAGTTATTTACTTCCAGAAGATCTTGGTGATGTTCAACTGTACTTCCAAAGGGATCATGATACAAATCCAGCAATTGAACAACTACAGCTCATCGATTGATCTTTCATGCAATCATCGTTAACATTGCTTAACTCACTTAACTTGTCCAATAATCATTTCTCTGATGGTATCCCAGAAAGTATCGGAAATCTGTCTGGGCTGCAGTCTTTGGACTTGAGTTCTAATAATTTGTCCGGGCATATCCCACAATCTTTGGCAATGATTGATACTCTTGCGGTTCTAAACTTATCTTCCAATAAGTTGAGCGGCAAGATTCCTCGAAGTCCTCACTTTGATACTAAGTGTGGAGGGCTATGCATTTTCTGGAAATGAGTTATTATGTGGATACCCTACAAAAAATCCTTGCGATCGTTCTAATGCTAATACAGGGGATGCTAACCCTTCAAATGAATTTGACGAAGTCGATGGAGAAGATGCAAAAGAGAAGTTGTTGTTTTATGCTATTATTGCCTTGGGTTTTATCGTAGGATTTTGGGGTTTTTTTCTTACTTTGTTTTTAAAAAGACAAAAATGGTGGTTTCCATATTGGAAAATTGTTGATTCTGTTGCTGTAAAAATAATTGAAAATGTTCCTCATCCCGGGAAAAAATCCCGAAGATAATCCAATAAGAAACACAACTTTGGTGCTGAATATTTCCCTATTCCACACACAAATTTGTTCAACATTTGTAGCTCATTGTTTCAATCGTTTCAGTCATACTTTTTGGAAAAAGTATAACAGCCGAGTATAAAGGGAACTATCCTAGCGTAGGTGACATGAATATATGAAATGATGGTAAGTTGGCAATACTCAAGATGCAAAATAGGAGGCAATAGGCCAATACAGAAACACTGGAAATGAAAAGCCCAACCAAATGATTTGAAAATCGGTGTTCAACTAAACCTACTGAGACAGTCGCACTCACTCACCAGCTTCATCAAAATTCTGACTCACCTCATGGAATGATGATATGGATAAGCTTCAAAATTTTCTTTTCCTTTTTCTGTCCATCACCACCAAATGGGCAAAATCTATCTAAATAATGGCCCCACCGTTCCGAAATATCTAAGGAGAACCAATCCACCATTCCCATCCGGATAACACTGCCAGCACCTTAATAACATCAAAACACCGTTCTCTACCCAGCAGGCCATGCCACCACCATCCCCAACCCATCCCATACCATACCATCATATCTATTTATCATCTAATTTCCCATCACATTTCTAAGATTTAAGTGTATATTTCCACTGAGTTAGTTTCCAGGTTTGTTGTTCAAGAAATTTAGAAGAAAGAAAGAAAAGAAAAATGTTGAGAATATTTAACAAAGAGTTGGCAAGTGCACCAAAAGAAGTGAATAGTCCTCCTCCTCCAGCATCAATGAAGCCTGCCGCTGGTTCTAAGAAACCAAAGTTTCCTCAAGAAAGTCTCTCTTTACATGATCATCCAACACCATCTATTAAGGAAATGCCCAAGGTTGATAGTGAAGGTGCCATGTGCGGTATCAGCAGCTTCCCTGTTGATTCTCGTGTTAAGATTAATGGTATTGTATTCGGAAGGAGACAAGATTTCTTCTGTGAGTTTCGAGTTAAATAGGGTCTTGACTCTTGAGGTGTGGCTTAAAAATGGATTACTCATGTTTATATGCTCTCAACGTTAGCAATAAATGGTAATCGTTGAATAATTAAGTAGAACTTTCGGTTTGGAGGACTTATATATGTATGTATATTTCTTCATCTGTAATTATCCACTCACTTTCTGTTTTAGTTTTGCAAGCTGTACTACTTTAATCAGGCTCAAATTTTTACGCTTTTCAATAAACACTGTCGCCTCATAACATTATTGGCCTTATCTTTTCAATGCTCATGCTCAATCTCACATCTTAGAGCAAGTCTTATGGTGGAATCCAACCTATTTCAAGTGTGGAAAATCCGTGGAATGTCAAGTCTAATGACTTCCAAGTTGGGGTTTTCCACAGAAAATCCAAGCAGGATTCCATGAATTGGTGGAATGGTCCGTGGAATTCATGGAAACGCAAATAAGAATAGCGTTTCTACTGTAGATTTAACTCAATTAAGAATAGCGTTTTTTTTTTATCCGTAGATTTAAACTGAGTTGTTGAGAATCTAACGGCTGAGAAAAAAACTCCATTAAGAATAGCGTTTCTACTGTAGATTTAGCTTCATTAAGAATAGCGTTTTTTTTAATCCGTAGATTTAAACTGAGTTGTAGAGAATCTAACGCAGTGAGAAAAAGCTCCATTAAGAATAGCGTTATTTTAGCGCTATTAAGAATGGCGTAAAACGCTATTAAGAATAGCGTTTCTACTATTCCACCATTACACTTAGGCTTCCATCCACAGTTCCAAGTGCTGAGGTGGCTTGGAAGATGGATGGATTCCACCCTAAGACTTGCTCTTATTAGAAAAATTTCGTGTACTAATATCTCTTAGAGAGATTATAAAAAAAATAAATATACTATATCTCTTAGAGCTTCTCCAATGGAATGTATGCGAAGATAAATGTCTATGTCCACATAGGATGGGCATTTATTTTCCCTAAAATTCTTCCCCAACCCCAACTTCTGAAATCAATGTGAAGATGATGTGGCTTAATTTTAGTTAGACATTGTCGAGGTGAATCTCAAGTTTTAGACATTCACCTTGACAATGTCAAGCTATCCTAGTAAGCTTTTGCTTAACTAAAATTAATTCTAATATATTAAATTACCATTTTTAGTTCTAATAAAATCTAAAAATTACTAAAAATATATTTGCATTTAATCCATAAAAAATCACAAACAACACCATTGGAGATGAACTATTCCCCCTAAATTTAAAGAAAAATTGGAATAAGGATGTCTTATTTGTGTTGCCACCTAAGAAACACAAACAACCACCATTGGAGAAGCTCTTAGCTAGGAAAATTGTCACAATCGCCGTTATAGTCATACTAACATCAGTTCATGTTTTTTTTATTTTTTTTATAAGATAAAACAGTTGGTTCCTAGAACTACACCAAATTTTCTTAGTTTAATTGGGGGCCAATGATTTTAATTGGGTCCTTGACATTTTATTTACACCCCAAATTTATCAGGGGTGTATTCATCCGATTGTGAAAATACTATTTTACCCTTGACTATTTTTTTTCTTCTTCAAATAACGACTCTATATTAACGATCCTTCAAAGACAATAACGACTTTAAGGGTCGTCATGGTCGTATTCAAGTCTATTATGACCCTTTAATGAATTTCTACCATTAATGACTCTTCGAGGATAACGACTCTTTTTAGAGAATAACGACTGTCAGTAACGACACTTCAAAAACAATAACGACTGTTTGGAGGCATCATATACAAAATAAAACAATAACGACTCTTTCAAAGGGTCGTCAGGGAATTGATTATGTATATGACGACCCCAAACTGTGTCGTACATTTCCGCCATTAATGACTATTCGACGAAGATAACGACTCTTTTATAGGGAAATAACGACTGTTTAGAGTCGACACTGAAACAGTCGGAACATTAACGACTATTTAGAGTCGTCACTGAAACACTTCTATACCATGATGATTTTTCATACAAATCTGGGCCAAAAAAAAAAAAAAATTGCAAACAAAAAATCCTAAAAAATTGAAAAAAATAAAGTTAAACTCTCATTAATTAAGATTATCACTAATTATCCAGGGACATTTTAGCCATTTAGAAAAAAAAATTATAAGGGGCGACCCAAATTAGGGTGGGGTGACCTTTGTTGTCCTCTAGTGGAGGCCCCAATTAAAATTTTTGGCCCCAATTAAATTTTTTTTTTTTTTTTTTTTAAGGGTAGCTGATAGCCCATAAAGGGCTATGTTTTTGCTTGTGCTAGCAGCGCACAAACGTTTCAACCATTCATCAATTTTTTTTTTGGCTGATAGCCCATATAGGACTATGAGTCTGAGCATCCAATTCACAGCCGATTGGCACCCCCAATTTTCAATTAAACTAGGCTATTTAATTTTAAATTCTTGATTTTAAATACATAAATTACCATTATATCCTCCCTTTTATTTATAATAGATTATTTATGTGGGCATGATATGGGGACAATTATGGAAATTCAAAATTTACAGCTTCAAACTACTGTTCATCTACAATGCCTAAAGGGTGATCCCTTTATAATAGTAATAGATAAGATAGAACAGTGGTCCCTACTGTTGGGACAATTGGATCGCTCTGATACCAATTGTTGGGACAATTGGATCGCTCTGATACCAATTGTTGGGACAATTGGATCACTCTGATACCAATTGTCGGGGTTCAGAGTCATCTACATGCTAATCTTGCGGAAACATATTAGCTAACAAGAAACACTTGATCTCTCGGATTGCTCCATGAACCTTACTATGATCTAGGATAAGAAGAAGAGAAAGAGAACCACACAGATGCAATCCATATATCAAAGCAACAAGAATAAAGTACTCACGGATTTAACGTGGTTCAACAATATACACAATGTGTAATATTGTCTACATCCACCAAACGGCTCACGACCTCTTTATTCATTATAGAATCACCACCGAGAATTACACAACCGATTGACTAATCAACCCATCGACTCACCATAATGTGACCGAACACAAGAACTCTCACAAGCACCCTATAAGATCCAAAGTAGCGTCTTCACCCATACGAGATAACGTTTACCACATTATCTACCACAACAAGATGATCTTCTCGCACACCCCGATATAGATTACCATGGACGCCTTTAGCTCAACACCAATAATCTAATCTAAAGCACCACCAAGATGATCTTCTCTTCAACAAGATGTCTTACCAACATCCCCATATGAATACTCCATAACGACATATCTTCCAACATCGATAAGTATCCCATAAGCACCATAATGGTGTACTCCTTCCACCATTAGGTCTCTCACATAACCACCTCAATAGGTGGGATGAATCCCTCACATCTCTACGAGATTTACATTGAGGATTCCATAACTAAAACACTTAGCCTAGACCTCCTTATATAGGAGTCACAAACTTGGTTCCCAAGGAAACCATGGTCAATTAGGAAACCCATCTTATATATGGAAGTTGTCCTAAACCATCTACGTTTCCCAAACGGAGCCTTTCCGGAACCTCCTAGAATTTAGCCGTCTTCTTTGACCTAAACTAGGAAACTCACGTTTCCTTACACCTACAACTACACCAAATTAGTCATACTGGATCAACCTTATGACCAACCTTGCATGAAATGAACATATGATCCTGAATTGCGCACAAGATCTATAATAGTGATTCCCTTATCTAGGGTTGTCAATGGAACTTATCGAAACGGTAACTAGCTCATCTATTACCGTTACCGATATTTCCTATCGGAATCCCAATAACAATAATTTTCGGCGGAATTTTAAAAATCTAAACCACCACCGTTCTATTAACTTACCGGATATCGGTAATTTTACCGATAAATACCGATATATACATAGCCTATTTCTCATACCGAAAATCAGTTCAAAATAAGAAACTTTGGGTTCCAAATCCATACAAATGTTCCAAATTTGCTTAGTTACATGTTCTTGCAAAAAAAAAAGAAAACACACAAAGAAATTCAAAAACGGTTAAGTAAGCTTTAGCCCTGCATCCGGTCCTTCCTTACTCCTTAATCCTTGTACCTTCAACTTCTAAGTATTTCTAGATCTGCATTCAAGGAAAGTGAAATGTGTTAGTTAGCAATGCAAGAAATATGAAAGTATATGAAGGGAATTATGGTGTCAGATAAGGGCCTTATCAGATATTCAGAAGATGTTTTCCGAAAAAAAAATTGAGTGAGAGTAAAGCTAGAACCAGCTTTACTTGGCATCTACCCCGGTAGTAGAGAGACTTCCCACCTGCTAGAGGATCTCCTCTTGGATAAATTGCGGGAGGGAGATATCGGCCCTTTACGCAGAAATGTCGATTTAGACAACAGTACGTAACATGTCAACTTGTCTAAAAGTAAACAAAAACGGAAAGCAAGATCATTGAAGATTACAGAGACTTTTTTATTCATTCATTGGCTTTCTTATCCTCTCATTTGACACTAGGATATGAAGATATTTTCAATGTACTATATGTAGAGGTTAGTTATCACTACTGGATCATCATCATCAAAGAAGAAGAAGAAGAAAAAAAATCATTCACTAAATTATGGGCAAGATGAGTATGTTCCTGATCAGCTTCTTCGTATTTGTCTTGATTGCCATGCCTGCAGTCTCTACATCAAGCAGTAAGTCTAAAAATCTTTTAATGTTATCATACTAACTAATACAAATTCAATTAACATATGTAATCATCACCTAATTAGATATGATTGTTGTTTATGTCAATAAGGGATGATGCTCGAGAAGGATGCGGAGGTAGCAGAGAGGTGCCCAAAAGTAATTCCGTCATGTGCAGCCGTTCAGTGTCTAAAACTACCAAACCCATGCCCACAAATTAGATGCAGAGAAGGTTTTGTTCTTTACCAGCCGTGTTGTGGCTGCCAAACATGCTGTCCTAAAGCTTACAATTGATAAACCTACTACTGATTACTGTATTGTACTGCGTTGAAAGATAAACATGCTGTTCTTTATCGCCTATCTACGTTTGTATTTTCTCCTTTCAATATTTTGATGTGGCAAGCGTAATGTATTGGGTTTGTAATGATCAGTGTTACTATATTTATGATGAAATAAAATGTATGCGCGGTTGTAGTTATGTTTCCTTCAATCGGCCGAGATAGATTTAATTGATCAGAAAAGAAAGGGTACAAACGATTATACCCCATTAACCATTACAAAAATCTATTTCAAAATAATAAAATACCGAGTAAAAGAAAAACCATTACAAAGGTCGTCTAATTCGCAACAATTACAACGAGAAAAATCCAAAAAGTTATCGGATTTTTACAATTTTTAATGTGTTAAACACTATAAAGGAGAAAAAATTAAGAAAATAAAAATTTTCTCCAAAAAGACACTTCTTTTATATTTTTGGAATCATAATTCATTAATATGTAAGACATGTGTCAACATATCATTTGTCCCTCATGCCCCCTTCAAAAAACGCCCACATCAAAAATTTTCTCATAAAGGACGTTAAAGATTTGTTCATTTTGAATGACACATACACTTAACAAATTTTCTTGGCTTGGTTAACAATTAAATTTATAAGGTGTCATAATTTTCAAAATCTAACGTTAAAGATGTTATTCATTTTGAATGACGCATGCTCTCAACAAATTTTCTTGGCTTGGTTAACAATTAAGTTTATAAGGTTATATCTATAATTAGGCTTTGATAAATCGTTAGTAGTTTTCAAAATCTTGATATTTTAAAAGTTTTTCTGTAAAACATATCTCGATAGAGACAGAGATAAAAATTATATGAAGCCAAATTCATCAAATTAGAATATTGAGTGAAATGAAATAAAACCCTAGCCCGAACTCAAGTAACATGATAAACTTCTAAAATTGATTTGCTTCTGAGCTCTATATTTGAAAAGACGAGGGTACCCAACTATACCACAATGTTAAACTTTTCCACCTATAAGTCCTCTCACCGAAAGTGATTGTCTATGGACTGAGTCGAGACAATACAACGAATCGGTATTCACAGTTTGTGTGATCGTCTATGGATACGAGATCGAGACAATACAACAATCAAAGTGTGATTACTTGATAATAGGTTCGGACTTAACCAAACTCTATAGGATCACTATCAAGTAATACGGAGTTAATGTTTGCGTAATTTACTTTAAATTATAATAACAACAATTATAATTGAGGAAAACAAAAGTAAATGACACATCAAGATTTTGTTAACGAGGAAACCGCAAATGCAGAAAAACCCAGGGACCTAATCCAGAATTGAATACTCTCATAATTAAGCCGCTATACAAAATCATACCAACTTCGTATATTTGAGACCAAACAACTAAACCTATAGTTCACCTAGTTTCTTCAGTATCCCTGCGCTTCCAACATTCAATAAGTGCACGCACTGGAACAATTCCTTTTGTTCGTATTCCAAACAGTAAAGGAAAAACAAATCTGTTCGGTAACAACTCTCTTCAATCTTAGTGATATGAGTTAGACAAAGGCTCTTCTATTTAATCCAATAAACTCCTTTGTCGGGTTTAGATCTATCTATCCAACAACTACCAAAGTAGCAGAGTTTAGATTTTGCAATCAATAATAGGATCTACCAAGATACTAAATACTGATGCCGATCTACGCAACTAATCAATCAAGTCTATCACAAAGTAGTCGAAATCGTTCCTCGGTCCTACTCGGTTGGGGAGCTTGGAGCGAGGAGCAGTAAGTTCAGACTTGGAAGTCGCTAAAACTCGGCCTAATACTCGGAGAATATTTATTAGATACTTATAGATTTCTGCTCATGAGTCAAGATTTGTACCTAATTAAAATAAAAATTTTAACGCTATCATATAAATAAGTGTAATATTGTTACATTGAACCTATTTATAATGTTTTTATAGGTTTTTCCATTTAATAACTCTCATCCGAGGGGTTACGAATTTTTTTTGCTTATGATTTCGGTACATGCAAGTCCAACTCGGAAAAATCGCCAACTCGTTTTGCCCAAAAATCGGTCCAAATCGCCAAAATCGGCTGACTTAATCGCTAAAAATCGGAGATGGCTTGGAATCGGAAATCGCCTCGGTCATATAGCTTGTAGCGATTACTCGGCGAGTAATCGCCCTTGGAGAGCGATTTTAACTACACTGGTCTATCAATATAAACCGATTATAGTTGGACCCCAGCCGATCAAGTTTTGTGCACACCAAAGATTATGAAACCAATAAGAAATCTTCTTTGTCTTCAAATATCCTTAATCTTCAATAAACACCTGCACACCACAACTTGAATCTCTTGTGATCAATCACGTACATAACGGAGTCTGTTAACAATAGATTATCACAAGACGTCTTTAGATCTACAAACAGTTCTAAAGATCTCGTCGACACTTCGATCTAGTTTGAGTGAATCTTATATCAGAAGAGAAGATTCTCAAGAATAAACAAATTAGGTGCAATCAAAGTTCAACAACCGTTAGTCAATCAAATCAAATCGAAAACTAATAATACTGCAATTATCTAGTTTCCCACCAACGGTACTCGTAAAGCTTCTTGATCCCACAGAAGTCTTTAAACGAGCGGTCATAAGAGATTTCGCCTAATTAGGGTACTTTCCTCTCCGAATAGACGACTCCACCAGTAACAACACAACAAGGTAGTTTTGCTGGCTCTTAGGATAGTTTGCTCGAAATGCAAACTTAGGTATTTATAGACCAAGGAAGTTTGGACACCAAGGAATTTTCAAAACTGAAATATTCTTAAGATATGCAATATTTCTAAAATCGGTTTTCATAATTCCTGGAAATGCTCTGTCCAAATTTAACCGAAATCCTACTAGAAAATTTCCAATTAGTAAATGCACATTACCAATTTTTATTTTCCAGAGATATGCATTTTAATTGCTGGTAATTAAAGACACCATTAGATTCTCCCATTGATGTCAAATAATTTTCATTGATCTAATGCGGTCAAAATGAGTTTATCACACTTTACTTTGGTGACTTGAATGTTTATAAGACCTTGTTGTTGATTCTGGAAGTTACGTTGCTTAACAGACTATCGCGTTTCATTTCTTTGATTCAGATATTTTCAATTATATTACGCGTTCTTTATGTTTTCAACGTTCAACATACTTGATGCTTTTAGTGTTGTCTTGCTAAAAACCTTGTCGAGTAACAAAACCCTATGGGAAAAACTATTCTCGATCGAAGGGAAAAAGAGTACAACACAGCTTCAATTTCTAAGTAAAATATATCTACATCATATCCTTAGATCTTCCCCCTGATGTCGGTATCTCCCCCTGATTACTTTCAGAGTTGTTCCAGACAGTTCCTTTAGTCATGTACTTTTCGAAACTGAATATCGGTAATGACTTTGAAAATAATCTACCATATCTCCCCCTGATTACTTTCGTTAGAGAATAGATTATTATTCCTTCATAATCAACAACTTTTGAATTGCACTTTCATTAGCATTGCTTTTTATGTCTTTACAGGATAAAACAAATTTATGTCAATGGTTACTTTTAAGTACATGATTACATTCTTTGTACCATTCGAATGATGTTCGTTGGCGCTGAGCTATATCTAGCTAACAAGTTTCCTGAGGATGAAAAATTTGATCAAGTAAATTATTATACTAAGTACAACAAAGCGTGTATTATACTTAGATATGAGAATTTCATCTCCAAACACATCTTCGTCATCTTCCTTTAGCGAAATGGTTAATTACTTACATTTTAACCTCGACTAATCATGGGAGTGCTATCAGGATGCATGTCTTTGTTAAATTTCCTGATAACTTTAGACATATGTAAACTGGTGGAATAATATACCAATCTCAGTATATCGGTCGAGCTTTCCCCAGATTTTTCATCTCAAATTCTGATTTAAAATAGCTTTTAAGGTCTCTTATTACATCAAGAGTACCCATCAGGTCTGTAACATCGACATAAATAGCTACAATTCCAAATCAGGAACTTTTTTGTGAATACGCAAGGAAAAATAACTTACTTGTCTATCCCCTCTAAATTAAATAGCCACTTAGACGGGTATACCACATCCGCATGATTGCTTCAATCTATAAGTGGGCGTTCTATCTAATTGTGAACGCACTTTGTGGTTTAGAGTCATTTGATTTGGGAAACAAAAGGCTATCAAGTAATTTTGTAAATATCTACTATCTCTTGGTTCTTTCACAGATACGTAACAACCACATACATATGCTACATTTCAAGTCCTTTTGAAATTACCAAGCTAACTAAGTAGTAGAACGCTATAACGTTCATTACAAGAGAATAATTCCAGTGCATTGTGAGAAACCTCGCGCCACAATGTGAGTCTTTATACTTTACGACTTCATTATTCTCACTGCGCTTTGTGACAAATAATCATGTACATGATTTACACTTGGTTGGTTAGCACTACCACACCAAATACCTATATATTTGTCAAAGAATCAAATTTTATTTGGATTGTGTAGGCCAAATATGCTCTTTGTTGATATTTAAACAATAAGAAGCATGTTTCTATCTCATCGTGTTCAGTTTCCTTGAGCAACTATATATGAAAATAATAATCATTAATATGTTCGCACGATCTTTCCATTGACTCGTATGTGTTCTCATAATCCATTATGATTTAATTGTTCTCTGGAATCAATAAACTTCGGAGCGTCCTCCAGTTTGATTCATGGAAAGAATCAGAGACAATATAATGAGATGATTCAATTAATGATATATTAGGTTGTGCCTTGTTAACCTAGTTCCTTTCTAGGTGAGCATTGATCCACCCTGGTGGTCTCTCCATCTTCCTTTATGGAGCCACGGCCTCAACTACACTTCCACTAAGTGTAGTTGCAACACCTTAGTCTATGGTGTACCCCATACTGAGGATTTCTAACCTTGCAGGCACATTTGCAGCTGGTATGTATGATCTTGTGACGTTATCGATATCAGTGAAATTTCTGAAAATCGATGCATTCCAATGAACATTCAAATTTCGGAGGAAAAATTTCATGAATGTTTCAAAAACTTCCTTCAAAGCATTCCATCGTCTGAAATCAATATGTCGCCTTAAAACATAGAAGTTATGCTTTCATCTTTTGAACAATGCATCGTCATTGGTTGAAGGTTTTCATGATGGAAGTAAATACCTTGTAGACACAATTGACTTTTGTATCAGAGGCTCTTTAATGGCGCTCAAGTACTTCTGAGTCCAAAAAGTCAATTTTCGAGTTGGTTTAATCAGAACCCGGTCAACGGATTGGTCAATGCCCGATCCATTGGGTTGACTATGTCATGGTTAACAAAAGTCCACATATATGTTCCATTATATATGAAGTGCTAAGGACCATTGATAATAAACTTGAAAATATTAGCATATAGGCCCAAATATATTGTTAACCTATTGGAAATTTCATTATCTAATTGTAGTGATTGGAAAACAACTGTAACCATGTCCGATGATGATAAAAAATTTATAGAAAATTCATCAAAATATTTTTCCAAACATAATAGAATTTCAAGGTAATCCAACGGCTAGATAAAAACATATTCATGAAGCCGTATGACTATTCCAATTCACGTTTCTGTGTACATAGCTTGAAATATCACGTACTTAGGAGTATATTCCATGGTTGGATCGTTATGAAATTTATAAAGTAGGTCAATAAGAATAGTATACAAAACATACCAAAAATATAGAATAATCGAACGGTTGAAATTCATAAAACTTAGATGTTTAGACGCTGTTAAAAATTAGGGTTTTTATAAACGTATACAGTTTTATTTAAATCAGGTTTTAGAGATTGCATCATTTTCCAATTTGATTGAAATTTTAACACAGTGAGTAATATAGCCAATTGAGTTGAACATATTAAACTTTCATAAAAATCTAACGGTGAAATCTCTATGTTTTATAATCATACGTTTGTGGAACTTTAATATATACTACGAAAACGAAATTTCTTTTTTCAAAATAAATACCTAGTAACACATCCATGATGATAAACAAATAAGATCAGAACCACGCTAATCTTCAAATAATAACTCATAACCAACTTGAATGAAGCACCAGTTGGTAGAGTGCATGATAACGTGGTTTCTATTGATCAGGATAATAGGGTTACATGGATATAATATACTTTATATATATGTAAAGGTAAACTCTAGGTAACTAGATGGACGCACATCCATGAGCCATAGGCCGTGTAACACAATAATTATTACTCCTCCATACCACATATATAGGCGGAGGGACCAAATCTCTAAGATTAAGAAGTCTTTTTGATTTCATAAATATCCATGACTTTTCCTGTTTATCCCATATTATATTCTCTATGTTAGAAACATTAAATGTGAGGATAACCAAGCAACATAAATAGGGGTAAAATGGATAAAAACCATCTTAAAATTGTCACTCCGCCTATCTAATGGTACAAAGAAAATGTCATATTCCGCCTATATAATAGGTACGGAGCGAGTATTAATTTGTCTATTATAATTAAGAAACCTTCAAAGAAACCCAACCCACGTGCCCGAGATTCCGCATGTTGCTTATCTGAATCCGAGTTCGCCGACAGGGCCACCAGTCACTCACGGACTTCATCAAAAAGACCACCACGTCCACCACCATCCAAAATTCTATCTTTCTTCATCACTGCAAGTATAGATGATATTTTAATAGATCTTAATGGCCCTACCGTTCTCAAAATATATAAAGATATTATCAATCTTCCACCCTATCCTGTCCGGATAACATTGCCACCTTAATGATGATAAACTCAAACAGCATCTTAACGAAAACTTGTTTATATATTTTGATCTCCATAAATACAATCTTTATGTTGTCTTAGTCTTCATTCCCACTTTCCATACTATCTCAACTCAATATTCATTCATCACCTGTTTCATCACAAATTTTAGATTAAGCGTGTACTTCTATTGATTAGTTTGCATATTAAGGGCATTGCTCGAAAAGTTTAGAAGAAGAAGAAAGAAAAATGTTGGCAATGTTTGAGAAACAGTTAGCAAGTACACCAAAAGAATCGAAAAGTCCAGCATCAATGATGCCTGCTGGATCTAAGAAACCAAAGCTCCCTCAGGAGATTCTATCTTTACATGATCCAAATCACAAAGGCTTATCTACGAATGTCTCCTCTACTCCTCCTGCTTACCTCAAGGAAATGCCTAAGGTTGATAGTGAAGGTGTCGCGTGTTCTGATACCTCTGTTGATTCCCGTGTTAAGATTAATGGTATCGTTTTTGGCAGGAGACAAGATTTCTTTTGTGAATGAAGACAAATCGTATGACCGGTGACGGAACTGGGGGATGGTTGGGGCTGCTGCTCCAGCCAGCTGCGTATGACTAGATTATTCACGTTTAGATGCTCTTAACGTTAGCAATAACACATGGTAGTCGAACAATCACTTTTAGTTTGAATTTTTTATGCTAAGTTTTCTTGATCTGTAATTATATATCCTCACTTTATGTTTCTGTTTTGCAGTTTTATGCGTTTAATCAAGCTCAGTTTTTTTCGCAATTTGCAAGAAACAACTACAAACATTGTTGGGCATATCTTTTTCAGTGCTCGTTGGATAGTTTAGCGTCCATAAAAACATAATATCTCGAAAAATCCAATCAACTATAATAATTTTGGCTCATTTTTTCTCAAGAGTTACTAGTAGCCAATGTGACTTCGTAGGATTGCTACGGCCGCTTGAGAACTCCATCTATGTTCACATTCACAGTTTGACGACTTCGGCACACTGGTTTACATTGATTAGTTACTAGTAGACAATGTGAAATCTTATTTAGAATAAAAATGAATAAAAAAAACAAAATTCTACGGGAGCTTTACAAATCTAGTGAATCTAGTGACCAGTATTGTTTTGTTTTGTAAATTTGGTAACCCTGTGTAATAATGGTACGCAACTAAGCACCTTTACATAATGGTAACATGTCAACTTGTCTCAAAGATAACAAAAATTAAAACCAAGATCATTAAGAGTACAAAGACTTTCTTATCTACTGCATTAAAAAACTAGTTAAGACTTTCTTATTCCATCTTTCGACATTAGAATATATATTTTCAACGGAAAATGGGTCATTTGTCCAAATATTTTTAAAACCCGGTTCAAATGAACGAGTAAAAATTAGTTTGGGTGAAATGGACAAAAAAAAAATAGTAAGGATGAAACTGGGTACATCCTGACTTAAACTTAAAAAATAGTAAGGATGAAACTGGATGCATCTTGATGTAAATTGAAAAAACAAAAAATATTTGAAAATGGGTATGATGAACCTTGCACTTTTAGGGGCGACCCCGAAAGAATTAGGGGCGACTTTTTTATTCCCAACCCATATACACCGTTAAGGGATGTCCAAAAACGCGGAGAATACGTTAATGCCCTTACACAATCGGAAGCTATTTTGTTCCCGATTATAACAACGCAATCGGAAGCTTAGTAACTATGTTATACTACCGATTATTATCGATTTTGTGCCGAACTCGCATCCGGCTTCTATGACAATCGGAAGGGAAATAACCTCACGAGACTACCGATTATAGTAGCTCATAAATTCCCAAAATTGGTGTTTTCGCCAAGAGAAAAAATTTAGAATCAGTATAATCGGAAGACTTATTAACCACCGATTATTCTAGTTCCCAAATTCGAAAAAAAAATGACATTTCTAAAAACTAAATTTGGGGCAATTTGTATAATCGGTAGGTTATTAGCTACCGATTGTTCTAGTTCCCAAATTCGAAAAAAATGACATTTCGCAAAAAACAAAATTTGGGGCAATCGTATAATCGGTAGGTTATTAGCTACCGATTGTTCTAGTTCCCAAATTCGAAAAAAATGACATTTCTGCAAAAACAAAATTTGGGGCAACTGTATAATCGGAAGTTCAAATACTTCATTTGACTACCGATTATACATATGCCCCAACAAAATAAAGCCGTTGGAACTCTAAACTCTATATAAGGATTGTATCCTTTTACTCTCTATGGAACACAAATACCTTTAAACTCGCTCCAACATCATCTTCAACATAATGGCCCAACCATTCATTAATCCTACGGAGTTCACGATCGAAGAAGATTTATCTTTATGTAGGCGCTATGTTCAATTCTATCCGAGATGAGGAGAAGAACGCAGAGCAAGGAGGCATAATGAGTATGAGTTATTTGGGGAAAATTCACGAAAAAATTCGCGACGACACCAGAACTCCAAACAACCGTCACTCCGCTGATCTTTTCGCCGAGTTGGTTCAATAAATGGACACGTCCAAGAATTCGTCCATTTAACTTATCTTGTGAATCAATATCGATTGAGGGTGAAACCAATGATGACGTTATAGAACGATCTCTCGGGAATGGCGGAGATGGAAAGATCAAGCTTCCGTTATGAAGCTCATTTTAGAATCCTTAGGGCGATGGAAAGATTTAATCCGTTTAGGACTCGTCCAACACGTCCGCGACGCTAATCGCAATACCTTGTAATAGAATTGCGGGAGTTCAATGTAAAATTAAGATGATGTGTATGTGATATTGTTATGAATTTCAAAATATTTATGAAAATCGGAAGTTTTAATTGTTGATGTAACTACCGATTATACTCCAACGGCTAGTTCGTTCAAAAGAAACTAGCCGTGCCTCAAAACCACGTACAATCGGTTGATAATACATATTGATAAACCTCCGATTATACTACTCTAATGAAACTGAGAACTCTGTTGACAAAACAACCTATAATCGGAAGTATATAACAATACATGTTTACCGATTACTCATAATCGGGTGCTTTGTTAAAACATGTCCTACCGATTGTGTGTAATAATTGTACGCAATTTGATGACGGTCTTGTAAAAGTACGCATCAACGGCCATATTTTCAAAAAAAAGAGACGTTGGGACTCTCATCTATATAAGGAGGGTAAACTCTTCTTATTTATGCACCAAACAACACATATATAACATTGTGTATTCTACAAATAGATTTTCCATCGTCTACTCTTGTGAATTCATTCTATATCTCAACTTACAAGCATGGCAACGTTTGTATGAGATGAAGATTTGGTCATTGTGAAAACATGGTATCGTGAAACAAGACGTGAAGATGTCATAGCAGGAAGGTTAACACCCGAAGTCTTTTGGGCGAGGGTATATAGCCAATTTGTGCGAGAGTATGGAAATCCAAAGCAAAGATCACTCCAACAAGTTCATGATCGTTTCCGACTTGTCCAAAAAGGGGTAAATGATTACATAACGATACAAAAGAGGATGTTTAACACTAGCCACTTAAGCTTGTCGATCCAACAATTTGTAAGTATAACGCTCGGGTGTTTAATCTTTCTTACTAAAACGAAGTTGACATTATTTTATGTTTGTTTATATAGGAGACACTCGCCAAAAGACAGTACTTAGTTGAAAAGGGTGAAGAATTCACTTATGATGGAAGTTATGAATTCCTGAAGTCCGTAGTAACAGTATAAATGTTTTTCTGCTGGTTACAATCGGAAGTTATTATTTTATATTGTCTACCTATTCTGGGAAGATTTTCACCTATTTTTTCAGAATTTGGTGACAATCGGAAGTTTATGCAGTATGTTGTCTACCGATTCAGGAAGATTTTCAGACTTTTTGTCGACTATGGTGACAATCGGAAGTTTATTAAATATGTTGTCTACCGATTCTGGGAAAAATTTACGAGTTTATTTTTTGTCGAGTATGGTGACAATCGGATGTTTATATAATATGTAATCTACCGATTCGGGAAAAAAATTTGGTTGTTTTATCGGCCTTTTAATCGGAAGATAAGTTCAAAAAGTTAATAACCGATTATAATATTGATTGAGTCTGTTTACAAAAGCTTGTATAATCGGTTGATATATTAAAAATATAACTACCGATTATAGCTTTAGACTTCACGGTATTTTCCACAAAATTCCAAAAAAATATGTACAAATAGGGCTTTCCAAAATACATCTTTCAAACATAACAATCATTGATCTTCATCATCGAGGGAACCAATTCCGGTGAGGCCTTCCGGAAAATCCACCTTCATGACGCGATCCCAATCCAACATGTTGGTCTCATATTGTTTCAACCAATCGTTACAATGATTCGTTGGGAAGTAATCGCTCCAACCAGCCAACGGAGGTAATGGGCAATCCTCTTTACTCTTAAACCGATAAAATGCATCTCATTCACAAATGCCATAACAATTCTTCTATCTTTAACCGATTCATCGCAAACCGTCCTTGTAGGTGTAAACGTATTAGAATGTCCATACCTAGGAGGAACAAAGAAATGTACCACGCAATTCAAAGCGTCCGCTAAGAGATATCCACATTTAGGCATTGTCATCCAATACTTGGATCCGATTGTCTTCAATCCCTTTCGGCACTTTACACGCGCAACAAAGTCTTTGAACTCTAGTTCTTTGTCGTGCCTATCTCCTTCCTTCATCATCTCCATATAGAAATCCTTGTCCTTTATTAGTTGTACCGCCATCTTAGTTCTTAAATTTTGCCATTGGGTGACATCTTCGTTCACCACCTCTCCAAAGTAACCAATTTGTTCCGAGGCGACGTGAAACCCGCAATTGCCATCCCCATCAACCTCGTCGGTGGACAAAACAAATGGAACAATGAGTGGAGGGAGTTGTTTCATATACTCTTCTATAATCGTATACCTTGATCGTGTTGGTCTTCCATGAAAATCCCTAGGACCGAAGAGTACCATACTTCTCTCTTATAGTCACCATTTCCGTTGAATGTGTTTGTGGCGAGTCGCTCATTTGATCAATAACTACGGAGCTAGTTTGGGTCTCCACTAACACAACTTGTTCCACAAAGATCGACTTGACTTACTTGAAAAGGCTTCTTAGAGACCCTTAGACTTCCATTTTGATCTTTTCTTGGACGACCTCTTTTCTTGGAATTCGGCTCATCTTCAAATTCGGCTTCCGAACGCTCATGCCGACACAATATTCTTTTATTAGACAAATGATCCTTTAATTCTTTTCTTTCAATGGTCCTCGACACTTCGGTGTTTGGCCTACCCGCCCCCTTTTGCTTAATAGGTTCATCAACCTCTTTTAAACGAGGGTGAAGAGCTTGTTCCAAATCATGCATCAATATTTGCTTCTTGGCGCCATTTGTTGTAGCATAACGCTCGGCTATTCTTGCACACAATTCCGACTCCATGAACGACGGACCATTGACTACGGGTGTGCTTGGAGTGAAATTTAATTGCTTCCAAAATGGATGAATATCATTGATGTCAATCACATCGACGTACCTACCCATTTTATGACGACATGGGAGACCAATACCTATCATATCCTTGCAAACACAAACCGTATTCTCGTCATCGTTAGCTTTATACAACTTCAATTGTTCTATCATGTGATTTATTGCCCAACGTGAAACTTTATGAACAATGCCCCTTAGAAGCAATCTTTCCCTTCGTGTTCCGTAGGGAATTTATTTACACTAAATTGCATAGAAGCCTTAATCTTTATGAGATCACGATTGGTGAATTCATGGATTGCTTCTTGGATCGACACAACTCCATTTTGACTACCTAGAAGTATTTTCTTTAATCGGCCATGAGACCCCTCCGCAATGCTTGTCGCCTCGTTCTTGAAGTTATGATATTCATATGTCCATGCATACACAAACCTCTCCTTAATCGGTAACCATTGTGTTTTACAATACTCAACGGGTTTTGGGTAGTCCTTGTAATATTCTTCCTCAAATTTCTTCAAGTTCCTTTCGTAAATTTCCTCGGTCATTGACCAAACGATCTTGTCCCATGCTTTCATGAACGATCTCCAAATTATCCCATCCTCCTTCCATTTTTCATCAAATAACCTCTTCTCTTCCTCTCGTTCTTCCTCGGTTAATTTACTAATGCGCTCATCCTCTTCCTTCGACCTCTTGGTACCCTTCCTTGGTTTTTTAGCTTGGAAATGGCGATGGCAATTGTGTCTTGAGGTTGCATTGAATGTGCCACGCACATTTGCAAGTTTCGGGCTTCAGGAAACACTACTGCTATTGCATTCATAAAGGCTTGATCGTTATCCGTTACAATAACCCTTGGAAAATCATCCCCATTGTAAATGGACCTCGGCGTCTCCAAAGATCCAAATGAAACTCACGTTGTTCTCATGATCCATTAAACCCCATGCAATCGTAAACGTGTTTTTGTCCGAAGTGTGACAAGCAATGTTCAACAACGGCATGTTATATTTGTTTGTCTTGTAAGTGGCATCTATCAACACAATTTGATGAAAACACCGAGCCAATTTTATCATTTCGGGATGTGCCAAGAAAATACGTACCACTTTACCATCCTTTTCTTCCGTTCTCAACGTGTAGTCGTGTAACTCGGCTAACCACTGCGATTGTTGCATGACCGTTCTACCATCCCATTCCGTCCTTTTGATCGTAGCTAGGGCCGACTTAATTGTAGATAAAGAAGACAAGTTGTCGGGTCGTCCGCCTTTATTTTACTTAAGATCGCACTCGCCTTTTGGATACGCATAGACCTCACCGTCTCCATTTCATGTGGTTTTAACTTCGCAACCATTACATGTCCAATAAGAGTATCCGGATCATCGTGGTTGTGACAACCATTAACAACTTTAGACATTTTCCAATCTTTACTTTCCTTACCATCGGGCTTATAGAAGACAATCTTAAATGGGCATCCAATCTTCTTCGTATGAGTTCGGTACTTCTTCCTCTCCGTCTTCCTTACATACTTATTATTCTTTCCCTCGTGACTCTTCTTCTCCCCACCTCGCTCACATACCATTTCAAACCGAATATTCTTAACGCAACGGTTCGAACTACCACGCACATCTTCTCTTTTGCCTTGTTCATAAGCCATTCCTTGGCCTCCTTCTTACTTCCAAATATCTAAATGGGCATATTACAAAACAAAAATAATAAGCATAACCATCTAACATACACGATTGGAAAAAGAAAATATAATTCATGACCATACCAAATCGTTTGCATAGTGTAGGGAAGTATCAGGCCTCAAATAATAATCGTCATCAACCGCTACAACAGCCTACGCACAACAACAACAAGTTATGCATTAGCAATCGGAAGGAAGTTTAGATAATAAGTAAACGACTGTAACACAATCGGTGATTTAATACTATAAAACGTAACCGATTATACTAAATCGGTAGTCATGTACGCATATAGTCTACTGGATTAACGACATACGAAATGAACAATTCTTCTGTGTAAAAACCTTCAATAATCGGAGGGACTATAAATTCATTAACCAACCGATTATTATATACCAATAATCGGACGGTTATTCATGTAGAGAAATTCCGATTATGAGAAATTGAAGCTTTCAATTTGGGGATTTTTTCATATTCGGCATATTAATACATCAAATTATACCCGATTATTAATAATCGGTAGATATGTTACTAAATTAACTACCGAATATATGTCGTTCATGTCATTCAATGCATGCGTAAATCGAATTTTCACGTTCGAAAAACACACACAAACGCACGTAACATGGATAACATGGGTATTAGAGTTTGTTAACAACATACCCGTATGTTTGATGAATCGTTAGCTTCGATCTCGGGTGATTCTCCATTTTCTTCCATGAAAGCGTCGTCTAGGGTTTCATCTCCATCAAAGTTTGGATCATTCAACATATACCCCAAATCGTCATCTCTAAACGGTAGTGAACCTTGAAATTCAACAACTTCACGTCCTCCTTCTTCGTACCCATCCATGTTTATGGAAGTTGGCAAAAATGGGAAGTTGGCAACATATACCCACTTCTTCTTCTTTTTTTTCTTCTTCTTCTCTCACTCAATCGGGAGTTACCTCGCGATGAGTCAAAAAAAATTTCCAAACACTAATATATAGACCCCAGCCTACCGATTACAGAGTTTGCTTCCGATTATTGAGTGAAACTACCGATTATTGTTTTGGCTACCGAATATTATAGTTTTTGTCAAAGGTTGAATCCCTGACCACTCATAATCGGTAGGATATAGGTTTTATCATCTACCGATTATGTCAGATTGCAAATTAAAGCAAATAAGGATTTTAGAAAAAACTCATTTAGGGGCAACCTATAATCGGTATGTTTTGGAACCTATATTCCGTACGATTATGGCTACTTCCAAATCACGAACCACATGGTTATGCCTGGCCCTGTACACTCAAAACCTATGGAATTTGGCAAGGGTTCGATGTGGGGCTCCTTACAATCGGTAGGTTGTGAAGTTGTTAACTCTACCGATTATGGTAGATTTCAAAATTCATCACATGAATGATTTTAGAAAAAACTCATTTTGGGGCGACCCATAATCGGATGGGTTGGTAATATATTTAACTCCCGATTATGGCTGCATCCAAAACGCAAACCAAGTGGTTAAGGCTGGCTGTGTGCACTCAAAACCCATGAAATATGGCAAAGGTTGGATCCGGGGCTCGTTATAATCGGCGGGTTATATAATAATATACCCTACCGATTATGGTAGATTTCAAAATTCATTACGTGAAGGATTTTAGAAAAAACTAAATTTGGGGCAACCTATAATCGGTAGGTTGTGGAACCTATTAGGCTTTCGATTATGGCTAGATCCACAGCTCTATCCAAGTGGTTATGGTTGGCTCTGCACCCCTCAAAACCTATGGAATTTGGCCAAGGCTGAATACGGAGCTCCTTATAATCGGTAGTCTTATAAGTTGGATAAGCTACCGATTATAAAGGGGATTATTAGCCGAAGTATCAACACAACAATCGGTAGGTATAGTTTCATTTTAACCTACCGATTGTATGTTTACCTACCGATTATGGTGTTGGCTACCGATTATATAAGGGCATATTGGCCATTTCGAAAAATCGAAGATAAGGGGTAGCTTAGATTTACGTTTGGGTGACCTTTTTTGTCTTTTAGTGTCGCCCCTAATTCTTTCGGGGTCGCCCCTAAAAGTGCAAGGATGATGAAACTGTTTACATCCTGACTATTTTTGTATTTTTGTCCATTTAAACAGTATCAAAATCTAGATGTCTTTTTCACCCAGGATTTGTTGATTTTGGTTTTTTTAACCAATTTTGTGTATTTTCAATTCATAGACTACTATATCATTACTGGATCATCAAAGAAGAAGAAGAATCATTCATTCGTCCATGGCCGAGAAGAGTTTGTTCCTTAGAGCATTTCGTATGGACTCAACAAACGTGGAAAATGAATGGGTAACAAACAAATCTAGAGTCGCACGGACGGAGGAAACCCGCTGGCGTATTCAATAAGACCGCGCGGATTTCGATAATCCGCCCCACGGGTGATCGTAATCCTCCGTCGGTTAATCTACAACCAACGGCTACATCCAAATTTCATCACCCAACGACTCTTACTCTTTTCATTATAAATTCAGCCCTCAAACTTAAAACTCACGTAGAGTTTCGAAGAAAGATTTTGAATTTTTTTTGAATATGTTTAGTCGGCATGGTTTTTTAGTATAGGCAATTTGGTCTTTTAACACCTTTTAGACACCCCTTAGCACACTAGTTTGGATGGTAATAAAATGGGTATACCCCAATTAATCTGGGTATACCCCAGTCTCGACAGGCTTTAATAGGATGTGCACAAAATTAAATAAACCCCACCTGCTCAGCATTGCTCGTGCAATGACGGAGTCAAACTTTAAACGGAGGGTCAAACTCAAAATCAACAGCCTCCAACTAGCAAGACAATTTTGTAGCTAGCCAGTATAAGAACGAAATTGAGATATTTTGGAATTCAAACAAAATACTATCCATGGTTAAAATTACTTAATGATCATAACGTATTGGCTATACCTATACAATGAGTTTCTTATCCTTTGTATTAAAAGGACAGGATTTTGATGTTATCCTCCTGTTTTTCGACATCAAAATAGATATTTTTGATGTTATCCTCCTGTTTTTCGACATCAAAATAGATATTTTGTAAAATTCGTAGGGTAGATATTTTTTCTACTTGCATAATCACCATTCATTGGAGTATGTAGCATTAACAGTAGAAAATCCTACTCAAATCGATCTAAAAAATTTGCTTTCTTTGAATGGTTGCCGGAATTGAATGTGAGACCTCATGTGCACTGGCCTCTGGAAACTGGAAATTTAAAACCCGCAAACAAAGGTAGATGTGATTTTTAGTCCCAATTACCTAGCAGCGACAAAATAAAAATCTACTGTCTAACATTGCAAATGGCAGGAGCATAGAGTAAGACTTTAAGTATTTTGAAATTAGAAAAATTTTATTTATTAATCACCAAGGAGTGAAAATACAAGTTCTTCAATACAAGGAAACCTTAATTTCCCTCTTTAAGCTAAGCTCTCCCCTCTCTCCAAAATCCAATCCCTCATGCCTAGCCCAAGGACCTCTATTTATAGGCTAGTCAACCCTAATGGTGTACAGCTCATTTTACGCTCACGTTCTCGTGGAGGTGCTTTATACTTCGCCAGACCATTTTCCATAAAGTTTTTCCCCTTCTTTCGCTGACAACTTTCATTTCTATCGGGACAGCTGTCTCTTTTCTTGCTCAATAATTCACTTACTTCGCAGGTTACCTTTCTAGCCAAGTAACCTTACTTCGCCCGTCCTTATTTCGTGGACGATATCTTGTTGGGTACTCCAATTGATCTTTCGTAGTTCAGACTCTCCTAGTGAGTTACTTCGTCAGAAGATGTTATCTCGCACACGACTTTTATTTCGTCAGTTAGTCAATAATGGCGACCCTGACTTGATTTGACTAATCATTGACGAGGGTTCTCGGGGCATGGTACAAGATCTTTCGGCAGGATTCTCGCATCTTCCCTATGTCCACGTGGCGAATCGTATTTTGGTATCTACATTTTGTGCGCTACACCGGCTTTCATTGGGCTCCACGTCGAGTATGGTTTTTGGTATCTACACGTAGAGTACTATACGTAGAGGTTAGTTAGCATTATTCGATCATCATCATCATACAAAGAAAAAGAGGAAGAATCATTCATTCGACCATGGCCAAGTTCAGTATGTTCCTTAGCTTCTTCTTATTTGTCTTGATTCCATGCCAACCTCTTCTTCAAGCAGTAAGTCTAATTTCTTTTAGTTTATAGTACTCCCTCCGTTTTAGGAAAAGTGATACTTTCACTTTTTCAATTTGGCCTATTTTTAGGCAAAAATGAAAAAGTGAAAGTATCACTTTTCCTAAAACGGAAAATGGGTCATATGACCATAGGCCCCTAAAGGATGGTAGCAATGGACTGCTAAAGTATGTGTTTGGGTGAAAAAGACATACAACTAAAGAGACCGTCCTACCCTCAGCTATCTTTACAACCTCGTTCAAATCGTCCTCCCAACATATCTCTTTTCCTTCTTCTTCTTACGGTTACAGAAAAAACCAGGCTTCTTCGTCGTCGTCGTCGTCCCCATAACCACCACCATCACCAACTTCTTCTTTTTCTTCTCCACCATCAACGTCGACATCAAGAATAAGACACTATTTCAAGAACTAAGAAATTCATAAACACCATCTTCTGAATCAACTCCAAAAACAGAGATGCCCTAATTTTATGACCTAAAACTGTTTTTTAACTTCACCATTATTTCCAGATCCCCTAATTTCTCTGAAATTCTCAATTCAATTATTCCGTGAAGAACAAAGGTTGTTTATTTCATCAATTTCATAAGATGAGCACCGAATGACCTAAAACCGGTAAGCTTCTAACCCTAATTTGGTTGATTTTTAATTTTTGATCTATGAATTCATCATGGGGGTTTCTTCACTATTGAAATGGAACATTATTGTGGAAGTACTGCATCTTGAAATTAAGTTTTTGAATTGGTGTATCGATCTAGTTTTAAATCGAACTTTGGGTGTATCAATTGGTTGATTTTTTTCTTTTATGGAATTGAAATTTGAACAAGAACACTTTACTGCATGACCAAATTGAACTTGGTTATGTATTTGAGATACACCTGGGTGCATCTTGGGTAAATTAGGTTATGTTTGGTTTGCGCATGTTGCAAGAAACTCGGATGTACCTAGGTGCATCTTTGGTAAATTTGGTAAGTTTGGTATGCATGTTGCATGAACTCAGATGCACCTGGGTGCATCTTGGGTAGATTTTGCTATGTTTAGTTCGATCTAGTTTTAAATCGAACTTTGGGTGTATCAATTGGTTGATTTTTTTCTTTTATGGAATTGAAATTTGAACAGGAACACTTTACTGCATGACCAAAATGAACTTGGTTATGTATTTGAGATACACCTGGGTGCATCTCAAAGTAAATTAGGTTATGTTTGGTTTTTGATGTTGCAAGTAAACTCGGATGTACCTAGGTGCATCTTTGGTAAATTCGGTAAGTTTGGTATGCATGTTGCACTGAACTCAGATGCACCTGGGTGCATCTTGGGTAGATTTTGCTATGTTTAGTTCGATCTAGTTTTAAATCGAACTTTGGGTGTATCAATTGGTTGATTTTTTTCTTTTATGGAATTGAAATTTGAACAAGAACACTTTACTGCATGACCAAATTGAACTTGGTTATGTATTTGAGATACACCTGGGTGCATCTCAAAGTAAATTAGGTTATGTTTGGTTTGCGCATGTTGCAGTTAACTCAGATGTACCTAAGTGCATCTTTGGTAACTTTGGTAAGTTTGGTATGCATGTTGCACTGAACTCAGATGCACCTGGGTGCATCTTGGGTAGATTTTGCTATGTTTAGTTCGATCTAGTTTTAAATCGAACTTTGGGTGTATCAATTGGTTGATTTTTTCTTTTATGGAATTGAAATTTGAACAAGAACACTTTACTGCATGACCAAATTGAACTTGGTTATGTATTTGAGATACACCTGGGTGCATCTCAAAGTAAATTAGGTTATGTTTGGTTTGCGCATGTTGCAGTAAACTCAGATGTACCTAGGTGCATCTTTGGTAAATTTCGGTAAGTTTGGTATGCATGTTGCATCAATTGGATGCACCGGGTGCATCTTGGGTAGATTTTTCTATGTTTAGTTCGCATATTGCAATGAACTCAGATGCATTTGGGTGCATCTCGACTAAATTTGGCTATGTTTAGTTTTCATATCGCAGTGAACTCAGATGCACCTGGGTGCGTCTAGATTCGATTTTTTTAACTTTGAATTTCATCTTGAAGTAAACTCAGATGCACTTGGGTGCATCTTGATTCGATTTGTTTATAACATGGGTTTTCTTTGTTATTCTATAAGAGGTGGTGCACACTGCTTCAGCTACACACACTAGTAGATTTTGAGTTGTTGTGTGAATTATCTGCTCATAACTTTCTAATGACTTGTATCTATTGTGAGTGTATATTCTGTTGAATTTCATCTTCTTGGAGTTCATGTTGTATTACGCAACTCAATGATATCCCCCCATCACTTATGCTTTGAGATTTCAATCTCATTTTGGCAATTTGAAATATTTAACTGTGTGGTCTATATTGTCTGAATCCTTATTGTGATATATTTGGTAAACTAGAACGGTTGTTATGGCTTTTGTTAGCCTTCGGTGGTTCTAAAAAGTACGCACGCATCAATTATTCTGACTTTCTTATAATTCTACCCTCGCACATTTTACCTCCAATTGCATCATGTTATTCGACATTGGTTATGGCCACGTGCCCACACTTATCGAGTTACAATATCTTGTATTATACATTTAAGACTCCCTATCTTATAAACCAAATTCGAATTTTCATCTTGCAGTAAGATACACCTGGGTGCATCTTGATTAAATTTGGTTAAAATTCAATTTCTATCTTGCAGTAAAATCAGATGCACCTGGGTGCATCTTGATTAGATTTGGTTAAGTTTGCTTTTCACTTTGTAGTAAGATCAGATGCACCTGGGTGCAGAATTGGTTATATTTGGCTAAATAATATTTTTCATCTTGGTCTAAACACATAATCGATGGTTTTGCAGTAGCGACGATTCCAACAATGTATGTTCAGTACTTCATGAATTAGGTGATGTAAAGTAGTTATGAATTTCTAAGTCAAGAAACTGTAATGAAAAAGGTGAGGATAAAACAAGTACAAGATGTATATAAGATTCTCCAAGATGAAAGAAATAGCTGGAAGAAAGAAGACCAATGGTGCCATTTAATTTAGAACTATGTTATTTGTATTTATTTTAGACTAATGATGTTTTTTTTGGTGTTTTTAATTCTATTTCGTTACATAATTGTGAATCTGGATCATTTGTTATGATCCAAATATAAACATTCTTGTAGAACTTGATTCGAAAATCGACTTAATATTATCCCTTATTGGCAGATAGTTTCAGCTCTTATATATTTTCTTTGTAAAATCTAAATCTTGTCAGATTGTGTATGCACCCAGGTGCAATCTTAGAAATCTTCATTATGCACCCAGGTGCAACCTTACAAAACGCATTTTCATGCCAGACTGTGCATTATGCACCCAGGTGCAACTTTGGCAAAAACCAACTTAAAAATCAATTTTCCTACAAAGTAGTAATTTATTTCATGGTATTCACAGCAAAGATTGCAAACCCAGACAAGCCAACGAGCACAAACACCCATTACATATGTAAAGTAAACAAGAGATTTAGAGAGATGGACCACAAAAGGGGGAGAAATTGAACTATGGATCAATAACGCGAGCACAAGAATGACAACACAAGATATGATGGAAGTGAACGAGGAATAATATATGACAACAACAACAACCCATAAAAATTCCTTATTGTAGTCGTGGAAACAACATCAGCAACCCTTTTTGTTTTCCTGCACAAAGTTCACACATTTCGCGACAACAATAACAACTCGGAAACTGGTAATGGAGAGAACTGTTTTGTTTTTGTTCTCTTTTTCATTAATCCTTCCCTACTACAATACATGAATCTAACGCAAACCATTACCCTACTCTTCAAACTGAACTCAAATTGCATTTAAATCACCTTCATTAATTATTAAATTGATTGTCACACTCACACAAACAATTGCAACAACACTTGTTTCTTGACCGATACATCAACCAAAACTCGAGACACTCACACAAATTTAATCACAAAGCATCAACACATTTCAATCGACGATGAAATGATCACCAACCATAAACATACATAAATCATTAACCCATCATACTACAGGCTATTTCTAAGGTGTCCGGGAAAGAATTCCTAATAGCGCAGAAACAAAATTCTCTGCATTTGAAAGTCACCAATCATAAAATTGTGGTTCAGGCATTCTATCAAGTAGTATATATATGCACAACTTGTGGTTTGAAGATATGTGCTCTCTACTGATTTTTAAGCCATTCATCATCTCCTTCCCTACATTGACAGTAACCCATATTTACTATGACATTCAATCATTCAAAATATTTCATTTTCTCACTCATTATCAACCTGAAATACACGGAAGAGCACATCGTTTCTTGACAGTATGGACGGCTAAAAGAGAAGAAGAAACAACGTTGTCCATTTCCTATTGGTGTTCTCTATTGCTGAGATTCAAACTCGAACATCACCCATACTCCAATTTCTTCTCAAACTTTGAAAATCAAATTAAACCCCTACATTACCGATCCGCATCTATATATATTACTCAAATACCGATCTGCATTTATATTACTCAATTACCGATGCCCAATTCTTCCATGTATTGATTTCATCCAAATCTTGTTGTATTTCATTGGAATCTCCATCTCATATCCATTAACATCTCAAAATCGAACCAAAAATATGTTGTTGTCAAATCCAAATTAGTGTTCATCATAGTCTCATTCTCGTTGGTAGCGGCAGCTTGAGAAGGTTTTGAGTTTTATTGTTCTTCATTAGAGCAGGAGAGGGTAATTTAGTCTGCTGCTGTAAAAAATATCACATAGTTTGGGCGAGATATCCAATTCTGGATATTAGGAAAGTATATTAAAGATTAAGGCTATTAGAACAATATTCATATTTTACTTGTCTTTTAGACCCGGAAATTCAAATCCAAGGTCTATTCAACCAAAAAACTGTTTCCTGAAATGGAGGTAGTATCTTTTAATTTTTATTAATTACGGATAGATATATTTGATCACTAAATAAACATTTTTTTTTAAATCTATCTGATTATCAACTAACGGATGATGATTCGTGGATGATACTCGAGGAGGGATGATCACTAAGTGCCCAAAACCCGATTGCTCTTTGATTCGGTGCGTACCATTTTCTTGCGTACAAGTCGTGCTTAAATGCCCAAACGCAAGTACTCACCGTGCTGTAGCTGCCCAAAATGCTGCCCTGTTTAGATTACTTATCCGAAACGTATCGTCCCGTGTTTCATATGTTGTGTAAATTGTCTTCTCCTCTTAAAACGATGTAGCTTGCTGCTATATGATACTCTCTATGTACCCATGTCTCTATTTTCTCCTCTTTATTTTACTTAGCTTAACTACGTATGGTGGTATGTAGGCCTGTCAATATTGGTCCGATATCCGGGATCCGTTTCCGATTATTCGATATCCTATAGGATTTTATCCGTTGTATCGGATATCGGATATCGGATATAATATGTTATCGGATATTTCTTCCTTAACATATCGGAATCGGAATTAGCTATATCCGTTTGTTTAGATATCCGATATGTTAAGGACGTAATTGTAATTTTTCCAAACCCTTATTTCCCCTACTAATTGATGGCTGATTTTCTTTTAATGTTCAGGTTGATAAGTTTGGGATTCGATATCCGATAATATCGAGTATAATATCGGATATTATCGGATATTGTCGGATAAATATCCGATAAGTGTCAATTATGAAAATGTTTTACAAGGGTTTTTAAGCTTTTTTGGTATAACCGGATATTATCGGATATTTATCGGATATCCGATAGCTTAACCTATCGGTATCGATATCTGATTTTGATATCCTATAGGATATTATCGGATATCGGATATCCGATAATCCTTAACCCGTCGGATAACGGAATTCCTAATATCCGACGGATATTCTTCCATTGACACCCCTAGTGGTATGCCCCTGTTTTCTATCTTTGATGCATGTAATAAAATGTACCAGTACCGGATGTATATGAATATTCTGGTATATCCAACTTTGACTTTAGACCAAGGATCATAAGCGTTCAAGGTAAAAGTCCATCATTCAATCATGGCCAACTTTGACTTTGACTTTAGACCAAGGATCAGTACGTTCATGCATTGTTTAACACGCGTCCACTTGTCTAAAAGATAACAAGAACATCAGGGAACAGTACAATTTTTTTTTATTGAATGCATTAAAAAACCGCGACTTTCTTGTCCTATCTTTTGATTTTAGAATAGATATTTTCAGTTCATAGATCTAACTGCAATATGAAGAGATTAGTTAGCATTATTGGATCATCATCGTCCACAAGAGAACATATAGATGGTAGTGTAAGTAGTGTCAAAGAAGGAGAAGGAAAATCCATTCATTCAATCATGGCGGCCAAGATCAGTGCGTTCTTTTGCTGCTTCTTATTTGTCTTAATTGCCATGCCAACCTCTTCTTCAGGCAGTAAGTTTATTTCATCATATTCCAAAATCAACCCCCTCCGTCCCACTTTAGATGATTGTTTAAAATTTTATTTTAGTCCCATTACACTTGATAGTTTGTATCCACCGGAGACGGTACTTGAGGTGGGTGAGGAAGCAGAAGAAGGGTACCCAAAAGTAATTCCGTCATGCGCAGCGGTTCAGTGTACCTAAAACTGCAAAACCCATTTCCCACAAATTTGATGCTTCTTTACCAGCCATGTTGGCTGCCAAACGTGCAAGCTTATAATCGATGAACATACTGATATTGCTTTTTTGATGATTCTTAATTTATCACCTATCTATAATCTATGTTTGTAATTTTCCTCTTAATTAATTAATTAATATTATGATGCGGCAAGCGTGATGTATCAGTGTTATTATATTTATGATGAAATAAAATGTACGCAGTTATCCTTAGGTTGATATTGCAAGATATTTAACGATCCATTGTTAGTCCAGTTCTGGCTTCAAATATCTTGGCCAATAATGTGATCTCTCCAACGAAAATTGTGAAAAAAAAAAATGAGCCTCAAAACTGTAAAGGTGTTTGGCTCCCAAGCCAATAGTGGCATCAACAATCTTCAAATTTCTCCGGGGATTTTTTTTTTTTTTTTTTTTGGGAAAGACACTTCAACTTATTCCACAGGCATACGATAAAATATAATACTATTAATCCAAACTTAATAATGCAAGATTGGTACATGGATTACCAAATTTTAGAGCAGGTTGCCAATCTGGTGAATCCAGGTGACTTGTGTTGTTTTGGTCGCCCCAGTGTAACGATGTAACTCTCTTTACCAGCCCTGTAATAGTACTACCCAAATTTACATACAAAAATTATGTATGAACCGAGAGGTTTAAACAATACAAAAACTACCACTCACAGAAATTTTATTGGCCCCACTATAACGTTCCCCTCGCTGTCCTCCGGCGGAGCCCTCTGGGACCCACCACAAAAACTGTGAGATTTCACTTGTGGTTTTGGTGTGGTTTGGGAGCTCGGTTCGTTTAGAACCACTGATTTACATAATGATAACAAGTCAACTTGTCTTAAAGATAACAAAAACTAAAACCAAGAACATTGAAGAGTAAGAGACTCTCTTAATCATTGCATTAAAAAAATTAGCTTAGACTTTCTTATGACATTAGAATATATATTTTCAATACGGAGACTACTATATGTAGAGGTTAGCAGCTATCATTCCTGGGTCTCATTATTGGATCACCATTAAAGAAGAAAAAGCGGAAGAATCATCCATTCGACCATGGCCAAGATCAGTATGTTCCTTTGCTTCTTCTTATTTGTCTTGATTGCCATGCCAATCTCTTCTTCCGGCAGCAGTAAGTCTAGCAATCTTTAAATTTTAATTACACATACAATTAACTAAGCAATACAATTTCAATTAGCATATGTAATTATTAACTAATGTTGAATATGATTGTTGTTTCTATCAATCAGGGATGATGCTCAGGAAGGATCCGGAAGTAGAAGAGAGATGCCCGAAAGTAGATCCGTCATGCGCAGCCGTTTTGTGTGCAGCACCAACAGATCCATGCCCACTAGTTCTATGCGCAGAAGGGTTTGTTCTTTACCAGCCCTGTTGTGGCTGCGAAACATGCTGTCCTAAACCTTATTATTAATGAACCTACTGATCGACTACTGTATTGTGTTGATGGTTTCTTAATTTATCACCTATCTATCTATGTTTGTATTTTCTCCTTTCGATTTGGCAATCGTAATGTTTTTCCTTAACTAATTATATCTATGTCAATGAAACTATTCTACTTTTGTTCTTAATTTCATTGTAATTTCTAGTGCTTGATTTTTCTTTTCTTGATCGGTAAAGTTTGATCTACCGATTAAAAAAAACGGATACCAAAGATTTGTCCGGCCGAAAACAAGAAAAAGAAAATGCAAAGATGGTAATGAGCTACCTGTTGGAAATTTAGGTCTAAAAGAGATGACGAAACAGTAAGAGAAAAAGTTGTACTTCCGGCTTCAAGGCTCGATTAAGATTCATTTAGACAAATATTTCTACCCTCCCAATATCAATTGGCGATTACAACAGGTATGCGAAATATTGCCGTCAGGATACAATGAAGCCCTATAAAAACGTAATTGGATTCAAGGTTTGTACCCCTTGACCCAACCAAGAACACACAAGAATATGATTCCGATGATGCTTAGCATAGAGAAAACAGAAAGTATTTTATGTTCTTCATATTCATATTTGAATGAAAAACAAATCATCACTACTTATAGGGAACTCATGCCCATTGGATATGCCTCTTCACTTCCAAAAGACATCAATAGTGCCTTATGGGAATGGATGTGTCCTTTGTGAACCATCACACCATTTAGAGGTGCCTCTTCATATCCAACTAACATCGATTGTGTCTATTCGACACAGGACGCTCCCCCGTCGTAGCGGCAAACCAAAAAAGAAAACCGTTTTATTTTCTATGTTACTGAAAATATCCAACAATCTCCCCCTATTTTCGAAAAACCAAAACAGAAAATAAAGTAAAACTTACAAAATCGGAGTGGCCGCATCACTCAAGTGATTGCCTACGTACCCGAGTGGGATCAAGCCAGCGTAGTTCAAGCTCAGTTGGGAAATAAGCATCGTCGTTGAAATCAATACATAAATGATAGGTATCTTTTGGATTTGAACCTTCACTTAGTGCAAGAAATTCAAAGCCTTATCAAGGTTCAATGGTGAAACTAGTCTTGAACCAGGTACCCCATGTGATAAAACCGGAATCTCTACACATATTGATTTCAGAGATTGTGTGTTCTGTAGCTCAGCACGTTAATGGCCATGTGCTATATCCTGGATTCATGAGTCTGCTTTAGAGAACGGTCTTATTCTCTTAGGAAACGGCCTGATTTCCATACTCATATAAGTAAGTCTCGAAGGTGTTTCTGCGAGACACCTTGTGATAAAAGTTAGACTTGTTAAGGATTTTCATCCATCCCTTGTTCTTGCAGAATCCATGCACTAAACAGAAATGAGAAGTTTTATACTTAGTGCACCATAATAACTTCCATAACTTGTTAGTACCACATTGAACCTTGTTTATCCTTTTCAAAACATAGGTTGGGTTTCTGCTATGGGTGATCAACCTTCCTTCACAGACCTTAGTCCCATTTCTGTATACTTCATTGAAATCATTTCCTTTGGGAGACTCTTCATAATTGGTCCTCCAAGTTCTAGTCGTTTCAATGGCTAACTGCAATTACTCCTTTCTTGAGTAATTGACTTACCGTTCAATGTACAAGACTTGTATGTCTTGACTTTTCATTATAAGTCTTTGTTAGAGACGTTATAGATCATAGCTTGATTCTCAATTAATCAAGACCGCTTAAGATGGCTTCTTCCGAAAATGGGATCTCTACAAGTTAGGTTCTAAGCCATTCCTCCTCATTAATTGCATCTACTCATGCAATCAATTCAGAAAACATTATTAAAATGTTCATATTTGATTGTACAAAATAATTGTAACTTCTCTAGTGATTCTAATTAACATTTTACGGTTAATTCACAAGAAGTCATTATAGACTTGCATACACTAGAGGCATATAAAATTTGTAGGCAACTTGCTTGCTATTTCAACAAGCACATTATTATTACGATGAGTAACTCCTCTACTCATTCCCAATCCTCTACAAATTTATACCCAAGTACATAGACAATGTCTGTTTAACATTTTACATTATGTAATGCAAATGTTCATAATTTATGCATCGGTAATATCGTAACACATGATCGTTGGATATTTAATCGCGCGCCCAATCTTCCAATACGTTACATATTCACCGGAATTTTCCTTTGGATGTCATTTAAGGCCTCCCAATTTCCAGATTTTGGAACCATATAATTCTTAATGCAAGAATTATGTTCACATCTAAATGTTTCTCAACATTTATTCATGATTTCATACTTTTAAATTTATACTTCCTACCGCAAGAATTATACCCGTACCAAAAATTGTAGTCTCAACAATCATTGGTGATTTCTATTGGTTTTCTAATATTAGAGCAATTCATGAAAATACTCCTCTAATGTCACGCAATCAATATTATGTCAGATATATCACTTGTTTGATCAGTATCAAACATGCACAACGGTAATATCTAAAGAAATCTTCAAATCCAATCTCTTGGACTTGGCATGAAATTTTAATATTGAAATTTTCCCTTCCCTTTCATCACAATGATCAAATGGTAAACAAGTGCACCCATAATTTCTTAACAGTAGGAAAAAACTTCAAATCCATTACCCATACAGGTACCATCCCTTTTGGATTTGACTCTCTTTGAGCATTATAATGGTGGTTACAGAAGTCATCCTTCACAGTGACTCAACGAACCATGAAAGAGGACATAAGACAATCACGGATACATATAATTTAATTGTATTTTACTAGTTATGTACGTTGACTACTAATTTTTTAAAGTCAACCAATAACCACATGCATGCATTGTAATTCATACTAAGTTCGCTTATGTAATCAGACAGAAACTTAATGCATATATCGTAATTATGTGATACATAGAGAACAAGGAACCATTCATAACGACTGATCGATTCTTTTACCCAAAAAGAAAACAAGATTAAATTTATTTCGTTTTGGTCATAACTCTAAAAGACATGATCAGTCACCGAAAGGGAACCATCCTATGAATCCCACTCATCCATGTTCCTACTTAATTCCTAAGAAGGAGTCTTCAAATCCTTACAGTAGTCCTCAAATTCTACTTTCGGGTTTGGCTCTCTATTAGCCATTAATGGTGGCTACAGAATACATCCATTCTTGAGTATTCTTTATTCTAGTTTGCCGTAATCACACGATAGCAAAATCAAACAACACTATGAACTGATATCAGTCATTATATTCGGAAAGTTATTTTATATACTAATCGTTTTCCTTTTCGCTCGCATCTCTACCAAATCACTGGAAGGATCACCATTACATGAATCCAAATATTCATGCTCACACATATCTTCAAATCCGATATGGACTTGGCTCTCTTTTATATGTTCCCCTTCCAAAAGTGACAGTACATTTTGGTTCCAACCAAAATCAATTGCGCACACGAACATTTTTGTCTCAGAAGAATTCATAGAGTAACTCCTTTCAATCGGTACTCATGGGGTTCCAAGAGGAATCCTCAAATTACCCATAGGGAACGACCAAGATTATTTAATCAATTCATCTTTCTCATGACAATTCTCAAATGCCAAAATGCAATTAAATGTCATGAAATCACACTTCTGGATTTATATTAGTATTAGTTAAAACATGCATACTCATATTAGCACCATAAGAGTGTATTTAGAATATGGCATATCATGACATGATATCACAATAAAAGTGAGATTAATGTACTTATATCGTCTTTCTCATCTCGTCTTTCCGAAGTCAGCCTACTTCACTTGTATACCAAAATATACAATAGCCTTCAACAGAAATATCTCTTGTAAAAATTGTAATTAAAATGACAAATCTTGGCAACCGTTACGTCCCTTCGTTGAAAAAGCAGTTAGAAAATATCAACGCACACATAGAAGATCAAACCAAATGCAAACGGTTACTAGAAGAGACAAGGATGTTCAATAGGAATATAGATCTTATCGGCTCTGTATCCCTAGAGCAGATTATGCGAACGGATATGTTTCATGGCCATTAATCAATAATTAGTGAACAGTGATTCTATGTTCCTTCATGCAATATGAAATCCAAGTAAAAGATTCACTTTTCATTCTAAAAGAAAGAACCACGAATCAATTAGAATCTTTGTAATCAAATTATTTAGTCATCATTTTCATAAATGCATGGATCCTAGCACCATCATAAGAACTAAAGCACGTATCATCTTATATATCAAAACTTATATAAGGCAGAGAAGAAAGATAATTATCGTAAATACGATGATTCCGGAATTAATGTGATATTTTCTTCGTTCGATCTCGTTTCTGCTTCACGCCAAGAAAACTTCAAATTGATCTGAAAATCACATTCCCGCAGTCTTCTTGTGGAGTTTCGTGTTCCACTGTTGCATTTTGTGAGGACTAATCATCCCGATAGATCACAACCACGTCGGAAAAACTTTCCTTTTTGTTTGCAAAAAAATCAGACAGGGACGTTCTTAAACCTGGAGAGATTGGGGTATACCCAGATTAATTGGGGTATACCCAGATTAATTGGGGTATACCCAATTTCAAGGGGACATGGTGTGTCATTATTAAAAAGGGTGATTTTACTTTAATACCCTTGAACTAATTAAATCTTAAACTAAACCCATTTCTTAATTATATTAACCCTAAAATTAAAAAAACTAAACAACTCTTAATCTTTCTTCTTCTTCATCATCAAATCTTTCATCAACCAAAGCCATATAAAAATCTTCAACTTTGATTTTCCAAATAAATTGTTGACTCTACCAAATGAAAAAAAGACTATAAATGATGTTTAAACTCAAACCCATCATTGTGTTGTGTGATTTGATTGTTATATTAGGTTAGAAATCGAAAATTATGATTTACGGGTTTTTGGTCGGCAAGGTCGTAACATGCATATCTTGCCGACTTTTCATAACAACCATGGCGATCGTAAAAATTTTTCAACAAAAGGAAGGGTATTTTTTGAAGACCTTACCGGCCAAATATAGCCTAAGTAGGTATTTTCAACAGCCAACCGTGGTATTTTTCAATAGCCATCTCCGTGTAAATTTTTTCAACAAACAAGTGAGGTATTTTTGATGACCTTGACGGCCAAATATAGCCTAAGCATGGTATTTTCAATAAATAGGCGTGGTATTTTTCAATAGCCATCTCCTGTGTAAATTCTTTCAACAACCGGCAGGGTATTTTTTTAAGACCTTGTCGGCCAAATACAGCTGGCAGGGTATTTTTTGAAGACCTTGCCGGACAAATACAGCCGGCAGGGTATTTTCAATAGCCGGCGGGTTTTTTTTTGTAGACCTTGCCGACTAATATTTTTCAATAGCCATCTCCTGTGTGTAAAAAAAAAATAAAGTCGGCATGTTCTTCATTTAAATACCTTGCCGGCCAAATACAGTCGGCATGTTCTTCATTCGTCAACCTTGCCGACTTTTTATACTTTGAAAACTGAAAGTGTTGATTTCTTCTTTGATTTTGAGTATGATTTCATACAACAGATTTGCAATCCCCTTTTTAGAAGTGTTTCGGTTGTGTGCTTCATTTTCGTTGCAAGAGATATTCTAAAAAAAAAATCATCACAAATCATCCCACAAAAGTTCAATCAAAAACAAAAGTTCATAACTTAAATTCATAAGTTTTAATCTGTTCAATCAATTTAAACTTAATTAATTAATGTAATCAAAATTTTAATGTTAATTAAACGAGGGAAATTTTGCCATTTTAAAAATATTTGGTTAAGGGGTGACATTTTTTACTTCAAAATGATTCTATTTTGTCTCATTTGGTATACCCCAATTAATCTGATGTTGATGGTGGATTTTAGACAAGGGGTAAAATGGTAAAACCCCATGACCTAGTGTTACCCGCAACACATTAACTAAGAGCATTTAACTCAGGTGTAAATAATTAATAGGGGTATTTTTTCAAAATACCAGATTAGGGTTTTCAACACGTAACCCTAATTCCAAAACCAAGCCGCATATCGCGCACCATGGCAACCATGCCAAACCAAGCCGCATATCGCGCACCATGGCAACCATGCCAAACCAAGCCGCATATTGCGCACCATGGCAACCATGCCAAACCAAGCCGCATATCGCGCACCATGGCAACCATGCCAAACCAAGCCGCACTCGCGCACCATGGCAACCATGCCAAACAAAGCCGCACTCGCGCACCATGGCAACCATGCCAAACCAAGCAAAGATATCGCGCACCATGGCAACCATGCCAAACCAAGCCGCACTCGCGCACCATGGCAACCATGCCAAACCAAGCCGCACTCGCGCACCATGGCAACCATGCCAAACCAAGCCGCATATCGCGCACCATGGCAACCATGCCAAACCAAGCCGCATCAGTGCGCACCATGGCAACCATGCCAAACCAAGCCGCATATCGCGCACCATGGCAACCATGCTAAACCAAGCCGCACTCGCGCACCATGGCAAACCAAGCCGCACTCGTGCACCATGGCAACAACGCCAAATTCCAAGCCGATATGCCTTTGGCCCACGCCAAACATAGCGCCCTAGGTTTGCAAGACTTGCAACTAGGTCAACATGGCCGCACGTGCCATTGGCACATGCCAACACGTGCCGCAAGCCATATTTCTAAACCGCTATGCCTTTGCCCCACGCTAAACATAGCGCCCTAGGTTTGCAAGACTTGCAACTAGGTCAACATGGCCGCACGCGCCATTGGCACATGCCAACACGTGTCGCAAGCCATATTTCCAAGCCGCTATGCCTTTGGCCCACGCCCAACATAGCGCCCTAGGTTTGCAAGACTTGCAACTAGGTCAACATGGCCGCACGTGCCATTGGCACCTGCCAACACGTGCCGCAAGCCATATTTCCGAGTCGCTATGCCTTTGGCCCACACCAAACATAGCGCCCTAGGTTTGCAAGACTTGCAACTAGGTCACCATGGCCGCACGTGCCATTGGCACATGCCAACACGTGCCGCAAGCCATATTTCTAAGCCGCTATGCCTTGGGACCACGCCAAACATAGCGCCCTAGGTTTGCAAGACTTGCAACTAGGTCAACATGGCCGCACGTGCCATTGGCACATGCCAACACGTGCCGCAAGCCATATTTCTAAGCCGCTATGCCTTTGGCCCACGCCAAACATAGCGCCCTAGGTTTGCAAGACTTGCAACTAGGTCAACCTGGCCGCACGTGCCATTGGCACATGCCAACACGTGCCATTGGCACATGCCAACACGTGCCGCAAGCCATATTTCTAAGCCGCTATGCCTTTGGCCCACGCCAAACATAGCGCCCTAGGTTTGCAAGACTTGCAACTAGGTCAACAAGGCATTCCGCACATGCCATTGGCACATGCCAAACACACACGCAGGTAGCCTAACTTGCAAACCGTGCAACCTACCACCAAGGCATTCCGCACATGCCATTGGCACATGCCAAACACACACGCTCGGTAGCCTAACTTGCAAACCGTGCAACCTACCACCAAGGCATTCCGCACATGCCAAACACACACGCCGGTAGCCTAACTTGCAAACCGTGCAACCTACCACCAAGGCATTTCGCACACGCCAAACACACACGCTCGGTAGCCTAACTTGCGAACCGTGCAACCTACCACCAAGGCATTCCGCACATGCCATTGGCACATGCCAAGCACACACGCTGGTAACCTAACTTGCAAACCGTGCAACCTACCACCAAGGCATTCTGCACATGCCACACGCGCCACTAGCAGTGCCACTTGCACTCAAGATGCAACCAACACTCGCGACATCGACACAAACCGGGGATGCTTTTAGGGTTTTGGTTTGGCGGTCACAAAGATGCGCGTACACTACGCTCACATTAAGAAAGCGTGAAAAGGAATAAAGCGGTCAAATAAAAGAGGAAATAATGGTGAAAAACGTTTTCGCCCATTAAACCATGCGGTTACCACCTCCTCCCATTATTTCACCCTTTACTCTCTTCCTTCATGAGGCCGTGGTACGTTTCAATCTCGACTTGTATAAATAGGTCTTACCTATTTCCACCGTACAACAAGTCTCGGTCAGAGAGATATACTACACTTACACTCTCGTAAAGGCAACTTTGCAAGCTCTCCCAAAAAGCTTTCATCTCTTGCAAGCTTCCTAAGCTTTCACTTTCTCGATACAAGTCGAGATACTACTCTCCTCAACACCTTTCTTTGCTTCCTCCCCAAATCAACCCTTCTCCTCCACTTTGTGACCGAAGCAAGTCCGGAACGGCCATTTCTTGGTTTAGGCTAGGACTTGTACAGATTGATCTCTCGAATCTATAAAGTGCTCACGTGCAAGCACATTTGTTTAGGGTTTGAATCAGTTTCTTACTCACCCACCGAAAATTACCGAAATCGGCGTAAACGATTTTTACCCATAAATAATTGGCGACCACAATGGGAGGATTGATCTATCGGCTACAATATCGATTTTCGATCTCGTTCTTCGACCTGGGGATGTCGAGATGGTAGGAGAAGGCGACTCAATCCGACTCAACTACCGGACGACCCGGTTACTAGTTGTAAAAACTACACAAGAAAAACCGGGGACTTGCTGAAGATGATATTACTCAATCGCCGAAGATGCTACCAGCGATTGGGGACTTGCTGGCGATGCTACCAGCAAAACCGCCATCAAAACCGCCTTTTTACATGGAGAGGGGCGTGTTCGCAAAACCTATGAAAGAAACGTTCAAGGAAAATCATCCAACAAAAGTATGCTTTTCTTGGAGAAAGTCAACTTTGCATCTTCAAGAGCCGCTCTCTTCATAGTCAACATCTTGGAAAGCTTTCGAGTTCCACCTCCTCGTGCAATCTCCTCGGCGGAAAGGCTTTCGATTCTTCGCATCTTTCAACTTTGGATCTCAAGAAGGCCTTCTACAAACCACGAAGTGTTGAACTCATTTTCTACACACGTCGCGATGGTGCTCCCAGTCGGCAATAACGTCTTCGTAAAAGGTGTGACCAGTCACCTCACGCATATCCTCGATGGAAGATAAAGCCTCTTCCATACGCTTAACCAGCGCAAATCGACTAGTGATTTTTCTTGGTTGTGGCCATATGTCCGTACTTCTCCCATATTCTCGTGTACAACGCTCATGCTTAGCCGGCACGCCGAAGCCACCAACTAGCACATGACCAGGATAAGGAACCAAGTACGGGGATCAAAATGGCGCCCGCACTTTGGCCTCACGACTCGTAGAGGGTCTTCTTCCATGTCTACGGCAGCAACCATCGAGAATCATCCACCGTTTGAACCACATCTGTGCCCGGCAGCTGGCTAACGCCCATCTCCAAGTCACTGCGGTGGTCACAAAAGGCAAGTTTTCGTGTGGCTCTACCCCAGAATCATCCTCCGAACCGGATTCCTCCTGCGAACTTTAGTTAGACATTTTTCAAAAGAGGAAACAGAAGAAGAAAGAAAAGAAGCGCTTGCCGGACACGCTTGCCAGACGCGCTTACCAGACGCGCTTGCCAGACGCGCTTACTAGACGCACATGCCAGGCACACATGCCGCACGCGCATGCCAGCCGTAGTACCACACTCTGTGCTAACAGTTTGCATCCTTCGAGCGCTAACATCTTGCGCCCTTCCAGCACCATCCTTGCCCTTCGAAACAGCGCCATGGCCCCAGCACTTCGTGATTAAAACCGTGTCATCTCTGCACGATACACCTACGATCACCAGAACCAGAGCCGCTTCCGCCACCCCAACGGTTCTTCAAGCATGGCAGCTTCAACCGTCACCAGAGACGCTACTCCACCATCAGGGCAAGATACTATCAGGAAGAAGCCGACCTTCTTTTAGCATCGTTGATTTGATGAAAAAACAAAAGATACTTCGACGGGACATGCGTTTATAGATGAAGAGGCTCGCGTTGCTCTTGGACGCCCAGTAGAAGGGGATAAGCAATCCAATTTCGTCACACATGAAGATCAGGATAGACTTCTCAAAAATCGAAAGCAAGGGAAGTCAACAACTCTTCGAGTTCACGGAGACCCTTCTTCCGTCAGACTCCGCACAATGGGAACTTCGCCCCACAAAGTCGTACGCCTATGATGAGACAAGTTATGAGATTCTATGTTTCTCCAAGGCGTAGCGTCAAGACATATTTGCACCCCTCAACCGCACTGCGTCAGGAAAACAGGCGCTTCCAGCCAGGGAAGTCGTTCCCAAACCCCAACCTCTCCTAGAAAGCACGATCGATAGATGAAACTGGGGACTCCTAACCTCTGTTCTCTTGAGGGATGTCGAGTTTGACAGAAAGTGACGCGGCCTCCGACTTCAAAATGGTAACCGTCAAGGCTCTAAAAGTTGCAAGACGTCGTTCCAACGTTCTCTTTAGAAGTAGCTACGCATCAGTGTTCTCCAGCAGCGGCGTCGCTTCAACATTCGCTTCAACGCCACTCCTTCTTGCAAAGTTTGCTCGCTATATCATCCAACCTACCTTGTTACCACGATAATGTAGTCTCTCCTGATTACATATCCAACCAAGAACTGTTGCTCCTCACCCGTTGATACCAGCCAGAGCCTCACCACAGCATCAATAACACGCTCGAGTCAAAGTTGGTGTTTATGTGCTCCTTACTCACCATGAACTCAACCCATCTATCAAATGAACGCAATGGGCTTTGACACATCCCGAAATCAATGTTGGAAGAGGAATATACCCTTTATGAAGACAGAACCGTATGGTATTCTTCGCAACCGAACGTGTCTTCTTTTCATCCTCACCACCGGTTAACAAAATTGGCACGAAAACCGGGTTATTTTTCCGAGCAGAGACAAGTTTTTGGGCGAAGAATTCATCATCCGTGTTTGGTTTGGAACTATGAACATCCTTCGATGAGGCGAAATTTTGTTCAAGATTTTCTTGTGGTTCAAAATCATATACGCAGATTTTATACGGCTCAAGTGCGTCTGCAGTATCCTTCTTCGGGTTCAAAATTATTTATGGAGCACTTTCCCTGCGGGTTCAAATCATATATGCAGATTTCCCTTGGGTGCATATATACAATATTTTCTACAAGAAACACGCCAAGAAATCACATGCGCAATATCATTGCAAGCGCCTACTCTTAGGGTTTACACCTACGAAAGGGAAACAACAAAAGTAATCGCGGACATGCTTCAGCTTCTGCCTCTTTTTGTGACCGGGTATTTGGTATGAAAAGATGAAAGTGTAAGATGGGAGAAAGAGACTTTATATATATAGGCGTGAAGATTCTGAAATAGGGAAGGATTTCCCTTTACCAAAATCACGCGTGTAAGAAACGGGCCCACAAAGGGTGCGACTTCCCAATGCCGCCCAAGTCACGCCTGCAAGCATGGTTTCCAAGTTAGACCGGCCCCACCAATTGCGCCGACCTCCCAATGCCGCCCAAGTCACGCCTGCAAGCATAGTTTCCAAGTTGGACCGGCCCCACCAATTGCGACTTCTCAATGCCGCCCCAAGTCACGCCTGCAAGCATGGTTTCCAAGTTGGACCAAGCCCCACCTATTGCGCCGACTTCCCAATGCCGCCCAAGTCACGCCCCGCAAGCATGGTTTCCAAGTTGGACCGGCCCCACCATTGCGACTCTCAATGCCGCCCAAGTCACGCCCGCAAGCATGGTTTCAAGTTAGACCTGGCCCCACCAATTGCGCCGACCTCCCAATGCCACCCAAGTCACGCCCGCAAGCACGCACGCTTCTACACTTCGCGCCGGTCCCACCAGCCTAGCACACTCAGTTCCCAACTCACGCCAACTTCCCAACGTCGCCTAAGCCGCACAGGCCCTCCAATTGTGCCCGACCTCCCGATTTGTGCAAAACTACAGAGGCAAAGATTCAAAATCCTATTTATAAAAGGTCGACAAGCCTCCTTCAATTTTCTTTACGGTTTGTTGTTAATAGTTTGTCACCATCTTATGCTTACCTGCAACAAAGCCCCTGCTCCGAGCAAGCAGGGGACTTAATGTTGATGGTGGATTTTAGACAAGGGGTAAAATCAGAAACCTCATGACCTAGTGTTACCCGCAACACATTAACTAAGAGCATTTAACTCAGTGTAAATAATTAATAGGGTATTTTTTCAAAATACCAGATTAGGTTTTCAACACGTAACCCTAATTCCAAAACCAAGCCGCATACCGCGCACCATGGCAACCATGCAAAACCAAGCCGCATAGTGCGCACCATGGCAACCATGCTAAACCAAGCCGCATATCGCGCACCATGGCAACCATGCCAAACCAAGCCTGATATCGCGCACCATGGCAACCATGTTAAACCAAGCCGCATATCGCAAGACCATGGCAACCATGCCAAACCAAGCCGCATATCGCAGACCATGGCAACCATGCCAAACCAAGCCGCACTCTCGCGCACCATGGCAACCATGCCAAACCAAGCCGCACTCGCGCACCATGGCAACCATGCCAAACCAAGCCGCATATCACAGACCATGGCAACCATGCCAAACCAAGCCGCGCTCTGCGCACCATGGCAACCATGCCAAACCAAGCCGCACCCTGCGCGCACCATGGCAACCATGCCAAACCAAGCCGCATACATGCGCACCATGGCAACCATGCCAAACCAAGCCGCACTCTGCGCGCACCATGGCAACCATGCCAAAACAAGCCGCATATCGCGCACCATGGCAACCATGCCAAACCAAGCCGCATCAGCGCGACCATGGCAACCATGCCAAACCAAGCCGCACCTGCGCACCATGGCAACAACGCCAAATTCCAAGCCGCTATGCCTTTGGCCCACGCCAAACATAGCGCCCTAGGTTTGCAAGACTTGCAACTAGGTCAACATGGCCGCACATGCCATTGGCACATGCCAACACGTGCCGCAAGCCATATTTCCGAGCCACTATGCCTTTGGCCCACGCCAAACATAGCGCCTTGATTTGCAAGACTTGCAACTAGGTCAACATGGTCGCGTGCCATTGGCACATGCCAACACGTGCCACAAGCCATATTTCTAAACCGCAATGCCTTTGGCCCACGCTAAACATAGCGCCCTAGGTTTGCAAGACTTGCAACTAGGTCAACATGGCTGCACGCGCCATTGGCACATGCCAACACGTGTCGCAAGCCATATTTCCAAGCCGCTATGCCTTTGGCCCACGCCCAACATAGCGCCCTAGGTTTGCAAGACTTGCAACCAGGTCAACATGGCCGCACGTGCCATTGGCACTGCCAACACGCCCCGCAAGCCATATTTCCTAGTCGCTATGCCTTTGGCCCACACTAAACATAGCGCCCCTAGGTTTGCAAGACTTGCAACTAGGTCAACATGGCCGCACGTGCCATTGGCACATGCCAACACGTGCCGCAAGCCATATTTCTAAGCCGCTATGCCTTGGGCTCACGCCAAACATAGCGCCCTAGGTTTGCAAGACTTGCAACTAGGTCAACATGGCCGCACGTGCCATTGGCACATGCCAACACGTTCCACAAGCCATATTTCTAAGCCGCTATGCCTTTGGCCCACGCTAAACATAGCGCCCTAGGTTTGCAAGACTTGCAACTAGGTCAACCTGGCCGCACGTGCCATTGGCACATGCCAACACGTGCCGCAAGCCATATTTCTAAGCCGCTATGCCTTTCGCCCACGCCAAACATAGCGCCCTAGGTTTGCAAGACTTGCAACTAGGTCAACAAGGCATTCCGCACATGCCATTGGCACATGCCAAACACACACGCTGGTAGCCTAACTTGCAAACCGTGCAACCTACCACCAAGGCATTCCGCACATGCCATTGGCACATGCCAAACACATACGCTGGTAGCCTAACTTGCAAAAGCGTGCAACCTACCACCAAGGCATTCCGCACATGCCAAACACACACGCTGGTAGCCTAACTTGCAAACCGTGCAACTTACCACCAAGGCATTCCGCACATGCCAAACACACGCGCTGGTAGCCTAACTTGCAAACCGTGCAACCTACCACCAAGGCATTCCGCACATGCCATTGGCACATGCCAAGCACAAACGCTGGTAACCTAACTTGCAAACCGTGCAACCTACCACCAAGGCATTCTGCACATGCCACACGCGCCACTAGCAGTGCCACTTGCACTCAAGATGCAACCAACACTCGCGACATCGACACAAACTGGGGGATGCTGCTTTAGGGTTTTGGTTTAGCGGTCACAAAGATGCAACGTACACTACGCTCACATTAAGAAAGCGTGAAAAGGAATAAAGCGGTCAAATAAAAGAGGAAATAATGGTGAAAACGTTTTCGCCCATTAAACCATGCGGTTACCACCTCCTCCCATTATTTCACCCTTTACTCTCTTCCTTCATGAGGCCGTGGTACGTTTCAATCTCGACTTGTATAAATAGGTCTTACCTATTTCCACTGGACAACAAGTCTCGGTCAGAGAGATATACTACACTTACACTCTCGTAAAAGGCAACTTTGCAAGCTCTCCCAAAAGCTTTCATCTCTTGCAAGCTTCCTAAGCTTTCACTTTCGATACAAGTCGAGATACTACTCTCCTCAACACCTTTCTTTGCTTCCCTCCCCAAATCAACCCTTCTCCTCCACTTTGTGACCGAAGCAAGTCGGGAACGGCCATTTCTTGGTTTAGGCTGGACTTGCACAGATTGATCTCTCGAATCTATAAATTGCTCACGTGCAGCACATTTGTTTAGGGTTTGAATCAGTTTCTTACTCACCCACCGAAATTACCGAAATCGGCAGAAACGATTTTTACCCATAAACATCTGGGTATACCCCAATCTCGGCAGGTTCTTAAACTTCTTGTTTCACCCTCCAATGTCAAAATTAATTGTCTAAAACTGTTGGAAATTTAGGTCTAAAAGAGATGATGAAACAGTAAGAGAAAAAGTTGTACTCCCGGTTTCAAGGCTCGATTAAGATTCATTTAGACAATTATTTCTACCCTCCCAATATCAATTGGCGATTACAACAGGTATGTGAAATATTGCCGTCAGGATACAATGAAGCCCTATAACAACGTAATTGGATTCAAGGTTTGCACCCCTTGACCCAACCAAGAACACACAAGAATAGGATTCTGATGATGCTTAGAAGAGAGCAAACAGAAAGTATTTTATGTTCTTCATATTCATATTTGAATGAAAAACAAATCATCACTACTTATAGGGAACTCATGCCCATTGGAGATGCCTCTTGACTTCCAAAAGACATCAATAGTGCCTTATGGGAATGGATGTGTGCTTTGTGAACCATCACACCCTTTAGAGGTGCCTCTTCATTTCCAACTAACATCAATTGTGTCTATTCGACACAGGACGATCCCCCGTCGTAGCGACAAACCAAAAAATGAACACCGTTTTATTTTCTATGTTACTGAAAATATCCAACACTACCACCATGCTCATTAGAGATGATCAATATAAGTACTTCACCAATTTGGGCATTACATCGACAAAACTAGTATGTTGAAATTTTTAAGAACCAAACACCAAGAGATCATTTAAAGTTTGTACAGTGAGCAGGAAATGTGTTCGAGGTCGCATGTTCGAATTCGCACCCGAACATACTTTTCTTCTTTTTACAAAGGGTTTCATTCTCTCTCAAACAAGAGAGGAAGGTCAGCTTCGCACAGAAATTTCATAGAGCTGAGAATCAGCACAGATGGTTCAGTGTAATCGCAAGGAGCAGGTCATAGGATCAATTCTTCCTTCTCGCATATTTGTTTTTGTTACGTGAAATTCATACAGAATTGCCTCTCGCACAGATGTTTCGCATAGAAGAAAGTTGGTGATTATTTCGCGTATATATTTCGCATGAGAAGGTTAGCACAGTTGGTAATGTGCAAGAAAATGCAAGAGGCAGGTCAAGGGTTCAAGTCTCCTTTCTCACACTTCTTTTTGTTGTGCGACGTTCATACATTTCAAGCATAGCATGAGGCAAAGAACATGGAGCAATAGTTTCGCATGATTGATTCGCAATACTTCTTATATTTCGAGGATTAATACTTCTTCAAGGATACTTCATACTTCACATATTTCAAGAAATGATACTTCATATATACTTCTCAAAGCTTTGGAACTTCACAAAAGAATAGAGGCAAGTACGTACTTTTCAAGTCCAGTATTCTTTCGCTCGTTCCTCCAACAACTACAACAAAACGGATTTTTTCTTAAAGATCGCTCTTCAAGCAATATTCAAGAAAAAAAGGCAAAATGTATATACAAAATACCGCACACTAATAATGTATGCGAAGTAACGATCACTAAGACTAAGCGAAGACTATCGCGTAAAGCTTGTTCAGAATGACGCACCAGATGATGTCAGCCTAATCACGAGTAAAGTGTGAAGATTGTACGAGGTTATAAAGTGCGTGAGAAAAGAGTCGATAAAAGTGTGCGAGAATAACGCACACCAGATCCGAAAACAGGGGGAATATTAGCTGTACTCCACTATATCTTAGCTGTCATCCACTATGTAAACACCTATATATAAAGAGAAAGGCAGGAGAGAGAAAGGGAGGACATACTTTGTAGAGAGATACATTTTTGTAGAGAGAGACTTTAATTTCTTTATCATCTTCTTCCCCAAAACTACATCTAGAGAGCTCCAAATACTCATTAATGGAGATTCTAAATGTAACATTCATGTAATTACAACAATCACTAGTGAAGAATCATGGATGTAGATCACAATGATCGAACCATGTAAAAATCCTTGAGTCCATCTTTACAATTTTAGCACTTTACCTTCTTTTTATGATAAATATGTTTACATCTATAGAAAATATGAAGGGGTGTTAGTTGTGGGGTTTCCTACAACTACACCACTCGCATCGAGCTCGTCTGTATTATAATCAGCATCCTCATCATCCTCCTCATACAAATCAGTGTTAATGTCATCGACATTTACTTCTATATTTTCCATAACCATCTATCAACGACCAGAAAATTAAGACAAATTAGTATTGCTATTTTCTCTCTTAAAACAATAAGGAGCAACACAAAGTTTTTCGGACAAATTTATAGAAAGAACTTAACAAATCAAGTTAAAATTGAAAAACTCCACATCGTTGCTGCCACGATGGAAGACGTGAAAGCCGCGTGAATTAAGCGCGATTTTCTAGCATTTCCCATGATCAACAACATGTCAACTTGTCTCAAAGATAACAAAAACTAAAACCAAGATCATAAACAAGTACAAAGGCTTTCTTAATCATTGCATTAAAAAATTAGCCAAAACTTTCTTATCACATTAGAATATATATTTTCAATTCAGAGACTAGTATATGTAGAGGATAGTTATCATTACTGGATCTCATTACCGGAAAAGAAGAAGAAGAAAAAGAATCATTCATTCGTTCGACCATGGCCAAGATCAGTATGTTCCGTTGCTTCTTCTTATTTGTCTTGATAGCCATGCCAATCTCTTCTTCCGGCAGCAGTAAGTCTAGCAATCTTTCAATGTTAATTACACATATAAAACTAACGAACTAATACAATTTCAATTAGCATATGTAGTTATTAACTAATGTTGTATATGATTTTTGTTTATATCAATCAGGGATGATGCTCGGGATCGATCTGTTAGCTCCGATATGCTCAAAAGTAGCTCCGATATGCGGGGTCGGTTTGTGTGAAGCACCAACAGCTCCATGCCCACCACTTGTATGCGCAGAAGGGTTTGTTCTTTACCAGCCCTGTTGTGGCTGCGAAATATGCTGTCCTAAACTACCTTTAAATTAATGAACCTACTGATCGACTACTGTATTGCGTTGATGGTTCTTGATTTATCACCTATCCATCTATGTTTGTATTTTCTCATTTTGATTTGGCAATCGTAATTTGTATATCAGTGTGATGAAATAAAATGGATGCGGTCACATACTTATGATTTTCCTTGATTAATTATATCTATGTTAATGAAACTATTCTGATTTTGTTCTTAATTTCTCGTGGTTGACTTGTCTTTTCTTGATCGGCAAAGTTTGATCACCTATTAAAACAAGAAAGGATCCACCCAAAACAAGAAAATGAAAAAGCAAGGTGGCTACCACCATACAACGCAAGTACTTTACATCAACAAAACTAGCTAGTATGCCAAAGTCTTTCAGAACCAAACACCAAGAAAACATCTGAAGTTGAACTTCGTTGAAATAACTGCTGCATCAATGTTTTCCTTACCTGTGAAAATCCGAAAGTTTATTCCCTACACAAAATTGGTCAAAAAGACCAAAATCAACAATTCCTGGGTGAAAAAGACACTTAGGTTTTGATACTGTTTAAATAGCCAAAAATTAAAAAAAATACTGTTTAAATGGACAAAAATTTAAAAATAGGCAGGATGTAACCAGTTTCATCCTATCTATTTTCAAATTTTTTTTCTTATTTTTTATTTTACACAGGATGCATCCAGTTTCATCCTTGCTATTTTTTAAGTATAAGCCAGGATGAATCCAGTTTCATCCTTGCTATTTTTTTTTTTTTTGGTTATTTCACCCGTACATTTTTTTACTCGTCCATTTGAACCGTGTTTTAAATTTTTTGGACAAATGACCCATTTCCTCTATTTCCTACACCTTGGAAGAACGTGGCATACTCCTAGCAAATAACAAAAAGATCACATCTGGGGTCATAGTAAAAAAATCCATTTCCGATGATTTTGATGATTTTCGTAAGAGGTTATTCCACTGAAAACGGATGGAGCCAGTTGTTTCTGTTGATTTTTCTAGGAAGGTAACTTTCTTAATGTGGAAATTGTATAAATACCCCTCATTTTTCTGAATTTCACAAATATCCTTATTCATCAATAATTATACCCCTCATCTTCTAAAATTTAATCCATTTAATTTTAAATCATATAATACCCTTTCAATATTAGTAAAAATTTAGATGAGAATCATTTCATTTATTATCTCACATGCTGGAAGTGGTGGTGGTGGTGATGCCGGCGATGGAGGTGGTGGTGCCACCAGATTTGGGATCAACTTTTGTTGTTGATACCAGATTCGGATCAACTTTTCTTGTTGATACCAGATTTTGGTGTCAACTTGGGTTGTTGACACATAATCTCGACCTAACTAATCCGAGTTTTCAATTTTTGTAAAACTTGAGTTGTTGACACCGAGATATGATATCAACTTCGGTTGTTGACACCAAAATTTAGTGTCAACTTCGGTTGTTGATACGAAAATCCTGATCAACTTCGGTTGTTGATACAAAAATCTGGACCTAACTTATTTCTAAATTTTCAATTTTGTTATCAACTTGGCGGCAACGGTGGTGGATTTGGAGGAGATGGTGGTCGCAATTGCGGTGGCGGTGGTGACGATGAGTTGTGGTAGAGTTGTGATGGTGGAATGTTGGTGATGGTTGTGAAGTGGTGGTGGTGGTGGTGGTTGTGGAGTGGTGGTGATGGTGAATTGCCGTCGGTGGAGTCGGAGGCGGTGGTGGAGTGATTGAGAAAGAAAATTATTGTTTTTTGAAAAGAAAAAAAAAAGTTATATGTAATAAATTACTAAAATGGTTTATTTTTAAGAAGATGAGCTTTATATATAAGAGGAGGGTATATTTATAATGTGATATGGGTAATTTTGAAGGATTCAAAAACTAAGGGTATTTAATTAATATACCCTTTCTTAATTAGAGATCGGGTCATATTTTTCCGATCCAAGTTACAACTGGACCGATTACGGCTCTATAGAGACTCTCAAATTCATCTGATTCCTACACGGAGGGGAGTTGAATTTATTTTTTTCTAACCGGAATAAATTTATTTCTCGGATAAAAACCCCAAAAATCTTTTAAAATAAGAAACCTTCGGAGTGCGAACCCATGTGCCCGAGCCGGACTGTTTTTCTGTATAGTCTTATCTACGTGTAGTACACGAATTCGGAGATGCTGACACGATCCCCAGTCAGTCATGACTCGACAACTCACCTTATTATTACTCTACATTTAGATTATCTTTGGATTGGAATCTCCCGCTAGTGCGAAGCTTGCCCAGCTTTTCATCAAGCCTACGTCTTCCAACTTGATGAATAAACCAACAAATTTATTGATTTGAACATTCATTTTTCATGTTTGTTGAGTCTATAGTGGGAGCACAATGAACAAACTTCCATAGGAACTGCTCTTATCATTCCTGGATCTCATTATTGGATCACCATTAAAGAACAAAAAGCGGAAGAATCATTCATTCGACCATGGCCAAGATTAGTATGTTCCTTTGCTTCTTCTTATTTGTCTTGATTGCAATGCCAATCTCTTCTTCCGGCAGCAGTAAGTCTAGCAATCTTTAAATTTTAATTACACATACAATTTCAATTAGCATATGTAGTTATTAACTAATGTTGAATATATGATTGTTGTTTATATCAATCAGGGATGATGCTCAAGAAGGATCCGGAAGTAGAAGAGAGATGCCCGAAAGTAGCTCCGTCATGCGCAGCCGTTTTGTGTGCAGCACCAACAAATCCATGCCCACTAGTTCTATGCGCAGAAGGGTTTGTTCTTTACCAGCCCTGTTGTGGCTGCGAAACATGCTGTCCTAAACCTTATTATTAACGAACCTACTGATCGACTACTAGATTTCCTTGATGGTTCTTGCTTTAGCACCTATCTATCTATGTTTCATGTTTGTATTTTCTCCTTTTGATTTGGCAATCGTAATGTGTATCAGTGTGATGAAATAAAATGTATGCGGTCATACATACTTATGTTTTTTTCCTTAACTAATTATATATCTATGTTAATGAAACTATTCTGCTTTTGTTATTAATTTCATTGTAATTTCTCGTGGTTGATTTTCCTTTTCTTGATCGGTAAAGTTTGATCTACCGATTAAAAAAAAAAGGATACCAAAGATTTGTCCGGCCGAAAACAAGAAAAAGAAAATGCAAAGATGGTAATGAGCTACCACCATGCTCATTAGAGATGATCAATATTGTTATACGGTGTACTTGTGCATGCTATGACGTGCTTTTTTAACGTGTTGTCGGTTGGGTTGGGCCACGTACATCGTGTCGATTAGGTTAACCCAAAGACACAAACGAAACTAACGTGTTGGCCATCTTTGAGCTAAATTACGACTCGAGATGGGCTGAGCTCAGATTTTAGCGTCTTTGGGTTGAGGTCGTGCTCGTGCTGGCACAACCCAATTTACACCTCTACTTCCACTCACTCCAAAATATGTACAAGCTTGCTCCTACACCTTAGAAGAAGAACCCTAATTTGGGGCATACAAAAAAATTTGGGGGCATATGGAATAAGACAAAAAAAGGGTGCTAATAGTATTTTTAGGGTGGCCCTTATCCCCCTCTTTTCAAAAATGCGAATATACCCTTATGAGATTAGTGTTAAATTAGTGTTAATCTGATTAATTAGTTGTTACTGATTGTAGTTAGTTTAGTGTTAATTTAGGATAATAATTATCTTTTTAAAGATAATTAGTGACTTATTTAAGACAAAGAAGAAGGAGGAAAGAAGAAGGAGAGGAGGAAATTTTTTATTTTTTTTTCTTTGTGATTATTGAGAGATGTGTGATACAAATTCGACTGAGGAAGGTAAATCTTCATCATGTAAAGCTAACATATCAATTACGATGGAGATCCGGAGATGGCTTATTTGTTGGATTATGAAAATGATTTTACCCAAACTCAATCTCAAACTAAACTTTTTTCTCAAGCTTAAGATGATGACTTTTTGGAGCCAAATCCCGAAGATGAGTACATGGATGAGGAACCCAATGCTAATAATACATAGGTATGGTTGTAGACGGTGTTTAATGTCCGTTTTGTAGCTTGAATTCACCAAAAGTTTTGATTTTTGTATGTAATTCGGCGAAACAGAGTTAGGTTCGGCAGATAATTTGTATGCCGAACCTTGATAAATAAGAACAGTTCGGTTTGTACGATTGAATTCTTTATAAGCCGAATTGTCATAGAATTATTTTCCCACCAAATAAATTTCATGGTTCGGCTTAACGAGGATGTGCTAATGAGCCGAACTTCAAAGATCGGCTTTCAAATAGTATTGCGAATGAGCCGAACCTAACCCCAAACGATAGTGAAATCTACTAATGGAGAACATCAACGTCCAAATTAAACTCACTCAAATCAATGATATATTATCTTCATCTTCAAGAGAATGAAAATACGAAAACAACGCAAAAAGAATGAGGCCATTCCGACATCGGACGAAGAAGTTATGGCCAAAATAAAATCTAAAAACTTGAGAGTACAGAGATAAGTTCGGCTGATAACTCATCATCACGAGTTAGCCGAACCTGGAGCCTACAAAGCAAGATTTTCGAAGTGTTTACAGAGATAAGTTCGGCTTAAAAGTAATCTAATCGAGTCAGCCGAACCTGACAACCACCTGGGGTAAATTTCATTTGTCAGGTTCGGCCGGGAAAGGTTGGCAAGGTATTAGCCGAACCTGACACTGTGATGGGGCAAAAATTGACTTATATCTCAAGGAGAAACGGTTTCGGAAGGATTCTAAAGCCTAACTTTGAGATCTCAATATAAGAAAATCCTTAAGAAGAGATCTTTCAATCTTTATCATCTCTTTACACCACATTTTATCATTTATAATATCTTCCACATCATAAAAAATACATCCAAAGGTCTAAAGCGACATGCATCAATTTTGAGAAGAAAATCAAGTTAGAGGTTCGCGATCACCACCATATTCATCATCCCGTCCTCCCCTCCACCACCATCCTCATCATCACCTCATACTACACCCTTATTTTCATCATTATCAACCTCTTGTTCTACAGGCAAACATCCACCCGTGTCATTTCGCCTTTTCCCTGCATGCATGTTTTTGGTGCCACCACCTCGAGGTTTGGGAGTTCTTGAATTAGAAGGATTCACTTCCATTGTTCTCCTTTTAAGCTTCTCTTTGAATTTTCCCGGATGGGTGCTAAAACAAATGATACACCTTAATTAATTTTCCAAAATAAATAAATATGACTCTACTAAACAATGTGATAAGTCACCTATAAATGGACAAGTTTATAGAAACTATTGGCCATATACGAGTAAAGTTTAAGACATTCGATACTTATCAAAATGAGTAGAACAATGTGCCCAACAGTTCGGCGCATTATCATACAAAGATATTATAAGCCAACACAAAGGTTCTTCAGCGAATCGATTTTCAAAACATAAGCCGAACTGCTCTTCGTAAAAAAAAAAAAGAAGTTCTACCGCTAAATTTCACTAACATTACTCCGGAACTTCCAAAACCCGGAGGAATCATCGATTACATGTCGAAATCAACGAAATACGAAAAACCAAGCAATGGGTTTGTGGGAAATACCTTTCTATGTGCAATTTTAAAGAATCAGGATCTATTTTGCGCTCTCCAACACCAATCAATCCACTATCCTCTTCATCACCATCTTTTCCAAAAACCCTAGATTGAGATGCTACAGAAGCAACACCAGGATTCGGCACCATATTTCTAGGGCATCGCTTAACACGAGGTGCCATTAATTTGTTTAATCGAGAACTTAATCGAACAAAGAAATTTTCAGAATTTTGTTTTTGTTTTTGGAGAAGAAGATGAGAAGAAGAGGGTGAGAGAAGGGTTAATTAGTAACAGTTAGTGAGTTAATTAGTGGGTGGTTAGTTAATTAGGGGATGGGGTAATTAGTGGGATAGTTTTAGGATTATAATTTAATTAAGTGGAAGGGTAGTAATGCAATTTAAACTAGGAAGGGGTATTATAGTAACTTAAGCATCATTATGGCAGCCCTTATAATTTTGCATTGGGTGCCATAATATCTCGTATGCCCCCAAATTTTTTTGTATGCCCCAAATTAGGGTTCTAGAAGAATGTGGCGTACTCCAAGCAAATAACAAAATGATGACATCTTGGGCCGTAGTAAAAAAAACCATTTCTGATGAATTTGATGATTTTCGTTAGGGGCTATTCCATTGAAAACTGAAAGAGAAATGGAGCCAGTTGTTTTTGTTGATTTTTTTTCTATCTAGATAACTTTCTTAGAGATCGACTATCAAGATTGTTAATAGCGGGACTGGTTTTGCCTGGGTGTACCAAATGCTAATAGGATAAAATATTATTTGCCTTGAGGTTGGTACAACCCCAAGCAAATTGGTATCCCATTAACAGTAAGGCTGCTAATGGGATATCGAAATTGCCAGGATACCGTTTCATATGAGACAAAAAAATTATATCTGATCCTGACCGTCTGATCACTCAAATGGTACCCCTGCTAATTCCGGTCCCCATTACCAGCCATGATCGACTATGGCTTCATGTAAAAGAAAATTGGACAAGTTATGGATCCACGGAGAGAGGCTGCAATCTATAGAAATATATCGAAACTTTGGTCATATTTTTTTCCGATCCAAGTTGAATATTTTTTTCTTAGACCTGAAAGTAAATTTATTTATTTCTTGGAAAAAATCCACCAAAAAAAAAAAGAAAAAAAAAAAGAAAAAAAATCTTTAAAAAAAAAAGAAACATTCAAAAATGCGAAACCATGTGCCGGAGCCAGGCGGTTTCTCCATATTCTTATCTACATGTATTAGACGAATTCGGAGATGCCGACACGATCCCCAGTCAGTCATGACTCAGCAACTCACCTTATTATTATCTCTGGACTAGATCTGGATAAGGTTGTCGATACGAATCTACCTTTTTCCGTTTTTAACTATTTTCTCTCTCGACAAATATATATCTAAATATCTAAATATAGATAGAATCAACGGACTTTAGCAAATGGATCCAGTTTCCTCTGCATGATCTCATGGCTGAAACATGATTAGTACACGTTATCTTAAAACATAGGATGCCGCGAAATTACAATCCTGTCCTATCCCGGATAACATTGCCACCTTAAAACACACGACTTGTCTTTTATCTATAAATACCATCTCTCTTCATCTACAAATATCATCATTCGTACCATCTCTGTATTCATCAATCATCTGTTTTTCATCACAAATTCTAAGATCTAAGTGTTTGTTATTTCCATTGATCTTTAGTTTTTTTACATTCTAAGAAGTCTTTGTTTTTTTTGAGAAATTTAGAAGCAAAAATGTTGGCAGTCTTTGACAAAGAGTTGGCAAATGCACCAAAAGAATTGCACAGTCCAGCATCAATGATGCCTGGATCTAAGAAACCAAAGCTCCCTCAGGAGATTCTATCACTACATGATCCAAATCACAATGGTTTCCACATGAATTTTGGTAATGCTGCTACTCTTGCTTACCTCCCCAAAGATGATGCTCACTTCTCTGTTCATCAAAGGTATGAAATACATTTTAACAATTTTTTTTTTCTTTTTAGAAAAACTAATTTTATTAATCAGACGAGGAAAAATTACTTTTTTTTTTTCATTGCTGCATATATCTCTAGGTGGATAACCAAGAGCTAAAATCATACTTTGTGAGATTGTTGGGATAATGACCAAAATGCCCTTGTTTGGATAATGACCAAATTGCCCTTGTTGATTTTGCAGGTTGTTCTGTGGATTGGATGATATTTACTGTCTATTCTTGGGAAGTTTGAACAATCTGTGCTCACTGAAGAAGCAATATGGTCTGACTTCAAAAGGGATCGATGAGGCAATGTTTGTGATTGAAGCATACAGGACATTAAGAGACAGAGGTCCATACCCAGCAGATCAAGTTGTCAAAGATCTTGAAGGGAGTTTTGCATTTATCATCTATGACAACAAGTCCAAGACTGTTTTTGTATCACTCAGCTCAGATGGTGGGATCAAACTGTACTGGGGTATTGCAGCTGATGGTTCTATTGTGATTTGTGATAATGTTGATGTTATTAAGGGAAGTTGTGCTAAATCATTTGCACCATTCCCAGCTGGGTGTATGTTTCACAGTGACGGTGGGTTGAAGAATTATGAGCATCCTATTAACAAGATGAAGGCAGTGCCAAGAGTTGATAGTGAAGGTGTTATGTGTGGTGCTAGTTTTAATGTTGATTCTCATGCTAAGATTCATAGTATGCCTAGAGTTGGTAGTGAAGCTAACTGGTCTGCTGCTTGGGGATCACACTGAGCATGACTACAATTTAATTAGCATGTTTCTTTGGTTTATTGAAGGTTTTTATGAATGTAAATATATTAGTGTTTTGTGACACTGGTGCCTGGGGTACATTTTAGTTGTTTGTGATGATCTTCTAGTATTGTCATACCAATACTCTCCTCCTTACTATCTTAGTATCCCGGCTAAATTGGGGTCTAATTTTGAAGTAAAATAAAAAGCCCCTTAACCAATTATTTTTTTAATAGCTAATTTACCCCTGATTAATTAGTGTTAATTCGGGTAATTAGTGGTAAAATATCATGTTAGACGTGAAATTAACTTGTGTTAATGAATCTTCTGAACATGAAAATAATTTGAAATTTTGAAAAACACCAACTCAGAATCGGTATATGTTGCCATTGGTATCGACCGATTGTAACCTCAAAAACATACAGAGATTTTCTGAAACTTGCTTCTACCCATAATCGGTTTATATAAACATGAAAATCAACCAATTATTGGGCCGACTGACCTGAGGGGCCGAAGGCAGGTAGGAGGAGACTTATATATACCACTTTTTTGTCAAATGAAACCTAACATAAAATTTCAATTTCACAAAAAGATTTGATTTCCGTCGTTTTTTTTCGTCACTTGACGGAAATACCCTCCTTCTTCATCTCTTTTGTTTCTCAGAGAAGACATCACCGAATCAAAATTTTGATTCCGCCACCATTTACCATCGGCGACACCGACACCACCACCACCGTCGCTCGCTACCACCACCGAAACTCCACAATCATTAACAGCTCCGCCGCCACCGCCACAAAAGACTTCTCTCTTCACCTACCACCACCTCCGCCGTCGCCACCACTACCATCACCACCTAAATTTAAAGCACTCATTCTTTAATTCGCCATCACATCATCACCCATCAACTCTAGCGACAAAGTACTAATTTCTTCACCAACCACAACCATTACCGCCGTCACCACCACCACCGAAACACCACTGTCACCTAGCACCTCCGTCACCAATTCATGCATAAATTCAACTGAGCTCAAAACATTTCTTATTATCACCACCACCGGCTTCTTCCTCCACCTCCATGAATTCCAAGAACACCATTAGAAACCGTAACCAATACCATCACCACCAAATAAAAACCGCCCATCTCTTCCTTCGTTTTCTTTTCATCAGAACAACCACAACCACCACGACCAAATTTCATGAAAATTAATTTTATAAGAAATTCGAGATTAAATGCATCGAAGGCAAAGAAAATCACAAATTAAAAGCCTCCACCTCCACCACCACCAGCAGCTCGTACGATGGGGGAAATCTAATCTGTCAGAACCAAATATGTTCCAATTTGGTCTTCAAGTTTTTGTCAATTCGTAAAATTCAGACCATGGTTTTTCAAATTCCTTAAGATTTCTTCCTTTCAATGATTAATTGCTACCTCTACCATCAAATTACATCAAAATCGAAAATCAATTTCATAATCCAAATTGCAGCAACAACATCAGACATTGGTGAAGAACAACAAGCTACCTCGGTCTGACTCGGTGATTATACAAAGAAAATTTTCCGATTCATACAAAACCCGTCACCAACATAAGCGAGAAGACCATAACTACTGTTAGCATAACCATCACCACCTTTCTACCAAAGACTACCACAACCAGTGACCACCGCCCACCGCAAGCAAAACCACCAGCAGATTTTTCATATTTGATATTTTAATCAAATCAACCTAACCCTAAATTGAGAATCAAAAATTAAAAATTAAACACTTACGATCTTTGATGGATTTGGGTTATGTACTTAAACAAGAAGACCATTTTTGGTAGTCAACATCACCCATGGTAGTCCATCCTGCATCATCTCCAACTTTGTAAACAGTAGCCATTGATACCTGAACTAACATACTGCTTGTTGCCATTATTACCATTAACAAAACCATGAATCTCATCTTCCCTGCAGCCATGACTGATGACCAACCACTACAAAACCAGGTCCCATTAGTGAGGGTCCACAAACCGTCACAAATAGAAAAAAGCCGTCACAAATAGTAAATAAACCGTCACAAATAAACATTTGTGACGGGCGTCTAACCGTCATGACTAGTACCGTCACAAATGTTATTTGTGACGGGTTTTTCTTTTTGTGACGGTTGGTCATCCCTCACTAATAGTTTCTCTATCTCGTGACGGTTATTTGGCCCTCACCAATTATACGACCACCGCCGGCTAATTTTTCCTAAGAACGGCTACCAAGTCCTAGATTCGTATTTGTGACGGTTTACAAACCCTCACTAATATTTTCCTGCCGTCGGCCGGTGACTCTAACCACCGGAGTTGGTTTTTAGAGTCAAAGAATTCTCAGAACAAAAACCTTAGATAGAAATTTGCATTCATATATAACAAAGTTTTAGAAAGTTCTCCATTGATCTTATATTCATACAGTATATTACAAAGTTTTACAAAGCTTTGAAACTTCCATATATGCAACAAGTACAATGCATATTTTACTGTTTTAAAAACATCAGAAGTACACTTGTGTACAAACTATGAACACAACTGATGGCATGAAAACAAAAAATGACATCATCCCATTCCCATATATTCAAAAAATGACCCACCTATATGACATGAAAACAAAAAATAAAAGACATCATCAAATTCCCTTATATTAAAAAAAACGAGCACCTATATCAGTCACCCATCCATATACCAACATCTTCCATTCGTGGACTGTTCCTGATCTCCGCATCGGTCCTGTAACATATAAACCATTTCAAGCATTATCATCGCAGAAAATTTCATGCCAGGTTCAAGGTTTTAAGGAGGAAATAACTTAATGAAGCAACTCAGTTACCTCAATAGTGCCTCCAGCTCTGCAATCATATTCAAGGCTGTGAAATTTTCTAAACCCGTGGGTCTGGGTTCGGTTAGTCGGTATGATAAGCTGTGTTGGTAGTTCCCGGCTCATCATGCACAACAAGAAGTGCCTATAATTCAGAAGAAAACATCGGAAGATAATGATTAGCAAGCACTACATGCTGAATAACAAAAAACTTGCATAAGTAATCATGATACCTCATTGTGCTCGTGAAGCAAGAATGGAGTATTCATCATTGGGGATGACCCAAAAATAGGAATTCCAAACTATGGATTTCTCGAGAACACCCCACCATGGATTGGTATCATCGGTTGCAGTCATTAGAGGATGCTCCATGTGGTCTTTGACGGTCCCATGCTTAGTTAACTATGATAATAAAAAAAGATGTTCATTGCTCAGATATTTTATAGCCTTGTAAAAATCGTGGAAATCAGCTTTAGCTAGCATATGTTGTTAAGAGTGTCAGTTATGCCCCAGAGTATGAGGAATCTCGCTCCTCTTCTATGTGTACGGCATAAGGTGGTATCTCAGGCCATCAATATATACTATATTCCAGCATATCGGTTTTTCACTACAACCATTTCACCCCCGACCAGTGACTCCCCTTAATCCACCCTTTTTAAGTAATTCATATAAGCAGGCCGAGCCAAAAAATAACTAAATGAAGGATTGGTGCACAGTAAATAGAGCTTACTTGCCCAGTTGTGGCATAGACTGTCAAGTGGGTACAAGCAGATCATTGCCAGATTAAGTTGCAATGACCACTTCCCTTATCTTTGCACTTGGCTTGCAAGTCGACAAAATTCTTTACTACATGGATAAAGTTCAACATTAACCCATGGAAGTATATTTTGATGTGCGGAAACTAAAAGAAAATGCTTAAAAAACAAGGTTTTACATGTGGAAAGTAAACCGACTCTCATTTTTAAATATGGATTTATCTATTGATAGTCACAGAAGTTAGCACCAACCAGTGAACTAATAAAAACGAGAAGTTATAGTTTCAATGGTTAGAGATGTTACGGGGATATGTGATACACAAACTAATAGGCCATACCTTATCGTACATCTTCCTGGGACTGGAATTAAGCGATTAAATTGTGGGCAGGTAGATAGCAATTTTAAATGGCATTGATCAAAAAGAAATTCAAAAAATAAATAAAAGAAATCGCTATAAGTTTCTTCTCTACTACGAGCGAAGGAGAAGAACGCACACGACCCTGTTACAAAAGTCTCCGCCTAATTGATCTTTAACATATTCAATCTTGCATAAATAAACTATGACTGAGAAAATATAAGAGTTCCGAAAAGCTCACCTCATATGTCATGTTTTTATAATGTGGCGCATATTTATTGACAGTTCTCTTTATCAACGGCTCTGGGTCTACTGTAGGTGGAATCCCACTATCAGAAACCCGCTCCAGCATCTAATGTTTCCATATTCATTTGATAACCCTGTACTTAAAAATCACTCCTCATCAACCGAAATTAAAAAACAATCAATCTTCATTACAGTAAAACATGCTCCAAAACACACTATTTGGATATGGAAAAACTCACCGTAGGCAAAGGAGTTCCAGCTTTCAAATGCACAAGATTCACCGATACAACTTCCGAATTCATGGACAATCTGCTAATGTGCTATGTTAAATGTCAACCATAAAGTGATCTTAATGGCTGCTAGCATGTAACTTATATTTGGCTTCATCCTGTACCCTCTACCACAGAGTATACAGACGATCACATAAAGTACTATAATACAAAGAAAACTGACATGAAAAAGTGATGCTTTCCACGACAGAGCTAAATTCATGGAAAATTCAATGCCTTACAAAACCCAAGTAAAATATCCTATTGCTGATCCATATCCATGATACTACACATGAAAAAAAACTGTGTAAAGAGCTTGAAATTCAACAAGTACACCTAACGTCAACAGGTTACAATACCAAAATGAATTAATCCCTAATTCCCTACTAACATTTCGTGCAGGAGTCTGGGAGTTCACTTGTGAGAGTTTTTTCCTGCTTACATAGCTACGTGTATCTAATATGTCTTTAGCAGAATTTCAAGTTCAGTTGCATCACCTCCATACTCAATTGCATAACTATTTTATGTTCCACGATCTCCCACAACCATTGCTCCCTAACCTCAACTATATTTTCATCACCCCTGCAACACCCTAAACATACATATTTACTTCAAACCATTCATGACTGAATAACATCAGCAACTCCATCCCTGTCATGCAACACATCCCTAGCTACAACTACAACTTCACTACATACCTACCATATCGTCTTTAGCTCTTCATTGACTCCACCAATAGTCCCCTGTAATTCAATCCCTTCGCCAAATTCAACCTGAACTCCCTCTAACTTCAATTGAAAGAAAACCCATCATGTAATACCCGGTATTTTTATTTACCGTTTCGGGTCGGGTTATACCCAACTTAGCTAACCATGTGGTCTAGAATATTGTTTCTTTTCCTTAGCCTAGGTGGGTGCATTGAAATAGAAAAGCTACAAGTTAGGGTGGAAATAGATTAATTAATAATAAATAAAATTAAGGAAAAATGAAAAGATAAAGAAAATAATAAAATGTTAATTATTTATTATTAGAATTATTATGAGCATAGTATAAGTTTATATTAGATTTTTGGAGAGAGAATTTAGAGATTAGAAAACCAAAAGGCTAGAGATTTTTAGAGGAGAAAGCTATGGAGATGAAGAAGATGATTTGGAGCTAGGAAAATCAGTGGAGAATCAATGGAATTGAGGTAGAATGTGAAACCCTTTCTCTTTAGGTGTTTTTCTTTGGTGTTTACTTTATATGATTTTGTATTGTAATGATTCAGTGATTTATTCAAATAAATATGTGCCTCTTTTTGATGATCAGGCTTTTGAAATTGTTAGATAACATGATTAGGTACCCATGGTTAAATTTTGAGAACAATACACCACAAATTCACCGTTCAATGTGTGTTTGAATTTGGATGTTAGTTTCTGAAATTCTGGACAGTTCCGCTTTGCTGTGTTTTTGATATTCTTATGATGTCTTAATGATGCTAAAATGATTTGAGTCCTTAACAAAAGTTGTAGATTTGTGATTTATCTATCAGTTTTCTTTGGATTGAGTCAATTTTACATTTCTATGAATTTAACATGAATTGTTTGGTAATGACATGTAATCTGCCCAGTTTTTAGAATGTCCTTGTAAATTCGATAACTTTTGTTTGAACCGTTGGTTTTCTATAAAATTTGGATATGTGATTTTTTATGAAGATATGTATGTTCTATAAAAGTTTCAGGAAGATCGGATGAATAAATCATCCAAATATGTATGATGCAAACTGGATGCAATTAGCTTGTTTGCATAAATGCTTGAAAGAAACTCATGTTGTTGTCATATGTTAAGCCATGGTTGCTTGTGTTGTTTGTGAAAATGATTTATAAAAAGGAAATGAGTTCATGTTTTACCATTATATGAAACATGTTTCATGTTAATGGCGGGTAATGATCCCCGAGAGTTAAATGGGTAATGATCCCCATGGGAACTTGTGTTTCCGACCATCGATGGCGGTTTGTCCGTGTTTGTAAACGATAGGTGGTGTACGAACCAAGGTTTTCGTACTGTGAATGAAACGGGTAATGATCCCCGAGAGCAGATGGGTATGATCCCCATAGGAACTTTCGTTCCTGACCATCGATGGAGGCTGTCCGTGCCGATAAACGATAGGTGGGTGTACGAACCAAGGTTTTCGTACCGTGAACTCAAGATTTGTTGGTGAGATGTGTTGACATATAGATTAAATGATTTATTGGAAACATAATTGGTTTTATGAACTCATGAGTTAAAACTGGATGAATTGTGAATTGATGTGTTAAATCCCAAATGGGTGATTAGTTAACTCATGGTTTCTCTGTAACTATATTTATGCGTGAATATATGTGTTGAATCATTGATGAATGGCCTGTTGATAATTATTGTGGTACTGTAAACTCATAGTTTGTTGGTGAAAATATTACTTAAATGGATGAGTTGTTGAAAACAATATTGTTGATGTGAATTGTTGAGTTGATCCTAAATGGATGATTTGTTGATAATACCATTAATGTTGTGAACCCATAGACTGAATTCTAGATTGGATAAGTTATCGAAAATATTGAGGTATTGTGATTCTTGAATATATCATTGATTCGTTGAAGTTGTAATGCATTCTTTTTATATGTTTTTTTGCTTGATAAAATGATTATGCTTGCGCATCTTTGGAGAATTGGGAATGCATTCTATTGAGTTGTCATCTCACCCCAATTGACATCCTTATGATTTATTAGAGTTATGAATGGGAGGCTAGAAATGAGTGGCTTAGTGATTGTGTTGTTTTCTTGTAATTGCTTGAAATGTAAATTTGAACTAAAATGTTGTTAAAGATGTTTAGTAAATCCGTATGAATCAACTCATGTATATAAATTTTTAATTATGCTTAGTATAAAAATAAACTTTAAGTCTCTTTCCGACCCGTAACGCTTCGAGTTCGGATCTCCATATGGGTTTGACCCTGGTCCGGAACTCGGGGTGTTACAAGTTGGTATCAGAGCTCTAGGCTTTAGATCTTGAATGGGACCGTAAATAAATTGTTTCGGATGTTGCAATGCATGCTTGTCTGATTTGAGTGTGATATTGCTTGCTTGATGTTAGTAGTCGTATTATGACTTTGTGTGAAATTCATGTGAATTGTTAATTGTGAGTTGGATTGAATTTTCGTGTTGTGTGTACTATACTATTTATACTATGTGAATTTTTAGGTTGTAGTATTTTCTAAATTTCGGGACGAAATTTCTTTTAAGGGTGGTAGAATGTAATACCCGGTATTTTTATTTACCGTTTCGGGTCGGGTTATACCCAACTTAGCTAACCATGTGGTCTAGAATATTGTTTCTTTTCCTTAGCCTAGGTGGGTGCATTGAAATAGAAAAGCTACAAGTTAGGGTGGAAATAGATTAATTAATAATAAATAAAATTAAGGAAAAATGAAAAGATAAAGAAAATAATAAAATGTTAATTATTTATTATTAGAATTATTATGAGCATAGTATAAGTTTATATTAGATTTTTGGAGAGAGAATTTAGAGATTAGAAAACCAAAAGGCTAGAGATTTTAGAGGAGAAAGCTATGGAGATGAAGAAGATGATTTGGAGCTAGGAAAATCAGTGGAGAATCAATGGAATTGAGGTAGAATGTGAAACCCTTTCTCTTTAGGTGTTTTTCTTTGGTGTTTACTTTATATGATTTTGTATTGTAATGATTCAGTGATTTATTCAAATAAATATGTGCCTCTTTTTGATGATCAGGCTTTTGAAATTGTTAGATAACATGATTAGGTACCCATGGTTAAATTTTGAGAACAATACACCACAAATTCACCGTTCAATGTGTGTTTGAATTTGGATGTTAGTTTCTGAAATTCTGGACAGTTCCGCTTTCTGTGTTTTTGATATTCTTATGATGTCTTAATGATGCTAAAATGATTTGAGTCCTTAACAAAAGTTGTAGATTTGTGATTTATCTATCAGTTTTATTTGGATTGAGTCAATTTGACATTTCTATGAATTTAACATGAATTGTTTGGTAATGACATGTAATCTGCCCAGTTTTTAGAATGTCCTTGTAAATTCGATAACTTTTGTTTGAACCGTTGGTTTTCTATGAAATTTGGATATGTGATTTTTTATGAAGATATGTATGTTCTATAAAAGTTTCAGGAAGATCGGATGAATAAATCATCCAAATATGTATGATGCAAACTGGATGCAATTAGCTTGTTTGCATAAATGCTTGAAAGAAACTCATGTTGTTGTCATATGTTAAGCCATGGTTGCTTGTGTTGTTTGTGAAAATGATTTATAAAAAGGAAATGAGTTCATGTTTTACCATTATATGAAACATGTTTCATGTTAATGGCGGGTAATGATCCCCGAGAGTTAAATGGGTAATGATCCCCATGGGAACTTGTGTTTTCCGACCATCGATGGCGGCTGTCCGTGCCGGTAAACGATAGGTGGTGTGTAACCAAGGTTTTCAGATCGGTGGAATGAAACGGTAATGATCCCCGAGAGCAGATGGGTATGATCCCATAGGAACTTTCGTTCCCGACCATCGATGGAGGTCGTCCGTGCCGATAAACGATAGGTGGGTGTACGAACCAAGGTTTTCGTATCGTGAACCCAAGATTTGTTGGTGAGATGTGTTGACATATAGATTAAATGATTTATTGGAAACATAATTGGTTTTATGAACTCATGAGTTAAAACTGGATGAATTGTGAATTGATGTGTTAAATCCCAAATGGGTGATTAGTTAACTCATGGTTTCTCCAGTAACTATATTTATGCGTGAATATATGTGTTGAATCATTGATGAATGGCACGTTGATAATTATTGTGGTACTGTAAACTCATAGTTTGTTGGTGAAAATATTACTTAAATGGATGAGTTGTTGAAAACAATATTGTTGATGTGAATTGTTGAGTTGATCCTAAATGGATGATTTGTTGATAATACCATTAATGTTGTGAACCCATAGACTGAATTCTAGATTGGATAAGTTATCGAAAATATTGAGGTATTGTGATTCTTGAATATATCATTGATTCGTTGAAGTTGTAATGCGTTCTTTTTATATGTTTTTTTTGCTTGATAAAATGATTATGCTTGCGCATCTTTGGAGAATTGGGAATGCATTCTATTGAGCTGTCATCTCACCCCAATTGACATCCTTGCAGATTTATTAGAGTTGCGCAGCGGAGGCTAGAAATGAGTGGCTTAGTGATTGTGTTGTTTTCTTGTAATTGCTTGAAATGTAAATTTGAACTAAAATGTTGTTAAAGATGTTTAGTAAATCCGTATGAATCAACTCATGTATATAAATTTTTAATTATGCTTAGTATAAAAATAAACTTTAAGTCTCTTTCCGACCCGTAACGCTTCGAGTTCGGATCTCCATATGGGTTTGACCCTGGTCCAGAACTCCGGGGTGTTACACATCACTAATTCATCAATCTATAAATCAATTTCATACAAAAACAGACTTAATTAAAGAAACCCTAAATTCAACTTACTTTTCTTAAAACACTCCTGTAGGTCCAAGCTCCTCCTTTAGATCCTGCATAAAAAAAGAAAATCCTCCTTTAGATCCTGCATAAAAAAGAAACAAGAAATTAAAAGTAACAATGAAAACAAAAAACCCTAGAAATTAAAAAAAAAATGAAATCTTCTTTGAAGATTCGAGAAGAGATTAAAAGTAATATGGAGAACAGATCTATTAAAGGAACAACAGATCGAGAAGGTATGGACGAGATTATAACGGAAAATATATGGAGGAAATTGTATCAGAGAAGACGAGAGAAGAGAAGAGGCGAGAGCAAACCTAACTGTATTTGTTCTTCAGCGGCGGACAAAAAATGGAAAAGGATGAGAGAATAAACTGAATGTAAAGAGTAAAGACGAGATATTTTAGAAGATAAGCTCGGAAAAAAAAAAGAATAAAAAAAGAATTTTTTTTTCTTTTTTTAATTTTGGTAAGAATCCGGTGAAAATGAGGACGGGAGAGACCAAAAGATGAAGCCAACTCTCAAACTATCTTTGACGGCTAAGAACCCGTAGCCCTTAGATTGCCTAGATTTTTTTTTACATTGTCGGAAACGTGAAACTGACAAAACGAAACTACTACTTTGACTAAACCTAGTATTTCCTACGGTTGGTCAAAAACCCTCACAAATAGTCACTATTTGTGACGCCCAAAAAAAAAAACCCTCACTAATAGGACCTGTTTTTGTAGTGAACACAAACTGAAGTACTAGAGAGAGAGAGAGAGAGAGAGAGTTGAGAAAGATGAATGGTGGGTTTTGAGTTACAGACCGAGAGAAAGGGAGATGTAAGTGTAACGGTAGAAAGGGAGATGTAAAGGAGGAGCCTAGCTAGGTTGATATTTAATGTGAGTGCCTTTAAGAGAGAAAGAGAATGAAAAGATAATGTATGTATGTACAAGTAGAAATGTAGAATACAGTGCAACAAACAAGAAAACAGTAAAGAGAATAAGACATTTGAAAAAGGAAGGTTAGAATTTCTAACTTTTTCTTGCTTTTTAGGAGCTCAGTTTGGTTTGCATGCTCATTGAATGGCACCTCATATTTTCTCCATGGGGGATCAAGCTTATCTTTATGGCTTACACACCCACCCCAGCTAATGAAATTTGTGTGATTTCAAAATGCACCAAAATATACCCAATGGAGGGATATGATTAACCCGTTGAGAGCAATTGGTCCCATGATGAATGCCATGGGACCCAGCTTAAAAAATCCATGTGAGTACGTTGTTTTTAGGTTGTTTATATACACGGTATGTAAAGAATTTTGTTCTTTTTAAGCATTACGCATTTAAGGAAAGGAAGGAAATGGAGGTTTTTTTCTTTTTCTTTCTTTCTTTGACAAGGAAGGAAATGGAGTTAAATCGTGTTCTTTTGGTATGTACCGGGGTTAATCAAAATGGCCGATTATAAAAGATTGAATTTATTTTTAATTTAGAATATATACTCTAATATGCATACTTTTTTTTATGAATGTGTCTTCTCTATTTTTTCAATCCAAATAAAATAAAATGTGTAAAAAAAAAAAGTAAAATGAGACTTCCAGGGTTAGACTGTGGTTGGCCTTCGTTACAGTGTTTTATTTTTTGATTAAAAAAAAAGGGTTTGAATGGTTTGTGATTCGCCAATTTAATGTACCAATCAATTAGACACGGTCGTTCTATAATTACAGAATTCCTTATCCAATAATACATACCAAATTATCGGTTCATCTTTTAGTTTATAACTCCTTATCCAATAATACAGACCAGTTTGTTTGTCAAATTGAGTTCTTAAACCCTGTTTTTAATAAGGGAGACGGAGGATTTTCAACAAAAAAAAAAAAAAAAAAGACCATAAAGATTTTCAAAAAAAAGTCCCACTACAACGGTTGTATTATTTTATTTTTCGGTCGGCCCTCCCCACCGTGGCAGCGGTCATCTAGTCTAGAATCGGTTTATATGGGCATGAACATAAACCGATTGTGGGTAAATTTTTTCTTTTTTATCTGTGAATTATGTGTTTCTAAACATTAAATAAAATTAAAATTCATTTTATACCCGAGTTAAGAATGAGTATGACTTCATACTCAGTTTCAAATTGTTTAAGAAGTTGCACTCGTTTTCAATCCGAGTATAGTTATACTCATTTTCAAATTGGGTAAAATCTTATATAACTATTTTCATTTTCATTTTTAATCGAAATGAAATCGAGTATGATTTCATACTCATTTTATGATCTAGTATTAACTAAACAAAATTTTGGTTAACTAGAATCGGTTTACATGATACATATATAAAAACCGATTCCAAACATTGCATAACAGAAATCGGTTTTTATATATTTATCGTACGTGTAAACCGATTCTAAAAAAAAAAAACACAGGAAAACAATTATCTCTTCCATACCAGAATCGGGCTATGTGGGCATTAACGTAGACCGATTCTGGTTCAATTTCATCCGACCAGAATGCCATCTAGGACAATCGGTCTTTGTGGGTATAAACAACAACCGTTTCTAAATGAAATCGGTTTACAAGTGCATTGATGTAGACTGATTGTTATAAACCCAAAAAACTTTGATTTAAAAAATTGGATTCTTTGAGTGATTACATGTTATTGAAACTTACTCTAAGGGATTGGATTAATAGAAAAGTACCTGATTCGAGCTTAAACGAAAAATTACCTATTTTAGTGAATTTGGTGATTATCAACAATGTTTTTGTTTGATTTTGAATTCTTAATTTTAATGGAAATGGAAATGGAAGTGAATTTTTTTTTTTTTTTTTTTTTTTTTTTTTTTTTTTAGGATTTAATGAGGATAAATTGGTAGTATTAAAATTTCATAGAGGGTAAGATGGTAGTTTCATCAAACTTAGACACCCCTTATCATTTTCTACTCCGCTTACTATGGACCCATTTGGTATCCTAACGGTTACGCAATATATAATCCAAGGAGAGTACTAAGACAACTTTCTTGCGTCCAAATGGATCCCGACGTGGAGGAGGAAAATTTCACTTTGCTGGTTGAGGGAACAAAGAACACCGAGAAATATTTTGAGCAAAAACATCAACCAACTCCTACGGTGGCACATTAGAATGCATTTGGTGAGTACTACTTACCTTTAGGTGATTGTATACCTATCCAAGGAGATGTGAATGCATGTGAACATGATTATATGGAGTTCTATGAAGAAATTAGTCATCCTTTTGTGATAAATAAAGAACAACAATCTAAGACTGATGCGGCGAAGGCGAAGGCGAAGGCAAAGCAGAGGGAGGCTAAGAGAGCTCCTAAGGAGATTCCTATTTGTGGAGAAGAAGCTAAAAGGTTATGGGATAATGTGGTACGAAAAATTCTTTCTCTTATATTTTTCGGTTGTTTAAAATTGGAAAATATATTTACTTGTGCTTAAAATTGGAATTAGGTGTTGAAGGTACGAAATTGTTGAAGAAATGGATGGCCAAAATCAAAAGTGGAGAGCCGATGTTGACTAAGGAACAAACCGACTACTACAAGGAGTGGGAGGGTCTTACAATTTTTAAACTTGTAACCGAACTTGTAGTTCGGTAACCTGTGATAAATTCTGGTCACCGAAATGTGTTTTCGGTGACCTGGTAAAATTCTACCAGGTTGCCGAAGTCCTAGTTCGGTTACCTCGCAACATTTTCACTGGTTACCGAACTTGTCTGTAGGCTGAAGCAGTAAGCCTTCATCGATAAGATATTAGTTCTGTTAGAGCAACTGCAGTGGTGCGAGTATAACCAAAGACCAAAGAGGGAAAAAAAAAGACTAAATTTGGGTTTAGCCCGTTGAGTGACGCAGTGGGAGGAAGACTAAATTTTGGTGGAGCGTAAACTATACCAACGCCTGGTATGGGGCGTGAAGTATACATTCGCCTGATGTGGGCCGGAGGGTATACGTTCGCCCGGTGCCGAAAACTTAAGAAAAGAAAAAAAAAAAAAAACAATGGGGCGTTGGTATAATCCACGCCCCATATACATATTCTAAATTTTTGAGTGGGGAGGAGGTATAAACCCCGCCCCACAATAAATTAAAATATATATATATATATATATATGGGGCGGGGTATAAACTACGCCTGCTGTGGGGCGTAGACTTTACGTCCGTCTGGTGTGGGGCGAATACTATATCAACGCCTGGTGTGGGGCGAACACTATATCAACGTTCGACTAAAATTTGGGTTTGGTCTTGGTCGCCGACCAAATAAAATCGCCAACTGTTGATTTAGTCTGGAATTTGGTCGATGGTTCGTCCCGCTACGCCTGGTTCAGAGACCAAATAAATGGGTTTAGTCGCCCACTGCAGTTGCTCTTAGGAGAGCATAATATGTTAGGTAACCGAAATCTTCTCTGGAGACTCAAAATTTTGATATTGCACATGTTGGAAAACTCATTCTCTTGATGCAGAAATCACATAAACTAGTTCTTAAGTTTGTTTTGGAGTGTTTTTGGAATCGTATATATGCTCAGTTTGTCTATGAGCCTCCACAAAACAGTTCGGTGACAACATATGTATTTTTCATGTAACCAAACTCTTTGTTCGGTTAGCAGATCATTATTTCTTAGGTCACCGAAATCTTCTCTGGAGACTCAAAATTTTGGTATTGCACGTGTTGGAAAAGTCATTCTTTTGATGCAGAAATCACCGAAATCGTATATCTGCTCAGTTTTTATCTCCTAACCGAACTTGTAATTTTGAAATTTAAATGTCCTTTAGCTGACACAAATATAGTACATAATTTTAAAATTAGAATGTAATATCAAGTAACGACTAATTTTAACATTTTACATAATTTTATAGCCGTTATGTGCCCAAGTGGTATATATATGTATTTCATAGTTAACATTTTGTTACAAAATTTCCTAAAAATGGCAGCTACTAGTCCTAAATTTACTCTAGATGAAGATCTTTCTCTTTGCAGAAACTACATATTATACTATCCAAAAAGGGGTGAAGAACGAAGAATGAATGGTATTATGAGTCAAAGTTATTGGGGGAAAATTCATGAGAAATTTTGCTCCGACACAACAAACCCTAATAACCGTGATCATATAGATTTGTTCATTCGATTTGGAAAGATTAGAGATAGAGTTGTGAAATTTATGGCTTTATTTCGTATTGTAAGGCGGTATCGACTTGGGGGTGAAGGATTCGACGAAATCATTTTAATATCAAAAAACAAATGGCGAAGATGGAAGAGAAAGGATTTCAAATATGAATATTATTTCCGTCTCCTTAAAGACTTTTTCATAACGCGTTTCGGATATTGGATGGTATGTAATTTTATTTTGGAAAATCCTGTAAAAGTTCGGCATTGTCCTGTAATTTCATTACGTAACCGAACTTATGTCTGGTAGAGTTCGGTATTTTCCTATAATTTCGTTTCCTAACCGAACTTCTGTCTCGTACAGTTCAGCATTGTCCTGTAATTTCATTTCCTAACCGAACTCAGCAGTTAAAATGTTAGGCTTTGGAAGCAGAGTTCGGTAACCAGATGGCATTATTCATCAACCCAACCGAACGTTTGCTTTGGTTACCTGGTGAATTTTTTTTAGGTTGCCGAACAGGTGTTCGGCTACCTGCAATATTTGAGCACCTAACCGAACCATACTTCGGCAATCTCTATAATAGTATGTGCCAACCGAACTATTATCTGGCAAATACATAAAATACTAACATGTACTCAAAAATTAACACCACTCTTCAAAAAACATAGTATTCTATTGATAAGCATACTTAGTTCCATTACATGTGTCATTTAATCATCCGCAAGTGAAATTTGGCCTTCATCTACAATTTCTTCCGACTTCTTCAAAGCATTTCACATATCCATGTTAGGCTCATACATGATACACCAACCCAACATTCTATCCGGATTAAATGCAGGCCAATAAGAGGTTCCACATATTGGAGGCAATGGACAATCGGGTTTTACCCGGAGGCCTATAGAGTGGTTGTTTTTAATCAATGCCATCACACATCTCCTTTGCTTGAGTTGCTCGACACATACGGTTGTTTTCGGGGTGTAGGTGAAACTAGCATATTTTGAGAAATAATGAACCATACAATTGAATGCCTCGGCGATTAAGTGTCCACATATAGGCATGCTCATCCAATAATCCGATGTCATCGGATGGCTCCCATGAAGACGACGTTGATACCTAACAAATTGCTCATTGAGACTACCTTCCCCATCGCACAACATTGTCTTGTAAAAGGCCGGATTCTCCTTTAGTTTGGACAACAACCTTTGCCTTATATGAGTGATTGGACACCCATTATTTCGCTTCGCACCTACAATGAAAAGCCCAAGTTGTTGATTGGCAACATGAAAACCACAATTACCATCCGGAGGAACGTTGTCGGTGGAAATAACGTATTCTCTAATGTATAGAGGTAGCTCATTCAAATAGTTTTTATTTGGAGCCTCAACCTTCATATTTAAGGAATATGGTTGGATGAGGCACATTGGAGACTTAAGCTTCACGTCAACGGAAGTTGGTTGGCTTGGTTGTGATGGACACATCGGACAAATCTCGCTCACTTGTTTCGACTTTCTCCTCAATACTCCTACCCCATTTGTTGGTTTTCTCTAAGTACATTGCCGCGGTATACTCATGGGCCGAAGGATCTCTAATAAATGGGGTTTGCTCACTTTTCTTCTTACGTAACACCTTTGCGTATTCTCTTAGTTTCTTTTTTGATTGGTCTACCTTTGCGTTTGCCTATTGACGGTTCATAAATATTCTCCGAAGTTTGTGGATATATGATTTTCATCATGTCATCCTAAAAGATTTGTTTTTGGAGCTTGTTCATGCCACGATACATCTCTAGTACAGTTCTACCCATTTCGTTATCACCAAACTCTTCCCAGGCTTCTTCTCCCTTTGGAGGAGGGATGAAACTTAGATGCTTCCAAAATGGATCAATTTCGCCTAAAGGGATTACGCCATGCTCGTAGTTGATTATCATATGGCGACAAGGTAGTCCCATAGACTTCTTCATGTTACATACACACACCTAATCCGGCTTGGTTTCCCACTTCTCAATCAACTCGACTTCTATAATCAACAACTTCATACATTGCCGAGATACGTTGTAATGGATTCCCTTGAACAATGGGTTGTCGGCATATTTTTCGTTCATTTTGAATATACGACTTTTTTGGAACGTCTCTTTAATTCTATCAATGTCGCGCTTGAAGTAATTTTCCGTAGCATTCCACACGGTTACCAAATTATCAACACATCCAAAGAGATTCTTCTTCAACCGATGGTGAGACGACTCTACTAAACTTGTTGCTTGATTTCCCAAGTGTTTATATTGGTTAGTATAAGCATTAACAAATCTCTCTTTGTATGGTTCCAACCATTGGCGACACAACACCGGGGTAATCTGGAGTATCCCAATGGGCGATGAACTCCGCAAGATTTAGATGATACTCTTCCTTGGTAGGAGACCAACACAATGATTCCCATTCACCATTGAAAGCAACCCATTTAGCGTAATTTGCTTTGTATTGTTTTTCGACTTCCTCTTTTGCATCCGCCCGTTCATGTTCCGGTAGCATCTTAATCTCTCTATACCCTTTTTCTTGGGTGGAAAAATGATTGGCTTGCACCTATTTATCAAATTACACCATATATGGAACGTACAAAGCATATTATGTGCTAGTGGGAACACTTCATCTATCGCATTCATCAATGTGACAACATTATCCGTCACTATAACCCCGGGAATATCATCACCTCGGAAGATTGCCTTAACTTGTTTTAGTTCCCAAATGTAACTAGGTTCTTGGTCATCTCTTAAGAAACAAAACTCCACGGTAAACGGTGACTTCGTCAAAGTACACCCAACAATATTCAACAATGGCATCTCGTACTTATTCGTCTTATACGTGCAATCCATTATTAGAACTTCATGAAAGCATTGAGCCAATTGAACACTCTTCGGATGCGCAATAAAGAGTTGTGTTATCTTTCCTTCTGAATCCACATCCTTTTATACCGCGTAGTTTTTCTCTTGCGCCAAAAAAAACAATTGTTGCATTACTTGTCTATCTCTCCATTCCTTCTTTCTAATTGTCTCAATTGCATTGTAAATTGTGGACAAAGATGAGTGGTTATCCTTGTTATCCTCCTTTAGTATTTGGAGCATTTGAACCAGTGAAATACCCATTGTCCTCATTTTAGCTACCTTGTCCATCTCTTTAGGAGTTAGCTTTGCCGCCATGAAATGTCCTTCAAGATGCTCCGGATGAGGATGATTATGAAAACCTAACATAACCTTGTAGAGAACCCATCCACCTAAATCTTCGTTGTAATTAAATGTAAGCTTGAATGGGAATTTAATCTTCTTTGAGAAAGTTTTGTTCTTCCTATTTGTCTTTCCTTTATAAACACAACCCTTCCTCTTGTGGCTTTTATCGGGATCACCGCTTCTCTCACAAACCATTTCAAAGCGAGTTTTGCTTTCTCTCCCATTCAATACTAATATGCACATGTCTTTTTGTGCATGTTGTCTAGCCCTACTCTTTGCATCTTCCGTATTTTGGAATACCAAGTCATTCATGTAGTGATGGGATGTTTCATCGTACAAAATACCAACTGGGGATGGTTGGTTTTCCATTGGTTCTATTGGATCACTTGGAACCTACAAGTAATAGCACAACGTCAATACCACAAAAAATTTTCTTACAAGTTCGGTAATGTAAATTTTTTATCGACCCCACCGAACACAAAGTTCGGTTATGTAGTTTCCAGAAATTAATTGGGGCCTTACCGAACGCGATCTTTAGATTTTCTATGTAAAACTTCGGTCATGAAACTGAAAAACTTGACTAAACCAAACTCAAAGGTTCGGTTAGAAACGTTGTATTTATATTTTCATGACCTTACTAGAACACAAAGTTTGGTAAGAAAAAGTCTTGATATCGACTCAACCGAACAATGCACTATAAACTCTATAAAAATAGTTCGGTTACATGTTCTGGAAAAACATAACCGAACTCTATAAAACCACCATTAACAAGTAGTTTGGTTACCTGCGTCTGCTAAAGTTAGTAACTGAACTACACATTAAGAACGGTTCGGTTACCTCGCAAGCTAAATTTGGTCACCGAACTAGGTTGACCTAACCGATTTTTTTCCAGAAATTTTGAGTGTGGCCAAATTTTTGCACAATTCAAGCTACATTAACTAAATATGAGGTATACCTGAGTATCCATAGCTTCATCTCCAGGTTGTGGCTGATAAAATCCATCATTTGTTTGGTTAGCTTGAGTTTGGAGCAAAAAGCTTTCATCATCTAACAAATAACTCATTTCCGGATCATTAGAAGTATTGAGAAATACACTATGAGGTGAAGGGGTTGATTCGAGGATGAGGTATCATCACATGAATCACCCAAATCATAATTACTAAACTCAAAAAGGATTTTATGGGTTCACCCATCTTCTTCTTCATATTTCCTTCTTCTTCTTCTTCTTCTTCTTCTTCTTCTTCTTCTTCTTCTTCTTCTCTCAATAATAATGTTATAACAAAATAATCCCACTAATATAACTCACTAATCACTAACTAATCATAACACTAATACTAATTAATCATCACACTAACTAAGTTAATCATTAAGGGTAAAGTAGGTATTTTTAAAAAAAATCAGATAAGGGGTGATTGGAAATTACTACCAATAACCACCCCAAAAACTTAAGAGTAGTCCCCAAAAAGCAGTTCTTTTCTAATGGGCCTAAAATAGGCTTTGGAGCATTTGGCAGGTGCAAGTGCACCCCTTGCAATGTAACAATGTCTCCGCCACGATGATTATGTCGCTAGGAGTGCAAGTTAACTCTTCCTTCCATGTCAAATTCTCGCAGTTTGTGTCATCAAGGACTCAAAACCTGGGATCTCTGAAAGCTCAGAAATCTTTGAGGAATGAGGATGACCAACTAAGCTAGCTAGCTACCGGTTGATAGCTTTTTTTTTTCGGGAGTAACACATTATGGGCTTGAGGTTCAGATATCATGGATTTTTACTTCTGGGACATGTCACGAAAAAGCGAAGCGGGGTGAGAATACTTTGATTCCTCGATTATACTTTTTATTCAAAAATATTGTCAAATCCTTCTCTCACTCCAAGTCCAAGCTCGATATTTTGATGTAAAACTTTAAATATGCAAACCCATGTGCCGGACCTTATCTACATGTACTACACGAATTCGGGGATGCTGACACGATCCACAGTCACTCAACAACTCCCTCGAAAGATTACTCACCACCTTATTCTTTAGATCTGGATAAGCTTGGAATCTACCCTTTTATTTTTGCACTTTTTCTCCCACCAAACTCAATCAACGGATTCAAAGAACAGACTGAGCATGATCTCACGGTGAAACATGATTAGTAGTACACGTTATCTCAAAACATAGGAAGCCGTGAAAATATTAAAAAAAATTAATCCGGATAACATTGCCACCTTAAAACACGACTTGCCTACTTCTATCTATATATACCATTGCCTCTCTTCGTCCACCATCATCATCCATTTACCATCCCTGTATCCATTATCATCTGTTTTCATCACAATTTTAAGATCTAGGAGTGTTTTTTTTTTGTTATTTCCATCCATTTAGTTCATTTATTTACAATTTAAGTGTCTCCCGTTCAAGAAATTCAGAAGCAAAAATGTTGGCAATATTTGAAAAAGAGTTGGCGAATGCACCAAAAGAATTGCACAGTCCAGCATCAATGATGCCTGGATCTAAGAAACCAAAGCTCCCTCAGGAGATTCTATCACTACATGATCCAAACCGTAATGGATTCCACATGAATTTCGGCAATGCTGCTACACTTGCTTACCTTCCCAAGGATGATGCTCACTTCTCTGTTCATCAAAGGTAACTAATTTCTTGCACCAATCAAATTTCTTGATTTTAAGTTTTCAATTTCACATTTCATATCCAGGCCGATAAACTAGAGCTGAAAACACAGTTTGTGAGATTTCTGTCAAAATGACCAAAATGCCCTTGATATGAAAACGACTGGAATACCCTTGTTGATTTTGCAGGTTGTTCTGTGGTTTGGATGATATTTACTGTCTATTCTTGGGTAGTTTGAACAATCTGTGCTCACTGAAGAAGCAGTATGGTCTGACTTCAAAGGGGTTAAATGAGGCAATGTTTGTGATTGAAGCATACAGGACATTAAGAGACAGAGGTCCATACCCAGCAGATCAAGTTGTGAAAGATCTTGAAGGGAGTTTTGCATTCATCATCTATGACAACAAGTCCAAAACTGTTTTTGTGTCACTGAGCTCAGATGGTGGGATCAAACTGTACTGGGGCATTGCAGCTGATGGTTCTATTGTGATTTGTGATAATCTCGAGGTTATTAAGGGAAGTTGTGCCAAGTCTTTTGCACCATTCCCAGCTGGGTGTATGTTTCACAGTGACGGTGGGTTGAAGAATTATGAGCATCCAATTAACAAGATGAAGGCAGTCCCAAGAGTTGATAGTGAAGGTGTTATGTGTGGTGCTAGTTTTAATGTTGATTCTCATGCTAAGATTCATAGTATGCCTAGAGTTGGTAGTGAAGCTGATTGGTCTGCTGCTTGGGGATCACACTGAGGATGACTACAATTTAATTAGCATGTTTCTTTGGTTTATTGAAGGTTTTTATCAATGTAAATATATTAGTATTTTGTATCACACTGATGCCTGAGGTACATTTTTGTTGTTTGTGATGATCTTCTAGTATTGCCATACCAATACTCTCTCCTTCTTCAGCGCTCCTTGCTATCTATCGCAGTATCCCAATCAATTAAAACTTGGTTTTACATAATTTTTTTAACGGTATCACCCGTTGAAAATTACATAATTAGGGTTTGTTTGATTAGTGGAATCACCTCCGTAACATCCTTGTGTCTACCCCTAAATGCAGCAAACTTCTTTCACCCAAGAAGTTCTAAAGCATTTAGCATTTATGATGTCCTTAAATGCAGAAACAAGTTATATGTAGTTCCAAAGTTGCCAAAAGAGTTGCCAAACCTTACTCAAAACACAAAACAGAAATTCTAAACCAACCGTGGAGAAAACCACCACAAAAAAAAAAAAAAAAAAAACGCCCCTGACAGCCCAGCCCCTGACAGCCCATCCCTGCACGTATCTCGAGGGATGAGGTCCATTGGATCCCACTAAGACCCAAAAGAAAAAAAAAAAATCCGTGATATGCGGTTTTAACAGGGTTTTTTCTTCTTAACAGACCGACTGAACACAAAATTAATCTACCTGGTTGCCAACTTCTTTTTGCATCCTTTTCGATACACCCTCCCAAACATAGGTACATTTTGGAGAGACACCCAAAGGAATCCCCAGATGCAGTGGCGGAACAGGAAAATAAAGCTGGGATGGCTTGAAAATCAATTGGATTTGTGGGGTGGCTTAAGCCTATGTTTTAGGCGTGATTTTGTTTTGCCAAACTTAAAACCATGGTGAAAAAACAAGTTTTTCTGGACCTTGAGCCAGCCCAAGTCACAAGGTAGTTCCGCCACTGCCCAGATGCCTTGAAGGTAAAATTTACAAAAAAGATTTGCAAATCGGGAGAAATTCCTAGGTGAATTTCTGAGCGAGAGAGGGAATCAGACCCATTTAATCCAGGATTTCTCCTAGTATATTTGGGCATCAATTAAAATACCATGTTTTACATAGGCATGTGCCATATGTATTGTTAACATCTCTTCTTGCACATAAGTACATTCCATATGCTAAAAGAAGATAAAATTTTAAGCACATCCATAATAAATTTTTTTGGTTGTCCATTTTATTTCTTTAAATTTTCCATTCAGGCTAACCCCTATGGGCTAGATTGGACTGCTAGATTGGCCAAAAAGTGGTGCAAATCATGAAAAAAATGTGGGAAAAAAGTTAACACTCAATCTGGCTACTTCTCTCTCCTAGCATTTGCTCGCAAAATCCAACTATCACGAGATTGAAACGTTTGAATAGTGCTATTGACTCAAAAGGTGGTGTAAACGCCGAATTATTCAAAGTGTTCATATGAAATTTGATTGAAGTCAAAGATATGGAATTCAAGAATGGGACCAATATCTGAATATCTAACACCTTTAAAACCAACACCTTTCCTTCAAATGAAACAAATCGTTTTAGATTCACGGATTAAAAACTGGAAAAACTAAAAATAAAGATGAAACGAAGCCCTAAAAAAACAGATCGATTAAAAAAAAATGAACCCTAAAAATCGAAAAACAAATCAGTTAACACTTACACAGATCGATGATTGATAGGTATTGAAAAGATTCAATTTTCGTGATGTTTTTCGTCTAATACGATCTCCGTGATTGAAACCTAGTTTCATCGCCTCAGAGGAAGAACAGATGCAGAGCAGAAGAGAGAAAATTGAAAAATGAAATTGAACCACGATTTTCTTTCAACCGCTAGGTTATCCATAGAATTCACCCATGTGAATGGCACACTCGTGGGGACGAAATATCCTCTCGCTATAACTCATCGTGGGTGGAAATATAATGGTACGCATGTGAGTGGCACACACACATACTCAAGGTGTTACGACCCAAGTGTGACCAAGCGTGTGAGTGGCACGCCTATAAAAAATTTAGTAACGGCTTAGCTCTGTTACTAATTTTTGAAAATTTAGTAACGGCTTCAGCCTGTTACGAATCAGGGAATTTGGTGTAGTGAAAAACCACCATTAACATGTAGTTCGGTTACCTGCGTCTGCTAAATTTAGTAACCGAACTACACATTAAGAACGGTTCGGTTACCTCGCAAGCTAAATTTGGTAAGAACTAGGTTGACCTAACCAAATTTTTTCGAGTAAATTTTGAGTTTGGCCAAATTTTTGCACAATTCAAGCTACATTAACTAAATATGAGGCATACATGAGTACCCATAGCTTCATCTTCAGGTTGTGGCTGATAAAATCCATCATTTGTTTGGTTAGCTTGAGTTTGGGGCAAAAAGCTTTCATCACCTAACAAATAACTCATTTCGGATCATTAGAAGTATTGACAAAGACATCATGAGGTGAAGGGGGTTCTGATTCTGAGGATGAGGTATCATATGAATCACCCAAATCATAATTACTAAACTCAAAAAAGATTTTTGGGTTCACCCATCTTCTTCTTCATATTTCCTCCTCCTTCTTCTTCTTATCTCTCAATAATAATGTTATAACAAAAAAATCCCACTAATATAACTCACTAATCAATTACTAATTATAATACTAACACTAATTAATCATCACACTAACTAAGTTAATCATTAAGGATAAAGTAGGTATTTTTAACAAATTAGATAAGGGGTGATTGGAAATTACTACCAATAACCACCCCAAAAACTTAAGAGTAGTCCCCCATTTTTTGAGTAGTCCAAAAAACAGTTCTTTTCTAATGGGCCTAAAATAGGCTTTGGAGCAGTCAAGGGGGGTGCACTTGCACCCCCTTGCAATGGGCTGTCTATGCCCCTGATGATTATGTCGCTAGGAGTGCAAGTTAACTCTTCCTTCCATGTCAAATTCTGCCAGTTTGTGTCATCAGGGATTCAAACCTGGGATCTCCAGAAGCTTTTGAAATCTTTGAGGGGCGAGGATGACCAGCTAAGCTAGCTACCGGTTGATAGATTTTTTTCGGGAGTAACACATGATGGGCTTGATCACGATTTATAAAGGGAGATACCAGTCTTACTAAGTGTTGATACCATTTCATCGATCCAACGACCAGGATCGATGGGGTTCTCTTGTCTTATATGAAACGATATCGACACTTAAAAGGACTGGTATCCCTTTATAAATTATGGGGTTCTCTTGTCTCAAAAATAATTGCTTTAAGACTCAAGAAACACATGGTAGACATTATATCTCCTATGCAGTCTGCATATGTGCCTGGTAGATTAATATCTGAAAATGTGTGCTTAGTTCAAGAACTTGTGAAAGCAATGAAAAGAAAAATGGGGAGAACTGGTCATCTTGCTCTCAAAATGGATATGTCTAAAGCCTTTGACAGGCTTGAGTGGACTTTTCTAATGGAGGTTCTCAGGAAATTCGGTTTCTGCAATAAATTCTGTCATCTTATAATGCAGTGCATTAGCACCACTCAAGTAGAAATCATGATCAATGGCTCACCTTCTGCAACTTTCAAACCTACAAGAGGAATTAGGCAAGGAGATCCTTTATCTCCTTACCTTTTTATTCTTGCAATGGAAGCTTTCTCTAGACAATTGAATCACCTGGAAAACATGAATATGCTGACAGGTATGAAAATCTCAAGAAATGCTCCTAAAATTAACCATTTGTTATTTGCAGATGATTGCTTACTCTTCTGTAAAGCTAATCAGGTGCAAACTAACAAGCTACTTCAGTTAATTGAAGAATTTAGTGTCTGCTCTGGTCAACTTATCAATTTCCACAAGTCTGCAGTATACTTCAGTAACAACATGAATCCACATTCTTGTCAGCTAATGAGTGGTCTTCTTCAAGTCAGGCAAATGAATATTGAAGAGGAAAAGTACCTTGGTCTTCCATTCTTTGTAGGTAGGAACAAGAAGATCCCTTTCTCATCTCTGGTATCCAAGATGGAAACTAGGCTTTCAAGATGGAATGGTTCTAATTTTTCAGAGGCAGGAAGATCAGTTATGATTAAAAATGTGACTAATGCTATCCCAGTCCATCACATGACCACTTTCAAGTTACCTGATGCTACCATTAACCAGTTAAACACCATCCAACAGAAATTTTGGAGAAACAAGAAGACAAACAGGGGTAAACATCTAATTAGTTGGAGAAATGTCAATAATTCTAAAGAAGAAGGAGGTCTGGGATTCAGGGATGTTCATCTATTCAACAGAGCTCTCCTTGCAAAACTGCATGGAGATTAAGTACTGATAACACCTCTATCCTGTTCGCCTCTCTCCAAGCAAAATACTTTCAAGATGGCCAAGTCTTTAACACCACAGATTAGGATAATTCCACATGGTCATGGAAAAGCATAAGCTCTGAATTACACTTCATCAAAAGATACAGCTGTTGGAGTGTTGGAAATGGGCAGAAAATTTTGATATGGCATCATAGATCGATACTTGAATCGGAAAATCCACCTACTCCTAAATCAGTTTCTCTAATCCTCAAGATTATAATTTTCTACACCAACTGTTCTCTACTAGTAATGAGGGTTGGAATACAAGCTTAATCCTTGCTTTATTCGAACCACATGTCAGCAGCTTTAATTCTTAATATCTCCATCCACAACCTAAGACGAAGACAAAGTTAATATGGACTCTTGAAAAAGTGGTAACTTCACAAGAAAGTCACTTACAAAAAATGTTAAAGGATAGAAATGGAGATATCTCTCTGTGGGCACAAGGATGCAAGGAATTTTTAAAAACTATGGAGATTACCTATTCTCGCCAAGAACAAATCAATTTTTGTGGAAATGCGTGAAGGATATACTACCAACTAAAGATAAACCGATGGAGATCATTCAAGAAGATGACTATGCATTTTGTCCTTCTTGCTCTCATAACTGGAATCGCTAGTCATATCATTCTAGATTGCCCCTTTTCTAAAGCAGTGTGGTTTGCAGCCAGTGGAATTCATATTTTACAGGGAAGCACACTAGCAAACTGGTTTTGTGATTGGTTTGACAAACTCATAAACAGGCAGATCCAAGAATTAGAAATTTGCAAGACAGCAATTATTGCTTGGTGCATATGGACTGCAAGGTGTGATAAAGTCTTCAAAGGGATCAACATTACTCCTGAAGCTATTATTCACAATTGCAGAAGAGAATTTGCAGTCCTTGAAAAGAAGCCGTATCTAATCACATGCTTTCTCTACCTCGAGTAGAATTAATCAGTTGGCAGTCTCCTACTATAGATTACTCCGAAAATTAATTTCGATGGTTCTTACCGCTTCTAATAACTCCGGAGGAATTGACCGATTTGTCGTGATTTTGCAGGTACGCACCAAGGCACGAAATGCATCTACTTAGCTGCAGTGTCAAGTCCGGAGCAAGCTGAGAGCAAGGCTTTATGGGAAGCAATGAAATGGGCATTAGAAAAGAATCTAGAGAAGGTGGTTTTTGAGCTAGACGCAAAGCTTGTAGCGGACGCTGTCAATGGACATACTCTCAATATCGATTGAGATTGCATAACTTAATTTTAGACATAAAACATTTATTAAGTAGTCATGTCTTTTAGAGATGCTCTTATGTTCCAAAAGAAAAAAATAAAATAGCTGATAGTCTTTCTAAATTAGCTAGAACTCAAAGAATGAGTGGTGTTTGGCTTTTAAATCCTCCAGTTGAAATTATTCATAATCTTCAGGAGGAGGCAGTCTATGTAAACTCTATTCATTAACCAAGTCAATTTTCAGTTTCAAAAAAAAAAAATTATGGGCTTGAGGTTCAGATATCATGGATTTTTACTTCCGAGACATGTCACGAAAAAGCGGAGTGGGGTGAGAATACTTTGGTTCCTCGATTACTTTATATTCAAAAATATTGTCAAATCCTTCTCTCACTCGAAGCTCGATATTTTGATGTAAAACTTTAAATATGCAAACCCATGTGCCGGAGCTTATCTACATGTACTACACGAACTCGGAGATGCTGACACGATCCACAGTCACTCAACAACTCCATCAAAAGAAAATTCTTACTCGCCACCTTATTATTAGATCTGGATAAGCTCGGAATCTCCCCTTTTTGTTTTCCGGGGCCATCCCACCAAACTCTTTAACTTTCTTCTCGACAAAATGTCTAAATATAGAAGATCAACGGTTTCAAAGAACAGACTGAGCATGATCTCACGGTGAAACATGATTAGTACACGTTATCTCAAAACATAGGAAGCCGTGAAAATATTTAAAAAAAAAAAAAAAAAATCCATCATGTTCATCATCCTATCCGGATAACATTGCCACCTTAAAACACGACTTGTCTACTTCTATCTATATATACCATTGTCTCTCTTCATCTCCCATCATACCATCTCTGTATTCATCATCATCTGTTTCTTCACAATTCTAAGATCTACGAGTGTTTTTGTTCATTTAGTTCATTTACAATTTAAGTGTCTCTCGTTCAAGAAATTCATAAGCAAAAATGTTGGCAATATTTGACAAGGAGGTGGCAAATGCACCAAAAGAATTGAACAGTCCAGCATCAATGATGCCTGGATCTAAGAAACCAAAGCTCCCTCAGGAGATTCTATCACTACATGATCCAAACAGCAATGGGTTCCACATGAATTTTGGCAATGCTGCTACTCTTGCTTACCTTCCCAAGGATGATGCTCACTTCTCTGTTCATCAAAGGTAACTAATTTCTTATACCAATCAATTTTCTTGATTTTAAGTTTTTCAATTTCACATTTCATATCCAGGATGATAATCTAGAGCTGAAAACACATTTTGTGAGATTTCTATTAAAATGACTAAAATGCCCTTGATATGAAAACGACTGGAATACCCTTGTTGATTTTGCAGGTTGTTCTGTGGTTTGGATGATATTTACTGTCTATTCTTGGGTAGTTTGAACAATCTGTGCTCACTGAAGAAGCAGTATGGTCTGACTTCAAAGGGGATCAATGAGGCAATGTTTGTGATTGAAGCATACAGGACACTGAGAGACAGAGGTCCTTACCCAGCAGATCAAGTTGTCAAAGATCTTGAAGGAAGTTTTGCATTCATCATCTATGACAACAAGTCTAAGACTGTTTTTGTGTCACTGAGCTCAGATGGTGGGATCAAACTGTACTGGGGTATTGCAGCTGATGGTTCTATTGTGATTTGTGATAATCTCGAGGTTATCAAGGGAAGTTGTGCTAAATCATTTTCACCATTCCCAGCTGGGTGTATGTTTCACAGTGACGGCGGGTTGAAGAATTATGAGCATCCTATTAACAAGATGAAGGCAGTGCCAAGAGTTGATAGTGAAGGCGTTATGTGTGGTGCTAGTTTCAATGTTGATTCTCATTCTAAGATTCATAGTATGCCTAGAGTTGGTAGTGAAGCTAATTGGTCTGCTGCTTGGGAATCACACTGAGCCTGACTCTGACTGCCTCATCTCCAGTTTATCACATTTCTTTGGTTTTTATTAATTAATGTCAATTAGTGTTCCGAGTCTTTGTTTTTCGTTTAGTTAACCATTTGGTTTTTCAATGTGCACAAGTATTTTCTACTAGTGTGTGGGTTTTGTTACTTGGATGGATTTTATTTATGAAAATTTGCCCCAAGCTAGGCCCATAAACTCGGGGCACAAGCCCTTACCCGACCATAAAATTATCATCCTAACATGAATATATTAGGATGCCCTGTGTGAAATACAAAGAAAACCTAACGAGTAGTTTTTGGAGGTGAGGAAACTGATACTTCGTAGACATGGTAGACAATACCCTAGACGCTCTTCCCCAAGAAATCAAGATGAATATATTTCTAGATTACCAGTCGAGTCTGTATTAGATTGTAAACTAGTATGTAGATCTTGGAGGAGAGATCTCCTACAGTTTCGTTCTAGTAAATCTTACTTTGCGGATCTCCATCTTCGGTATCAATATGGAGTTGGAGTACTGGCACAGCAGCAACAGCATAAGCAGTTTGAACGTTATCATTATGGTTCTGATTCCGAGACAAAAAGTTTCGTGGGTACTGAGATATTGGGCGCAGGAGGTCTCTGGTATTTAGAGTACTACGACAACGACGAGGGGATTAGTACTGAAAAGCGGCGTAATTACTGCCTGAGGAAGCTGAACCTCGAATTACCCGTACCTGTAACGAGACTAGTTGGTTCAGATAATGGATTAATTTGTTTAGCAGCCAGGACTAAATGCAATGGCATCCCTGGATTAGGTAAACCTAACCTCAATGAACCTTTATATGTGTGTAATCCCATTACTAGAGAATTCATGATTCTTCCAGGGATATTGATCGATGAGAAGAAAAGTATTAATGGTATTCACATTGTGTGTGGATTTGGATACCACCCTTTTACTAATAAATATAAGGTTGTTAGAATTTGCTATGTAGGCAACCCGAAAAACCCATCCTTCAAAGGGAAGGTAGAGGTATGTACACTTGGGAGTGGCAGCGGGTGGAGAAGAGTACCAGAAATCGACTATATGTTGTGGTCGAATTGTCATTATTCCGGAGATCCCGAAGGTGTTTGTGTCAATGGAGCTATTCACTGGCACCTAAATAAATCCACGGATATTGTAGTTTTTGATTTGGGAGAGGAGGAATTTCACTTGCTTAGTACCCCGAGAACACATTTTGACAGACGCAGAATTTTTGTCATGAGAGGGTGTTTGTATCTTGAATACTGGTGTGGCTTTCACTCCCCGGACCTGGAATTGTGGGTTTTAAAGAAGGACAAGGAGGACGAAAGTAGCATTAGGAATGAGCAATACTACAAGTCTTGGAGTTGGAGTAGAGAGCTCATAATATCATCAGTTGCTAATAGGTGGTCAATACTTTCGCTTCTAAAGGGAGGTGAAATTTTATTCACCGATGGTGAAAAGGTCGTACGTTGTACCTCTAACCAAGGACCAGAATCATCAACAAAAATTATGGAGTTTAATGTCAGGTCCGGTTATTTCCATCTAATATCACACATCAACAGCTTTGTTTCTTTGCAAGCCTTGGGAGAAAGTGTGGTGTGTTAAGTTTTAATGTTGCTTCTCATGCTAAGATTAATCACATGCAATTTATCATATTTGTTTGGTTTTTATTAATGTGAATTAATAAAAATACAAGTACAGTTTTGATTTTGAGTCTTTGTATCTTGGTTTTAGTTTCTGCTCGTTTGTGCTTTGTTTTATGTTTATGTATGTACAGTTGATTTTATGTCATTTATAAAGTGAAATCTTTTTCGAACCATTTGATCTTTCAATACTCGTTTAATTGGGCCCCAGAAACTTATTAGGGGTTTCCCACTAGAGGATAAAAAATGTCACTAAAACCTAATTGGGTCGTCTAATCCAATTTTTTTTAAAATCGCTAAACTGTCCTTGAATGATTATTGTTAATAATTAATTAAGTTAAGTTAATTAGTGTGATTTGTTTTTTCTTTTTCTTTTTTTCTTTTTTTTTTTTTTTTTTTTTTGAGTCGAGAAGAAGAAGAGGAGGTTTAAAGGAAAACTTAGGGTTTTTAGAATGAGTGATTCAAGTAGGGGAAATGATGTTGGGAAAGGTTCAAGAAACAAAGATGATTGTGTTGATGGTAAGATTATCATAAATTCTCTTATGGATTGGATATATGTCACAACACAAAGAAAGATTCGTCAATGTCGAGGGGTGTATACCCTAACGACTCTACAAATTCGTCAATGTATTGCCACCAAATATGACGACTCAAACATGCAACTTTTCTAGGTTATGAAAAATCGTCAAGGTAATATGATACACCCTGACGACTCTTAGTAGCTTGGGTAGGAGTCGTTATTTTGTGCGTTTATACCAAGATGACTCTGAAATTTTTTGGGACAGAGAGGCTATTTGTTTTTCACCTAGGGTCGTTGACGTTTAAAAAAGGGTCATTCATAGAGGATCGTCATAAGTTACTATATTATGTTAACGACTCTAATCTAGGGCAATAAATATGAAAACCAGAAATAGGGTCGTTATCTTCCTCATCATATACCTTAACGATTTTTTATGGTCTTTATATGCATATGAAAAATCGTTAGGGTTTAAGCTTGTCGGAATGACGACCTCTTACCGTAACTGAAATATTTCGGGTGAATTTTTTTTTCTTTTATTCTTGGAGTCGTTAATGGAGGAGAAGAGAAGAGATGAGAGATTTAGAGGGGAGGGAGTCTGATATTTTTGTTTAGAAATAAAAATGAATTGGGAGCTTAAGATTTATTAATAGTGAAGGGCAAAATAATAATATTTTGGTACACCCCTGAAATATTTGGAGCGTGTATAAAATGTCTGAGGCCCCTAATTATTTTTTTGCCCCCAATTAAACAAGGCTTTCAATGTGCAAGGTTCTTTTTTTTTTTTTTTTTTTTTTTTTTTTGTATTACCTGTAGGGGTGAGCATTTGGCCTGTAATCCGCGGATTTAACCAGGACCAACCGTTCATTTGCGGATGGATGCCCGGACCGTTCGTTAATGGGTTGGATGCGCATGGAATTTTTGAAATCCAACGGATTATGGATCGGGCCCGGATGCAACTTTGAAAATCCGTTGGACATCCATATCCGTTAAATTAAGTGCATTTATATAGTTCTAAAAAAATACTATGGATCATTTAGGAATTCTTCAGGTGTTTGCTTGGGGTGTTATACATGGAATTTTTATCTTTCTATACATATATAGGATATGTAGGTTCGATGAGGAGTCATTGTATTTGCTTTATTTTCTTTATTATAAATTTTAAATAAAACAAATCCATTGGATTATCCGTATCCAATCCGTCCATCCGTGTATCCATTGGATGCGGATGCCAAATTTAAAAACCGTAATGTATTGGATTGGATGCGGATGCGGTGAAAACCGGTCCATACCGGCCCATGCTCACCCCTAATTACCTGGGGGTCTTGTTCTGTTGTCGCTTGGATGGATTGGAACCATTTTTTTGGGCACCATGGTTTTTTTTGGGGGACCATGATCTTATTAGGCCACCTTCCCTATAGTTATAAGGGGTGTCCTAAAGTGTGGAAATGGCTAACCTACCCTTAACCTAATTTAATTTAAAACTAACCTAATAACCACCTCTCTCTCTCTCTCTATATATATATATATATAACCACCACCTCCTCCCACCGCCGCCCACCACCACCACCTATATATAACCACCACCTCCTCCCACCGCCCACCACCACCACCACCTCCGACTACCACCGAGAGAAAATTTTTAATTTTTGGTAACTAATCATACGAATCACTAATAAATTTGGGAAAGTTCTTACAGGTAACTAATCATTACTAATCATTAAGTTCGGTTCTTGGTAATAAATTTGGGAACGAACTTTAGTTCGGTTTGATCGTAACAACTTTTAATTTTTTTTTGTAACCGAACTATATAGTTCGGTTTGATCGGAAGGAAAATTTTCAATTTTTTTTAACCGAACTTCTTACTGGTAACTAATCATTACTAATCATACTAATCATTACTAATCATTAAGTTCGGTTCTTGGTAATAAATTTGGAAACCGAACTTTAAGTTCGGTTTGGTCCTAAAAAGTCTTAAATTTTTTTTGTAACCGAACTATATGTTTCGGTTTGATCGCAAGGAAAATTTTCAATTTTTTTTAAACCGAACTTCTTACTGGTAACTAATCATACTAATCATTAAGTTCGGTTCTTGGTAATAAATTTGGGAAACCGAACTTTAAGTTCGGTTTGGTCCTAAAAAGTCTTAAATTTTTTTGTAACCGAACTATATAGTTCCGTTTGATCGCAAGGAAAATTTTCAATTTTTTATAACCGAACTTCTTACTGGTAACTAATCATTACTAATCATACTAATCATTACTAATTATTAAGTTCGGTCCTTGGTAATAAATTTAGAAAGTCTTAAAAAAATTCAACCGAACTATAAGGAAAATTTTCAATTTTTGTAACCGAACTTCTTATCGGCAACTAATCATACTAATCATTAACTAACTTTTTTATAATAGAGTAACTAATTATTACTAATCATACTAATTACTAATCATTAACTAATAACTAATTAATCATTAAACAAAACATTTAATTAAGGAGGGTAAGTTTGGTATTAAAAAAAATATTTAGATAAGGGGTGACTTAGGATTACTTGTAATGTGTTTCCTAAAATAAAATCATGGTCCCCACAAAAAAAGCATGGTCCCCAAAAAATGGTTCATGGATTGTATGAAAATTTGCCCCAAGCTAGGCCCATAATTAAACTAGGGCACATACCATAAATACCATAAATATTTTCTTAGCAGGAATACAGTTCAAAGAAAACCTAACGAGTGGTTTTTGGAGGGGAGGAAATTGATATTGTTAGGAGATGGAAGACAATCCTCTAAACGCCCTCCCCGAAGAAATCAAGCTGAATGTATTTTCTAGATTACCAGCCGAGTTGGTATTAGATTGTAAACTCGTATGCAGAGCTTGGAGAGATCTCATACAGTTTTATGCTAATACAACTTACTTTCCGGATCTCCATATTGGATATCATTATGGTCATGGAATACTGGTACAACACCAACAGAATAATCCGTTTGAACAATATCATTATGGTTCTGATTCCGATACGATCAGTTATATGGGTTTTGACAGACTTGCCAGAGTTCTTTGGAATCTAGAATATTATGACGATGGTCGGATTAGTACTGACAAGCAGCCTAATTACAGCATAAGGAAGATCAACCTCGAGTTACCGGTAGATGTGTGTGGAGGAGAAATAGTTGGTTCAGATAATGGATTGATTTGTTTAACAGTCAGGACAGGATACAATGGCATCCCTGAATTCGGTAAATTTGGACCTACTCCTTGTGAACCTTTATACATATGTAATCCCGTTACTAGAGAACTCGTGGAACTTCCAAGTATATTGATCTACGAGAAGAAAGGCACTGATGCTGTTCACATTGTGTACGGATTTGGCTACCACCCTATGACTAATGAATACAAGGTTGTTAGAATTTTCTATCTAGGCAACCCGGAAAACCCCACCTTCAAAGGACAAGCAGAGGTATATACACTTGGTAGTGGCCGGTGGAGAAGTGCTGGAGAAACCAAATATTACCTATTTCCGAGGTATAAGTACCAGGGAGATCCAGCAGGTGTTTGGGTCAATGGCTGTCTTCATTGGCCCTGTGATGAAACCTCAGATATTATTGCCTTTGAATTGGCAGAAGAGAAATTTCACTTGCTCCATACCCCGACTGCACAGATTGATGGCCGCAAAATTTTTGTTATGCGACGGTGTTTGTGTGTTGGGTACTTTAATGATCACTCCATGGAATTGTGGTTATTAAAAAAGGATGAAGAGGAGGAGGATAACAGTAGTAGTTACAAGTCCTGGAGTTGGAATAGCGTGCTCAGAGTACCATCAGCAGTGGCACCATCTATACGGTGGACAATATTTTCCCTTACAAAGAGGGGTGAAGTTTTACTAACTGATGGTCGAGAATTCGTGCTTTGTACCTCTAATCAACTGACAGAAGCATCAGAAAAGATTAGGGTATTGAATAAGTGGATCACTGATGTAAAACTCTCATATATCAAGAGCTTTGTTTCTTTGCAAGCGATAGGAGAAAGAAATGTATGGAAACTTGTGCAGAAAGTCCAAGTGCGAAGACAGTTGAAGAAGCTTTAAATGTCCAACGGACAATATCTCCTTCAGGCTGGAGTAAAACAAAGAGGTTGCGTAAATCTAAAGATTAAGTGCTTGTAAGGTACATACAATAGCCTCATCCTTCCATAATCTAACGACTAGCATTGATGTTTTTTTCCTGGATTAAAATAATTATTTTTTGTTCATTCATTCCTAAGAATTACATGAAACGAGTCAATAGAGACAACACATAGTACTATTTCATAATCTAGAAGTATAATTTACAATGTGCTTGACAGACCTTATGCAACTATAGAAAATCACGTACATTACTAAAAGTAATCGGAAACTCGCATTTTACTAATCCATGCTGTGTACAGGGAGTTAGAGTGACCTAGGAGGAACCAAGTCACTGATTAGGGTTCACAAGGGTCAGTGGAATGAGCAACAAATTCTTCAGTTTTGTATCAAAAAATTAACTGCATATTTAAATTGCTCTTGCTGTTCTCAATTTTTAGTATTTGAACTCTTATACTCTATTACAAATAATGCCAAGTGTTGATGCGTACTTATGCATGGTTATGGTTATAAATGTGTGATGTTTAGAATGGCACGAGTAAGTCAATCACACTGAACCACAAATTTCTTAATCCAGAGAAAACATCAATAATCCAAAGGTTTTAGACTAAATACCTGCAGCAGATACTGTTTGTTCTTCCGAATCTGATTTGGAATATGTGAATGCGCAATGCATCCAAACACTTTCAAATGTCGAATGCTTGGATTTCTCCCAGTCCATTTTTCTTCTGGAGTTTTTTCAAGTAAACTCTTAGTTGGAAACCTATTTAGTATATACACAGCACAAGAAACAGCTTCACCCCAAAATTCTTTTGGCAAATTCTTAGCTCCTCATAGTTCTAACCATTTCCATAATGGTTCTATTTTTTCTTTCAGCCACACCATTTTGTTGTGGTGTATACCTTGTTGTTACTTGGTGCTCAATTCCATTCTCCTCCATAAACTAATCAACAACAATATACTCAGTCCCTCTATCTGTTCGTAGCACTTTAATTTGCTTTCCTACTTGTTTTTCAACATAAGCTTTGAACCTCTTGAATGTTTCAAACAAATCATCAATAAAAGTGATGAAGTACCTGTTACCACCTTGGGATATTTCTTCTATTGGTCCACACAAATCAAAATGAATTATTCCCAGCGGCTCTTCAGATCTCAAAGATTTCCCAACAGGAAAAGGATCTCGATGTTGTTTTCCAAAAATACAATCTTCACACTTGTCTTTAGGAAGATTAATACTTGGCAAACCTGAAACCATCTCCTTCTTCTCAAGTAACTGCAAGCTTTCAAAATTCACATGTCCCATGCTTTTATGCCATAACCAAGTATCATCATTCAAAGTGGAGATGTAGCACAATTCTTCATGATATCTAATATTTAGCGGAAATAATCGATTTTTAGTCATTTGTACCTTTGTAATAAGCCTCTTTCTTCTATCATGAATGGTACAAATACCTCCTTTAATGTGCATTGCATATCCTCTTTCAGAAAGTTGACCCATACTTAGTAGATTTTGATGCAATCCAGGTACAAAGAACACATCTGTTATGTAAGCTTTAGAACCATTCTTCAAGATGATAGCAATTCTCCCTTTTCCCATTACAGGAACTAAAGCATTATTTCCAAACTTTACATCAGTTATAACTGACTCATCCAGTTCAACAAATAAATCTTTTACTCCACTCATGTGAAAACTGCATCCAGTGTCCAAGAACCACTTATGACGAGCTTGCTCTTCATCAGGATAACCCGCCATTAACAGAACTTCAGATACTTCTTGCTATTTTTCAATCAGATTTACCTTGATATCAATACTGATTTTCTTTGATGGCTCACATTCAGTTGAGAAGTGACCATATTCTCCACAGTTCGAACAACGAGCCTTTGCTTTATCAAAGTTCTTTTTAAATTTACCTTTTTCTTGATATTGAGATGAATTAAATCTCCCTTGATTCTGGTTTGAAGTATATTGTTGTCGATTGCTCCAGTTCGTCTGTCTCTGAAGTGCTTGTTTGACAATAGACTTCTCTAGCATCCTTTGCTCATAAGCTTGCAGAGAACCTAAAACTTCATCAATGATCATATCATTGATGGTATTGCATTCTTCAATCGCAGTCACTTTCGATTCAAATTTGTCAGGTAAACTGCGTAATATCCTTTCTATAATAGAGCTATCTTCTACAGTATCTCCATTAGCCTTCATCTCATTGACAAGTTTCAACGTCTTTGAGAAAAAATCTGTTATTAACTCTGTCGAATCCATCTGCAAAAGTTCATACTTCCTTCTTAGGGTTTGCAGTCTTACTTTTTTCACCTTATCGGATCCTTTATAATAACTTGTTAAAGAATCCCAAGCTCTTTTTACGTTTTTAATGTATACAACCCTATCCATGATAGAATCATGTATACCTTGGTGAAGAATATACGTTGTCTTTGAATTCTTCTTCCTATTTTCGGTTAGAAGAGTCTGATGTGCTTCAGTGAGAACAACTCCTTCTGCGGGATCTGCATAACCTGTATTGACAATATCCCATACTTCTTGATACGTAAAGATATTTTCCATCTGTATTCTCCAATGCTCAAAATTCTTGCCATCAAATACTGGTACTTTGATTGAATTCATGTTGGTTGCCATCTTCTTAACAAAGAAAAACTCTCAACCCAGGATCTTCTAGCTCTCGATGCTAGATGTTAGACCTAACTTCTACTGGAATCAAAGAACAAGCTATACAACACAAGAATAGAACTGAAGCCGAGAATTCTTATTAGAAAACTTAGTGTTGCTTACAATCCCTTTGGCTTAAAGCCTGTATTTATACTACTAAGATATAACCGACTAAAAACAAATTCTAAGCAAAATAAACTTCCTAACATAAGAAACTCTAAACAACGTCTTAAACAAGTAAACGTTAACCAAGTAAACTTCTCAAACACGGAAACCCTTCGAATGTTCTCGTACCTTCTAGAGACTCGATTGAACTCACTTTCTAACAATGGTCGTTACAATTTCTGATGCTAATCCTAATCAAAACATGGCAGATGTTATTGGCGACTAAAACTACTGGGTAATGGAACCAATTTTTTGGGTCAGGATCGGCTGACAGAGTTAGATTGACAGACATCTCATGTATTTTGCTCAAACTCCTGTTTTATTTCACTGAATGTCAATTGATCCACGCTTTTGGTTTAAAACATGATAGTTATAATAAAAGTATTCCAATCAGAACGAACTTATGATAGAGGACGAGGAATCAAAAGATAAGATTTCTAGGTCTAAGGTAATAAAAAAACCAACAAAAATATCGATTCAGGTAATTTAATTCTAAACATTTTCTACATTATACATTAAGCTAATACTACACTCCACATGTTTACAGTTGTAATGTGCATGGAGTAGGACTCCATATTTAGGTGTACTGCTACAATCACCCACGTAATTAATCAAAAATGTAATTGGTATTACATGGCATGTGAGAAATGTAACAAAAAAAAGTAATATTGAAAAACGGAACAGAAAAATGCCAACATGTGACGCAGAAGTAAAAGTCGTCCCAAGGTATAAGAAATATAAATGCATATACATTTACGAATACGTCCATTGCACGATAGCTCAGAGTTGTGTTTGTTTGGTGACAGGCTCTTAACGTCTGAGTGAGACATGTTTACCAAGATTGGAGATGGAAGTTAAAGATGATAGCGGTTATACTATTTTTGTTGTTTCCAAAAGAGGGGGTGGATAAGTTAATTCATCACGACGCATCAGAAATGTTGGAACTCCAAGAGGTACATTCAAACTAAATAAAATTCGAACAGTATTGTTTACAGTTCAACACGCAATCGATTACACTCTTGAAAGATACGACAGTGCTTCGCAGCATCCTTTACTCTTCATTACGTATTATCAACACAAAAAGTGATCATGGAAAGTCTTATACCATTTCTTGGACAAACTAGAGGTTTAGTTACAGAAGATCACTAAGGTCACACCGGGACTTTAACGTTGGAGATTGGGTGGATGTCAGCATTAAGGAAGAAGGGTTCTTTCATTCACATTAGAAAGCTAAGGTAATGCAGATTTTTGAAGAATACATTGCAATAGACGACCCGCACATTATTAACTGATGATGAACAAAGCCAAGATAGATTGTGGCTACCAAATTTTGTATTTACTCTACCGTTTACTTACTCTACCACCTTTCATTTTAGTCCTACAATTTTTGTATTGGAAAAATTTACTTACATACAAAACAAAACCAAAAGAAACGAAAAATCTTATGATTAAAGTGCATGTTTCCATCCATCCGGTGTATTAAAATAACGGAAAATGGGTCATTTGGCCATCAAAATTTAAAACACGGTTCAAATGGACGACTAAAAAATTTTATGGGTGAAATGGACAAAAAAAAAATAGCAAGGATGAAACTGGATTCATCCTGGCTTAAACTTAAAAAATAGCAAGGATGAAACTGGATGCATCCTGTGTAAAATAAAAATAAGAAAAATATTTGAAAATGGACATGATGAAACTGGTTACATCCTGCCTATTTTTAAATTTTTGTCCATTGAAACAGTATCTAAATCTGACTGTCCTTTTCACCCAGGAAATTTTGATTTTGGTCTTTTTAACCAATTTTGTGTTAAAATAATAGGTTGGAGCACATCTGCAGAATATCTGCGGGGGAAAATCGCCTATGTGGAGACCGTGCGTCCAATCGCCTATGTGGAGACCGTATTTGGTTTTAGGAAGCTACGTGCGTCCAATCCAGCTATGCGCATGCTGGTGTCCAATCCAATAAAATTGGACCGGAGTGGGTTGGGTCGGTGAGTTTTTGTCAGCCCCCACCATAAGTAGCTTCCCTAAACCAAATACGGTTCCAAGAGTGGGAAAAAACAAATGTATTTTAGGAAATACTAATCCCATAGGTGTACTTCATTAAAATCCCCAAAAGAAAAGGCATATACTCCCTCTGTCCGTTTTTATCCGTCCTAATTTCTACTTTGGTATGTCCATTTTTATCTGTCCGCTCTGTTTATAGACATACTTTTCCCTTAAACTATCAAATATATCATTTATTTATAATCATAAAATCATTTTTAATATCCAAATCTTAATAATATTACCATATTTATGGAAAAAAACTTACTCAATATCTTTGTATTAATTGTCATTCCTTTTTTTAAATAAAAACATTTATGAATAATTATAAAATTCCTAATAAATTTCTACTTATTTTAACACTAATAATTTAGTTTTGGTAATAATTTAACATTAAATAGGCTAGTTAAGGGCTAGTCATGACAATTTATAAGATTTCTTTAATATCTTGACTTAGGGACTCTTAATTTAGGACGGAGGGAGTATATATATATATAGTAGGGTATACAAAAGAAAAATAAACCCTAACGAGTAGTTTTGGAGCTGAGGAGATGGATACTCTAGACGGCCTCCCCCAAGATATCAAGGTGAATATATTTTCTAGATTACCAGTCGAGTCGTTTTTAGATTGTAAACTAGTATGTAGAGCTTGGAGAGATTTTCTACAGTTTCATGCTCATACAGCAACTTACTTTGGCGATCTCCATCTCCGGCATCAATACGGTCATGGACTAGTGCAGGAACTGCATAAGCCGTTTGAGCATTATCATTATGGTTCTGATTCCAATACAATGAGGTATATGGGTTTTGACAAATCTGCCAGAGTTCTCTGGTATTTAGAGTATTATGACGATGATGGCATTGCTATTAACAAGTATCCTAATTACCGGATAAGGAACTTCAACCTCAAATTACCGGGGGACATGAGTGGAGTAATAGCTGGTTCCGATAATGGATTGGTTTGTTTAACAGCCAGGACAAAATACAAGGGCATCCCTGGATTAGGTTGGACCACATTCAGTCCCGATGAACCTTTATTCGTTTGTAACCCTATGACTAGAGAATTTGTGTATCTTCCAGAGATATTGATTGATGAGAAGAAAAGCATTGATGGTGTTCATATTGTGTATGGATTTGGTTTCCACCCTATAACTAATAAGTATAAGGTTGTTAGAATTTCCTATGTAGGAATCCCAAAAAACCCCTCTTTCAGAGGACAGGTGGAGGTATACACACTTGGGAGTGGCAGCGAGTGGAGAAGTCTAGGAGAAACCAAATATTACTTATGCCCGAAGACTAAAAACGAGGGACATCCAGTAGGTGTTTGTGTCAATGGGGCACTTCATTGGCCCTGTGATGATTCCGCAGATATTGTGGCTTTTGATTTGGCAGAAGAGAAATTTCACTTGCTCCATACCCCGCTTAGGCAGATTTCCAGCCGCAGACTTTCTGTCATGAGAAGGTGTTTGTGTATTGAATACCGTAATGGTTCGTCTCTGGAATGGTGGTTCTTAAAGAAGGATAAGGAGGGAGATAATAATAGCAGTAGTTACCACTTGATTGATCAGTATTACAAGTCCTGGAGTTGGAATAGAGAGCTCAGAATAAAATCACAGAAGGCAGAATACATACAACGGTCATTATTTTCCCTTACAAAGAGGGGTGAAATGTTATTCACCGATGGTCGGGAAGTCATTCGTTGTACCTCTAACAAAATTGATGAAACATCAAAAAAGATTAAGGGATTAAATGACCGGATCTCCAGTGAAGGGAAACTACCACACATCAACAGCTTTGTGTCTTTGCAAGCAATAGGAGAAAGTTATGTAAGGAAAGTTGAAACGATTGCAGAGATAGTTCAAGTATATCCTGAAAGGTTGAGTAAAACAAAGAGATTAAAGATTTATATAGCTTCTAAGGTTCAACAGATTTAAGCTAAAGTAAAGGTGTGTGCAGTTTAGTGTTTATTTACTCTCATGCTAAGATTTATAGTATGCTAGAGTAGTTGGTCTGCTGTTTGGGAATCACACCAAGCCTGCCTTATATGCAATTTAGTTTCTGCCCGTCTCTGATATCTGTGTACAGATTTGGAACGGTTGACTGTATCAAATGAAAGTGATGCAAGGCTATTCGGAAATCATACGAGGAACATAATCAACTTATAAAATAAATAATGTTTAGTTGGTCTTCTCTTGTAGTAAGTTTTTTTTTTGGGGTTATTCGTTGAGCACCACAATTCGTAATTGGGAAACTATAGTTGATAGCTCTTTTTTTTTATTATTATTATTATTTTTATTTTTTTTAAACTTTGATACTTTATCTTTATTGTGAACACGGAAATCAGGTAAGCATCCACGCGTTCACAAACAATCTCAACATGAATTGAATACACGCATTAAAGTGTGAATAAAGTATAATATGCCTAGGTAGATGATGATTCACTGATTCCAAACCCCGCGAGTTTGTCATGATCTCCTCAACATCCAAAAATGATAGATCTAAGACGTAAACACATAAATAAAACTATACGAATGCTAAATGTAAAGGAGACGATGATTTACGTGGTTCAGCACTAAGGCCTACGTCCACGGATCTGGGGATATTCACTATAAAGTAAACGGTTACAAAAGTAATCACAAGATCTTTGATGTTCATCAACCTCATAGGTTGATACTCATACTTACTTCTCACTATTCTCTCTCCTATTCCTTGGTTCTACTCTCGATCCCCCCTCTTTGTGGAAGGGATGTACATATATATAGCTAAATCGAGTGGGTCCACTGACAAAGAGCTGTTGAGATCTTATCTTCTTGTGTTAAATGCGTGGTCCGCGGACTTCCCTGTCACTCCGCGGCTTCTACAATACCCACGTTCATTACGCTGACCAACCCTCGTTTTCTTCGTTGGTCGTCTGACACGTGCCCTCTGAGTAGCATTAAATGCGAGTGGTTGGGGCGGTCCAGTCCGCGCCAGGCGGTGTCAGTCCTCCCTTGTCACGTCAGTGTCGGTTGGACTATCCCACTAGCTGATTACATCGCACCTCGTGATGGGGTAAAGTGACTCTTTGGTGTTGCGCGGGATTACCTACCTTGGATGCTCCCTCATCTTCGACCGTTGGTCTTGACAGATGGCACGTTGTCTAGATACCATGGATGCCCCTACGTGTCTTCCCTCTTTATGACGTGGCCTCCACGTGGGTTCTGCTAGTACACGTGGCGATGGAGATAAATAAGTGTACTTACAATTTGCCCCTCTTCTTGTGACTGGGCGCTAGCTTTAGTGGGAAGAAGAATCGTGTGGTACGTTTTTATCTCCCTTCTCATAAATTCTCCTAAAAAGGTGTTACCTGCATTTATTGTGCACGTTTCCCCTATCCGGCCATAACTGCCCTTTGGGTAGTGGACGGTTTCTCTTGATCTTATAAAAAGAGAAGAATGAGAGAATGTGAATTAAATTCACATTCTCTGTTTATTCTCTGTTCCATTGTCTTCTTCATCTTCTTAACTTCCTCTGACACCATTATTGTTGTTGCGTTCTGCATTGTTGCTCGCTACGCTGTCGCCACCGCCTTCGTTGCCACCTTCGTTCTTTCTGCAGCTTCGCTTTACTCTTTGAGGTTCGGGTATGATTTTTACTCCGTTTACTCGCCATGCCTAACTTTGTTGAGTTTTTGATTTTCTGGTGATGCGTCAATGATGAATTTAATCTTATGTATGTCCTGGGATTTGAGAGTTGATGCCGCTGAGCCGTGTGTTTCATCGGCCATGCTGTGATTTTATTTTTCTTCTTTTGAGTTTAAATAATAGTTTGAGAGTTGAAGTAATTGTAGATGAAATCTAGGGTTTTATTCACGTTTGCTGCTGTTCTTGAGATTTTCTTGTTTTTCGATCTTCCTTGCCTCTGATTTGCACTTTTATTTGTGTTTGTGCCCGCAGATATGTCCGATCATCCGCGGGTTCCTTACCAAACTCCTCTGTCAAGTCCTCACAGATCTCCTCGGAGTGATTCCAATATCAGGGGTGGAGCTTCGCCTTCACTTAACCAGTATAATCCTCGGGATGGACGAACATCCTCGTCCCCTGGTCAGAGGCCTTCGCTTAAAAGGGGTGATCCGCCGCAGGGGTCTAGATATGCCGTGAATCGCCTTAGAGGTGGGTCTCCTAAGAAGCAGCGGAATCCGCGCACTGATCCTTTAGATGTGCAGCCTCTCCGCACCAAACCTCCACCGCGGACTAATCCACCTGTGCCTAGTTCAAGTAAGTCAACTAAGACTCAGCCTTCGAAGAGAAAGGCTGCGGAGATAGAATCTTCGGGAAATGTAGTTCCTCCTAAGAAGAAGGCAGCGAGTTCTGCGGAAGATGCTTTCGAGGATGACTCTGTTGTTACTTTTCGTCCTTTATCTTTGGGTAATAAGAAGTTTACTTTCAGACACATTGATCTTGAGGCCTTCAAATTGAAGCACGGTCTTCAGCACTTCCAAGTAAGTTTTTATGCCCCCGATAAAGATATAACTTATGAGATGGTTACCAACTACCGGGTATGATGCCTTTCATTTGCCGACGACCGTGGGTGCTTTGAGGCTGGTTTGATGTTGCCTTTGTATAAAGCCGGTGATGATTTCTACTACCGGGTCTTGTCTAGCCGCGATCATCGCCAAGAAAAGTCATAATCGTGGGGTGCAACAGTTGACAGGAAACTATCTTCGCCATCTCCGAGAATGCTATCTTCGTAGCAAGGGGCAAACGATGATGACATGTTATGCCCCTAAATTAGAAAAGGAGAAAGGGTGGTATACTCATGAGAATTTCAACAAATCCTTTGGTGATTACGTTAACAGGAATACTCGTAAGCCGTGGTCTGTGAGTCTGCGGAACATTGCTCCTGTTAATGGGGAAGTTCGACTTTTGAGCGAGGCAAGTGATTCCAAGATGGCGAGGGTTCCTGGTGCTGGAGATCTTCCTATTCCCGCTGATGATAGAATTAAGCGTGATCATGACTATGAATGGTCTGCCACTGTTCTTGAAGTCGTTGGTCCGTGGGCCTATGGTTGGGTCCCTAGACCCCATGGTTGGCGACCTCACGTTGATGAGTCCTTATCGCGAAGCTTCTCCCGCTCGTTATGCCCATTACTGCCCTTGGCAGATGAGTTTTGTAGGTATGGATTTTGCTTATAATCGCGATGTTGATGACGCGGAAGACGAAGATATCTCTGATGCTCACCTTTTTCCGCAGAATACTAATGTTGCTAAGGTGTGTTGTTCGTTTTCTACGTATATATGCCCCTTCGTTTTCTTAAATAATGTTGATTATGCCAAGGAAAGGAGATGCTAATGGCTCTTTTATGATTATGTGTTGTAGGTGCGTAGAAATAAGAAGATCAATCCCAAGCAATCGTCGAATTCTCCCACCGAGGGTTCTACACACTTCGAGGATGTGAACAGTCCAGTGGATGGTGATGAGGATGTTTCCGATGGGGAAGAGCGAATTGAGACTTCTCCGCCCGTTCAAGAAGTAGATAGTATTTCCGGTGGGTGCGTTGGTGGAGGTGATGGTGATCAGGTCACTGGTGGTGGTGGTGGTGATCCGTCCACTGGTGGTGGTGGTGGTAATGATCAGGCCACTGGTGGTGGTGGTGATGATCAGGCCACTGGTGGTGGTGGTGATGATCAGGCCACTGGTGGTGGTGGTGGTGATGATCAGGCCACTGGTGGTGGTGGTGATGATCAGGCTGAGGGGGCTACTAAGTCAAGTGGGGTTGTTGTGGACAAGGGTAAGGGGATTGCTCTTGGTAGTGGTGACAAGGATGGGGATGCTTATTGCGAGTTTTCCTTTGGTAAGGTTTTATCCAGGGGAACAATCATTTGACATGGCCACGGTTATGGGGCTTGTTTAGGACTTCAACTGTTTTCCAGTGGTGATAACTGGAATGTTCTTAAGGATAGTCATGAGGTGACCCCACACGCGGATCGATGGGGTTTTGGCGGTGCATCCCGAGAGTTGTGTTGGCACCTCCTCCACCGCTGGTGGGGCTTTGGTGCTAAGTAACACTGGTGCTTCGCTTGGTGGGAAGCCTCGAGACTCTTCCTCGATGATTTCTCGCGGTCCTTGGTCGTGGATGGCGATGATCTTTGTTTTGGCGTGGTCTGCAAAAGAAAAACTTGCTTGTCGTGCCTCATCCCTTTTTGTGATTGAAGGGGAAAAGAGTTCGGATTGTTTTACTCGCAGGCATATGGAGCTAACCCCTGAGGAGGTGGTAGATCGAGGGTGGGGCAAGAATCTTGTGGCCAGCGGGATTGATCTCGTGGTGGATCCTCCCCTACGGTTGCTTGGCATGATGGCCATTCCGATGGGTACCAAGACAGCTTATCCCAGTGTTATTGGAGGTTTGTCCTGCTCTTTCTACCCCTGACTTTGCTTAAATGTGTTGTGAACTAATTTCCCTTTTTGATTGATAGATGATGAGGAGTGAGTATTGTAACCACCATATTTACCGGCTCTTCAAGGCTAAGTCTCTCAAGCTAGAAGGGAAGCTCCGATATTGTGAAGAAACGCTTACGAGCGTTGAAGCTGCGGTCTCTGCTAAAGATGAGGAAATAGCAGAGTGAAGGGTCTCGCTAAGCGTAAGGAGCGGCGCAGGACGCTTGAGAAGAGGCGAAGCTGCGTTCGATTGGCCGGTTAAGGCCAAGTTAGCGGTTGCTGAGAAGAACTCTTCGTCTATTTTAGGTCTGCGTCTCCTCTTCTTTGATAGTTACATGTTCCTTATATGTTCTGAGTTATTTTCTTCTTCCCTCCTCCCGCTGTATTGTCTTCAGTGGGTGGAGTCCCTGAGTTGTTGTGGCCGGAATGAGAGAACTCGTCAAAAGGTCGTATTGCCGAGTTAGTTAAAAACTTAAGAGTGAATCGGCGAAATGGAATGCCCGCGCGGATGTTCATAACGCTATGGCCGAAGAATGGCGTAAGAAAAGCTTTGCTTGGTAGATCTGCAAAATCAAAACAACCATGACCGTCATTTATTCAACGGGGGCTCTTTTATGGACGCGGATAATCTTGAGAAAGCCCGCGGTCAGATTTCCTCTTTAGAAATTAAGCTTAATATTATGGAAGACGAGGCTGCGGCAGCGCGGTCTTCTCATCCCTCGGATGTGCGGGCTTATATGCAACGTCTTGCTAAGGAAAGAGACGACGCTAGGGCAGAATCTGGCGCTCTCAGTAGTGCCTTATCCGCGTCTCGAGCTGATGTGGCCCGTCAGGTTGAGTGTGAGAAAAACTTAGAGGTGACTATGTATCGTCTTAACAAGGGGTTGGAATCGAAGAATGATGAGGTTAATCGATATCGTCATTCGGACTCGATGCTTCGAGATGACCTAAGCGAAGTCGGTATGCTCATAATCTTCGCGGGTAGATTATGATAGGTTATCAAATGAATATGATTATCCGCATGACGAGGGATTCCGCGGTTGAACATTGTGAAGGTATACGTTTTTGTCATCGAGTGTGCTTTATATTGTATTTGTTATAACTCACTATCTTCCTCTACTGTCCGCAGAGCTCCAAGGACAACTTAAAGCTGCGGATGGCAAATTTGCCAAAGCTCAGGCTAAGGTAGTTCAATTGGAGGGCCAAGTTAATTACCATCGTGGTCTAGCCTTGTCTCAGGAGGAAACGTTGAAGCAAGCCAATCAAAGGGTAGACCAGCTTTCCACTTCCCTAAATCAGGCTGAGATGAAGAGCGTAGCCATAAGCTTCGTGGCTCGCATGGCGGTGGCGAAGAGATTAATAAAACTCTCGGTGAGATTGAGTTTGGATCTCAAGAAGAGCCATGGGCTAACAAAAATTATACTCGGCGTCCCGCACGCGCTCCCGTCGGGTTCTTTCGGACCCTCCTGCGGTGGTAGTGTTCCTTCATCGTTGAAGGATAAACTCCGCGGATAATGCTCCTTCTCAGTAGATCATAGCTAGTATGCTAGGGATTGATCTCAGTTGCTTATCCTTTTTGGCGTTTTTGCTATTTTCCTTGCTAGGCTTGTAATCAACTGCCGTGTACTAGATCAAACTTTGGTGTTTAAATCGAATTTGAATTTTGTTGAATTTGCATCTATCGCCTTTACAAATTAAGTTAAACATAATGAGTAATTCCGTAGTGTTTATAATCCAAGGATGTCAATCTTTGAATTTGAGAAAGTGTATTGTCCGTGCAATTCCGTAGGTTGATATCCCGGAATTGTCTTGTGACCTTGCACCCGTCCAACTAATTCCTTGGCCAGAGGATTTACGAACGGTGGGGGTCCGCCGACGTTCAAGGATATATTCCATTGAATTCGCGGCTTGTAATATTGCTCGGGTATCTCTGCTCGTGGGAAGTCGCTCTCCCTGGTCATACACTTATAGACACTTACGGAGGAGTTCCGAGAGATTGCATGTGTATGCTCCGATATATTGCATGTGTGTGCTTTGTATGGGATATTGCAGGTATATTGCAGTGGGAATGATCCATGCTTTGTGCGGGACATCCCTCTTACTGAAGTATAATGCCAATTCTTAATAATAGTAACCGCACAATGATTTACGTGGTTCAGCCCTAAGGTCTACGTCCACGGGGTAACGATAGTATAGATATTTTATTAAGATGGTATGGTTTTCAATGTACATTGTGTAAGTAGTATATACATGTGTCTCATATGGTATAGGTTGTGGGTTTTGAATAAATTGAAATGCGTGTGGGTAATGAATAGAATATGACACTTGAAAATGAAAGCTTGGATTGATTGAAAAGTTAAGGCGCGTTACTCCTTTGTCAGAGATAGAAACATGTGGACTTGTAAGTCCGTTTTCTTCTTCCGAAATGCATACGCAGTGGTAGGTTATGGGTAGTATGGCTTGAGATATTTGGCATTCCACGGATGCATGAGGATTTCCCCTTCAGATTACGCGAGATAGTAAGATCCATTTCTGCGATGTCGTGTATTACGAGGGTCCTCCCCAAGTTGGTGCTAATTTTCCCCACTTCTTTTCTCGCTGGTATTGGGGAATGGTCCTTAACACATACTTCCCTTCTACAAAATTCCTAAGTTTCATTTTTTTGTTATATTCTCTGGATAGCCTGCGTTGGTAGTTTTCCATTCTTTGCAGTGCCGCTTCTCTCCTTTCTTCGAGGTCGTCAAGCTTTTCCAACATCATGTCCGTGGTGAGGTTCTTTTCCCATGCTTCTGTCTTTGTTGTTGGAAGTAGAATTTCCGTAGGATTACCGTCGCTCCGTACGTGAGTAAAAACGGAGACTCTCCGGTAGTTGATCTTCGAGTCGTCTATATGCCCACGGAACGTTATGTAACTGCTCACACCACCGCCCCTTGTACTCGTCTAATTGTTTTTTAAGGATAAGTGCCAAAGTTTTGTTTGTGGCTTCTGCTTGTCCGTTGCTTTGTGGGTATATGGGGGTGGATTTGTTTTTTCGAATTTTGAGGGTGTCGAACAAACAAGTCGATATTCTTTCCTTGTAGTCAGCATCGTTGTCGGAAACTATCTCTTGCGGGGATGCCAAACCTGCGCAGATGATATTTTGAAAAATAAAAGTAAAGACGTCGAATCCGAATTCTTGCCGGTGCCTTTGCTTCTACCCACTTTGAAATAATCCGTTGCCACTATTAGGAATCTTCTTTTCAGGTCCCGATACGAGTGGGCCTACTATGTCGATACCCCATTTCCCAAAGGGCCACTGGACTGTCCACGAGTTCAACTTTGTGGCTGGGGCGTGGATTCGTTTGCCAAATCTTTGACATTCTTCGCACCTTTGCGCCATTCTAGCTGCGTCTCGGATCATGGTTGGCCAGTAGTAGCCCTGCGTCTTCGCCTTATCTGCAAGGGACCTCATTCCACTGTGATTCCCCGCGTCTCCGCGATGGATGTCTTTCAAGATGATATGTCCCTACGATCGGGACGAGCGGCGACGAAGTGGCCGAGGAATAATTTTCGTATAAGGTTTCGTCTCTTAACTCGTACATCCCTGCTATGGATTGTACTTTCCTAGCCTATTTGGTATCCTGGGGGAGTTTCCCCTCTTTTAGGAAATAGTGGATTTCGATTCTCCAATCTGCTTCCTGACTGTAATCGTCGTCCTCATCAGCTTGTCGCGTGATGTCATCGTTACGGAAGTCGTCGAATATGTGCTCTCGACATCATCATCGAGATATCTTCCTCCTTAGACTTGCGTTGATTAGCGCGCATGTTTCTTGGGGCTTGATGGATGGTTCGTACACTCTTGTTATCTTGATTGCTTTGACGTCTTCATTTTTAAGCATGGCTGATATATATGCCAGGGAATCTGCGTGTCTGAGCTCCTTCCTACGCAGATGTCGGAATTTGATTTTTTGTATTTGGGAAACCAACGTTTGCACCAGAGCCATGTATGCCATCATTGTCTCGTCATACACATTGTATTCGTAGCCTAACCGCTTAGTATGATTAGTTGTGAGTCACTTGTCAACCGTACTTCTTGTATCCCTAATTCAATTATCAAGCGGAGGGCATGGACCACTCCTTCATACTCTACGATGTTATTTGTATGGCCTTCAAATTCCAATCTGAATGCGTGCACGATCCTATCCCCGTGGGTGTGGTGATGACGATGCCTATCCCCGCGCCCTCTCTATTTTTGGAGCCGTCGACAAAGACCTCCCATTGTCGTGGGTTCATTGGTTCAAGGATGTTATTTGGCTCCTTTTGTTTTTCTATTTCAGGGGCACCCACGGCCCTCCATCCTTGTATGCGCACCTCTTCTTCGTTGTCCAAAGGTAGGTCTGCTAGAAAGTCCGCTAACACTTGCGATTTCTGAGAGTGTTGAAGCTCATAGTGTATATTGAATTGGTCGAGGTATGTGCTCCATTTCGCTATGCGTCCTACCTTTCCTGCCCCTTTGAGAATGGCTTCTAAGGGTGCTCGGCATGGGATACGTATGTCATGCGTTAAGAAGTACGTCCTCAGCTTTAATGTAGACCATACGATGGCTAATATGAGTTGTTCGATTCTTGTGTAGTTTCTTTCTGCGGAATTCATAGTCTTGCTGACATAATAGATCGTTTGCTCCTCCTTTGTGTGGGTCACGACAAGCACCGCGCTTTACCGCATCGTCTGTTCTTTGCAATGTATAGTGCCAAGACTTCGTGGTCAGTTTCCGAAGGATAGGGATCTCTGCTAGGAGTCTTGTTTGACGCCTAGGAAAGCTTCTTCGCATTCGCCGTCCACTCAAATTTCGTCCTCTTTTTTAGTATGTTGAAAAAGAGTTTGCACCTATCCGATGATCTTGAGACGAACCTTCCTGTGGCTGCTTAGGGATCCATTGAGCTTTTGTACCTCTTTTAGGTTCTTTGGAGATGGCATGTCTACTATGGCTCGGATTTTTGCGGGATCTACTTCAATGCCCCTTTTTGTCACAGTACCCAAGGAATTTTCCCGATGTTACTCCGAAAGTGCATTTTTAGGGTTTACCTTCATATTGTGTTCTCTCATAGCTTCGAAGATGTCCCTCGAGTCCGGTGGTGGTTCTTCCTCAATCTGCTCTTTACGAGCATATCGTAAACATAGACCTCTAAGGTCCCGCTAATCCATGGCTTGAAAATAGCATCGACCATCCTTTGGTACGTTTCTCCCGCATTAGAGTCCGAAAGGCATCCTTACGTAGCAATAGAGACCGTGGGGTGTGTAAAATCTTGTATGTTGCTTGATCTTCTTCTCGCTAAAAATAGTTGGTTGTACCGGAGTATCCGTCCATGAATGATAACTCTTCGTATCCTTCTACTGCGTCGACTAGCTCGATCAATCTTTGGGTAACGGATAACTATCCTTGGGGCATGCTTTGTTCAAGTTGGTGAAGTCGATGCGATTCCGACCCCTCCATTCTTCTTTGGTACTATTACCATGTTAGAGATCCAAGTAGGATATTTGACTTCTTTTATAAAACCGGCCTCCAACGACTTTCGCGACTCCGTTTTCTCTTGCTTTGTGATGATAGTCTGTAGCCACCTTTTCGTATCTTTTGTCGTACGGGGTGTGCCGGGTTTAATGCGCGAGCTCATGTTGTACTTGTCTTTGGGTCTATTCCGGGCATATCGAGATAGTTTCCATGCGAAGATGTCCGCGTATTCCTTTAGTAGTTTTATTAGTGAGGCTTCGCGTTCTCCAGTCCATTAGAGTTCCTATCTTGATCTTTCTTGGGTTCCGCTCTGTCCCTATGTTAACTTCCTTCACTGCCTCCAAGGATGTAAACGTGGGCTTCGGTTCCCAAGGTGGGGGACTTTCTTTAATTGCTATTTGGTAGGCTCAGATTCTTTGTTTGCGAGAGCGCCCTGGTTAGCATTTGATGTTGAGGCTTCCGTGTTCCCTACGGAGTTCCCCTTGGACAAGCTTTTCCCTGAGATCCCTTCCAAGTATTCTTCGATGGCTTTGTCCTTGGATATTGCTTTGTTCCGAGCCCTGCGGGTTCTCCTTTTCTCATCCTCTTCATTGTTGAGTTGTATTTGCATCGCGTGGCATTCATTTACGGAAGCTTGATCACCCTTGATCTCCATTACTCCTAGGGGAGTAGGAAACCTAAGGTACTGATGGTATGTGGCCACGACTCCCTTAAGCTTGTGGACCCATCTTCGTCCAATAATGGCATTGTAGGGTGATGGCGCATTCACCACACTGAAGCGAGTGTCAACTTTCATAGGGCCGGCGTCCACCTGCAAGACAATATCTCCAAGAGGATTCGTGGCCGTACCATTGAACCCATAGATGGTATAGTGCGATGTCAAAAGTTGCTCATCACAAAGCTCCATGCGTTTGAAGGTATCGTAAAACAGGACATTTACGGAGCTCCCTCCATCGATGAGGATTTTCCTTATATTGCATCCTGTGATTGGTAGGGTGAGGATCAAAGGATCATTGTGATCTTCCATGTCATCCTCAATGTCTTCAGCCTCGAAGGTTAGGGGTGCGTTCATCCATTCCTCGTGACTTTCCACTTCTTTTCCGTCTAAATTGTAAAGCTCACAGTAGTCTTCAAATTGCTTCCTCAACCTTTTCCCTATTTGTGCCGTTAGGGTTGGTTCTTTGCTTTCAGAAGCGGGATATAGCGTTCAATGTGCGATTACCCTCAGTAATCGGACTGTTTTCTTTGCATTTGGCTCTATCTTCCGCTCCAGCCTTTTCTATATATTTTTTGAGATCCCCGCATCAATCGGCTTTTGTATCGCTATCTTGAGATTTTTGCACTTCTCGGTTGGGTGCCGTAGAAGCGGTGGAAATCGCAGTACTCTTTGGATCTGCAGAGGCGGTGGTTGTTTCCCTTTGGACCGGGGCCGGTCTAAGTCTTCGCGATCCTTGATCTCCTTTAAAATGTGTGAGTAGGCGGCATTGAGCTTCGTGTAGACTCGGTCTTCAAATTTTCTTCCACCCTTTTGTGGTCATCCCTCCGATCCTTTTGGTGTTATTGGATGCATTCGTTAGTTCCGCGGAGTTGGTCCGTGGGGGTCGTTGAGCCTATGCTCTTGGGTTCTCTCTTTGAATTTCTTCCAACCTATCATGTTTTTCGATGATTATCCTCAAATCTCCCTCTGTGGTTGGAGAGGTACCGTGGATTTCGACAAACAATGGGCTCATCCTGTCAAGTCCCCATTTGTAACAATTAATACTCACCACGGGATCCACATGTCCTATGGCTTGACATATCTTGTGCCACCTATCCGTGTATTCTCGAATGGACTCCTTGTATTTGATTGCAAGTGAGAAGAGCTTGTCCATCCCTGTGTTCACAACCTTGTTATACATGTAGGTGGCCAAGAATTTTTCGGTGAGCTGATCATACGAACCAATGCACCCTGGCTTGAGGTTATCAAACCAAGATAACGCGGATCCCTTCAGGCTTGAAGGGAAATATCTGCATAGTATAGCTTTGTCATGATCCCACCTGGCCATTACCATGTTGTAATATCGTAGGTGAGCTGCGGGATCCGCGGATCCGTCGTAACACTCAAAGGATGGGACCAGGGCACTTGGAATGGTAGCCGTAATAGCTGCCGTGCTAGTGGGGTAGTCTTTGGCCTCCTTCATAACCTGTTCTAGTCTTCCACCTCCTTGTCTGGTCTTGATTTGATTGATTTCCGCTAGCATTTCCGCACGGAGATTCTCTATTGCCAAACAATGCTCGTTCTGAATGGAAGTCCGTGTCTTTCTTGTTGGTTGTGATGTTGTGGCCTCTTTTTCATCATAGTAGTCTGAGGTTTCCGGATGGTAGTCTGGGTCAATCCTTCTATTGTTCTGCGCACCCTTTTGGGGTATTCCTCTTTGATTGACTACTGCAGGGATGTTTTCGAGGATCATCCTCCGGTCTCTATTTTGTACCACAGAATTAGCTTCGTCCTGCTGATTCTCTAGCTCCGCGCTTTGGAGGATCTTCTCTCTTAATTGCTGGTTCTCTTGGGCTAGTAATGCCACCGCGTCCGCGTATGTCTGCTGATTCCTTTTTATCTCTTCTAATTGCGCCAAAATCTGCGCAGATTGGTTTGATTCCTGATTTGTTCCTATCTGTATCTCGGCTTGTCCCTCGGGGGCTGCGGTGTTGACTTCCTCTACTAGCCGTCTACCCGGCTCGGTCATTCCGTAGGATCTTGCGTGCATTGGTATATTTTGTTCATCAGTCTGTGGCATCCCGTAAGGAGGGTTCTGGACTACTGATTCTGCTACTATTTCTCGAGGTTCAATAAGCCGGGTTGCTGCTGTCACTTTGGAGGCGATCATTTGAGAAGTTCCTTCGGTAGGTGTAACAGCTTTTGCCGCCGCGGCCTTCTTTGCTTCCATTGCAATGATGCCCGCATCTGAAAGGAATGTGCTTTCCGCTCCATTCTGCGTCTTGTCCCCATTTGTGAGTCCGCGCCCTTTTGTTTGCTCCTTGTCCTTCGGCGTAGTCCTAGGTGCCTCTTTTGAAGGTACCTTTGTCTTCCCGGCATCTTTGTTTCTTTCCATTGTAATATTCTGCACAGAGAGCATGGAGGTAAACCGAGACAAAAAGTCCACGGGTTAGTTGTTAGTTCAAACTTGATTTCATAAGCTCGATTTCTAGTGGCAATGAGTGTACTCAAGCTGTTAGTTTGGCGAACAATACGAAAAACATAGACGGATGCGGATTTAATCCGGATAAGGTCCATGGGTTGTTGTTTGCAAAAAGTCCAAATCTATTGGTGGAAATTGTGTTTGAAATATCAGTTAAGGGGGTTAGTCAATTGTGATTGATAGAGATATTCAGAGACTTTTTATGCAAGAGATTTTGGGTGACTCTCCGTGAGTTTAGAGATTTCGAGAGACTCTCTGAGTGATTTTCAAGGAATTATGATGATTTATTGAGACAATAAAACATATATAAATTTCAGCTTACACACATGAGACGGACATTATACTTATTTATTTTACAAAATGAACATATGAATATTTCAATGAAAATGTATTAGTCCATGCATGGTTAACAAAAATTGTAACCATTTTGCCAATAAAATTAAAACGAGACGAACATAATGGATTTGAATCACTAGTAAACATATTGGGGTTTGGAAAACAATAATTTTTTTTTTCATTTTTTATGAATTTAATTGTAGCTTATTTGGTTATTTTTTAAAAATATTTTGATATGTAATCCTTAAAGAAAAGAGAAAGAACAAAGTCTCTCAAAATATCACCTACTTACAGGGGGTTAGTCAATTGAGATTTGTAGAGATATTGAAAGAATTTTAGAGACTTCTAAAATTTCTTGTTAGTCAATAGAGAGTTCTTCAAAATCTCAAACAATCTCTGTTATTGGATCATGACTTTCTAAAAGTCTTTAGAATTCTCTGTTATTGGATTTGGAATTTGAAATCAATGACTTATGGTTGTGAGAGACTTGTAGAGACTTCTATTACAAAACATACCATAAATGTGACTTTCTAAAAGTCTTTAGAATTCTCTGTTATTGGATTTGGAATTTGAAATCAATGACTTATGGTTGTGAGAGACTTGTAGAGACTTCTATTACAAAACATACCATAAATGGCTAAAAAAGTCTCTCCTAAGTAGGTGATATTTTGAGAGACTTTGTTCTTTCTCTTTTCTTTAAGGATTACATATCAAAATATTTTTAAAAAATAACCAAATAAGCTACAATTAAATTCATAAAAAATGAAAAAAAAAATTATTGTTTTCCAAACCCCAATATGTTTACTAGTGATTCAAATCCATTATGTTCGTCTCGTTTTAATTTTATTGGCAAAATAGTTACAATTTTTGTTAACCATGCATGGACTAATACATTTTCATTGAAATATTCATATGTTCATTTTGTAAAATAAATAAGTATAATGTTCGTCTCATGTGTGTAAGCTGAAATTTATATATGTTTTATTGTCTCAATAAATCATCATAATTCCTTGAAAATCACTCAGAGAGTCTCTCGAAATCTCTAAACTCACGGAGAGTCACCCAAAATCTCTTGCATAAAAAGTCTCTGAATATCTCTATCAATCACAATTGACTAACCCCCTGTTAGGAGAGACTTTTTTAGCCATTTATGGTATGTTTTGTAATAGAAGTCTCTACAAGTCTCTCACAACCATAAGTCATTGATTTCAAATTCCAAATCCAATAACAGAGAATTCTAAAGACTTTTAGAAAGTCATGATCCAATAATAGAGATTGTTTGAGATTTTGAAGAACTCTCTATTGACTAACAAGAAATTTTAGAAGTCTCTAAAATTCTTTCAATATCTCTACAAATCTCAATTGACTAACCCCCTGTTAAGCAGAATACCACCAATCTTGGAGGAAAGCAAATTCACACAAGCAGCTAACAAGAGGGAAAAACAGGAAATCCGGGGCCTTAAAACCTAAGAATGAACTCCACTCAGGATTGCTAAAAGCTTAACAGAAAGCAAGCAACAGGATTAAAGAGCCAACAAAGTAGTTCGAGCAAGGAAATACTAAGATAAAGATTATCAACAAAATAATAGTCGACATAAGAACCAAATTTTCAGGGGAATATTCAAACAAGAAAGCGCAAAACCAGGGAAATAAAGAACTACAATAGCAGGTAAACCAACCAGTAATGCTATTGTAACAGTTACTAAGCATGAGTGAGAACAAAGTAAAAAGAATACTGCAGCTATAAAAAAGGTTCCCAAGAGTCTCCACTCAAGTCCGCAAGATAAGAAATTGCAACATAAAATGAAAACCTCGACAAAGAATAAGTAATGGGAATCAGAAAGTCAAAATTTAAGCAGTAGGATTATAGAGTTACTGTAATTATGACAAGAGAAGACTACAAAGTAGAAAGTTGAAATTTAAGCAACAGGATTATAGCTAGAGTTAACGTAATTATGACAAGAGCAGACTACAAAGTAGAGAGCTCAATCACTAATGATTTCCATATATGGATATACCAGTACATGTTTTCGGAATTAAATTGGATCGAATGTGAACGGTTATTGTTAATGCACTGTTTCGATGAATTTGCTATGAGATTGAACCAAAGTAGGTAAGTGCAATAATAACAGTATGCAGAGGCTATGAGTAGATGCAAGCTATACAAATGTGCAGTACCTCAGTTTAGATGGTTAATTATTCACTGTAGTGTATAGATTAGAATGAATCGATAAGAAACTCGAACTTAATTCAAAGTAATTAGGTTTTTGAAATCATAGTTTTGTTTTCTAAAATTGATTTCAAAATCAATATAGTGACAGTTCCAACCAAATTAAACTATAAGAATGTACCAAACCTTGAAATCGCTATCAACAATGAAATCTTCAAACAAATTGGCTTGGCAATCGAATCCGTCAACTTTTTCCCTAAATGTTCAAGAAAAGGTACCGATGATTATCAAATTTACATTTTGGAATGGAAGTTTCACTAAGATGAGATTTGCTTTCCGGATCTCTTCGAGAGAGAGAGAGAGAGAGAGAGCTGTTTCGAGTGTCGACACAGGAAGAAAAATGAATGAACAGAAACTAAATTGTGATGGAAAAGGAATATCACATTTCTTTGATGGGTATTTTTGTCACTAGAAAAAATTGTTTTGGATTGAATCGTTTAGAAAAGAATTAACTGGTTCCAAGTTGTGCAAATTTGGATCTCCTAGTACTAGGCTTTGAGAGGCAGGACTAAAGCGTCCAAAGCCCAACATATTTGGGATCAAATGTTAATTTCTACTTTAAAAATTAGCCTACGGTGGTTGGAATACAACTTCTTTCCAGCTACAGGCGGTTAATTAATGTCTATCTATCACTTGCATCTTGTGAATATATTGTGCAAGAAAGTGCACCTTTTGGCTTGTAGCTACTGGTACAACTTTTTTTTTTTTGTTTCCTTTTGGTGGGGACGGGATTTAGTTGGCCTTAGAGCAAGCTCAATGGGTGTAATACTAATACAAACATGCTAGGAAACCTTTTGGATTGAATCCTTGCCGCGTTGTACTTGTTTGGAAATTAGATTGTTGGTATTTCACCCACCGATTTTACCTTTATTCAGTGACATCTGCGACGATTTCTGGTAGCATTATACAAACTGCAAACATTACTACGTCGAGGCTGATGAGACGTTCTCTACACGTGTCACAAAATAGTACTCCCTCCGTTTTAGGAAAAGTGATACTTTCACTTTTTCAATTTGACATATTTTTAGGCAAAAATGAAAAATTGAAAGTATCACTTTTCCTAAACTAAAGAGGAAATATACATATATTTTGCTGCTCCACTCTAGCTATCTTATCAATTCTTACATACTCTGAAAACTCGCACCTACTTCATTAACTGACACACTTGCATATATGAATAACAGAGTTGTCTTTGCAGTACTGGAAAACATGAGTACATATATTATAAGATGTTTGCCGGTACGATATGGCCCATGGGAAGAAACCTCTGCTCGACTTAACAGATAAATGCAACCTGCTGCTACAAATAATCAAATATAATCATTTCTTAGGATGCACGTGTAAGCACGACTATAAAAATAAATCTTATAGCACGACTTGAAGGATTCCAAATACAGTGGATGTAATTGTAAGTATAATAAGTAGCACTGCAGCAAGGACTGAAATTATCGCCCACGGATTGTGGAAATATTCACGCTTCAACATTGCTTTCCAAGTATGCCAACTCTGATTATAGAACTTGTTCACTTCCTTGGTTATGCTATCATATCGAGAACTGTCAAAAAGGAAGGGAGTTCGAAACTCGCCAGCACCAAATTCTTTATCCATCAAAAAGAAAAAAAGGAGGTGGTCACAGAGCTTGTTGAACATATTGGAGACGTCTTCATCACAACCTAAACGATTAATGATGATTCCTTCTTTACGAAGTATGGCAACATCTTCCACAGAGTTTATGAGACAATCCATTATAACAGCATAACAAGTCATATCTTTACGCCCGTTGTATAAATGCTCACAGGCAATAATATTTCTAAGCATCATATCAGTATTGTCCATAATAGTTATAGAAGATATTTCAAAAATACCGTCACTGCTAAATTTAAAATGCCCAAAATTTACCTCTTCAGATCCCTTCTTGAACCTGACACCTGCACGTTTCAGATCTGCCACACTTGGAATTACCTGCAATAGTGCTTCATCATTAGATGAACTTTTTTTAAACTTTCCAAGCAGTGCTTTCATGAATTTTTGGACTTTCCAAGATGGCGATGTAGGTAAGTTAATTTCGACCATATGTTGATCGCTATGAGAAGAAGGTTGGACCAGTAAAGAAAGTAAATCTAGTAAATGTTTAGCATCTTCACACGTCTCTTCCAACTGCGGGTGCGTGCTTCCAAGTTTTCTTCCAAATGGGAGCATCTGTAGGTGATACCTCAAGAAAAAATAAACCATCGTCCCCAGAGGCTTACCCTCTACACTCTCTGGGAGTGCAATGTGGTGGAATAAACGTTGAAGGACAAAGAATGGAAGTTGGTTTTCAAGAAGTAACAGATCGCACTGGATTCCTACCATGAGCCAATGATTACGATATAAAAGGGTGTCGTCACTGGTACGTATCGCTGACCAATATGTTATTAACCACTCGATAATGAACAAACCATCAATTACCATCATATGTATAAACGCTTCGCTACTGAGGTCAATGGATTCTGAATAACACTCGCGAATTTTAGGTTCCATCTCTCGGATGAAAAAAATACATTCATCTAACACTGTAATCCACCCGGTTCCAGGAGAGTCTAAATTACTTGTTGTTGCATTTACTTCTTCTCTGATATTTTTTTTGGCTGTTCGAGTAAGTAAACGACGCGCATAAAGCAATTTCAAGTCTTCCATTGCTTTAAAGCTTTGATCTTTACAATGGAAAGGACCAATAGATATCACCCCAGGCTTATACTTACTAGGCTCCGTCATTTTGTGAAACTTTTCAGGTACCCTTTGAATAGAACTTCTTCCAGAGTGATCAACACTGTTTTCAAGCCTTGTGCGGAGAAGAGTATAAAGTTCACCCATTTTAATGGAATGAGTAACGATTGGAATTTCTGACATAGTTGGCTGCTACAATTTGCCTTTCCAGCAAACCTTATTTTAGTAGAATAATGAGAAAACGGAGAGGAACAATTGAAGCATTATATTACCTGAAGATATAAAGACTTAAAGGAGTTCCCGGAGAATGACTTTTCCAGCTTCACCATTTGAGCTTTCATTTTCATTGGAAGAAAATTCTTCTATGATTAATATGTGTCCCCAGTAGAACACGTTTGGATTGATTTTTCGGAAAATGGGTCATTTGTCCAAATATTTTTAAAACCTGGTTCAAATGGAATAGTAAAAATTAATATGGGTGAAATGGAGAGAAAAAAATTAGCAAGGATAAAACTGGATTCAATGCGACTTAAACTTAAAAAATAGGAAGGATGAAAGCTGGATGCATCACGATGTAAATTAAAAAAAGAAAAAGTATTTGAAAATGGGTAGGATGAAACTGTTTACATCCTGCCTATTTTTGTATTTTTGTCCATTTAAACAGTATCAAAATCTAGATGTCTTTTTCACCCAGGATTTGTTGATTTTGGTCTTTTTAACCAATTTTATGTTGATTTTTTGGTTTTCGTTTTCCACTTTTGATAGACTACCTTGACTGTCAACACGGTGATTACACATGCCAACTCCTCCTTGACAAGGATAGTCATACAAAAGAATTTTCTTGTGGAGCAATTCGATTAGCAGGCACAGCCTTATTTATGTTCTTGTGGAGCAATTCTAATACTAGTAGGCACAGCCCTATTTATGCAAATTTTACATATTACTATATATGTAAAACATGCATGTCGTAGTATTACTAGAATACCGAGTATAATTTGGGTTTTTGTTTTCCCTTCGGATGATAACCAAATTTTAGATGTTGGCGAGTAATGAATCCAGTGATAACATAGAGTACTATCTCGGTTGATGTTGTAGTCTGTGGCTCTTCACCATAGAATTTTCAAACACCTCATTTTCTTCCTAGATATGTCAATTGTACATGACCCGACTGCCTGCCCACTAGTTTCCTATTAATGTTGTATCAATCAATAATTTTGATTTTTTTTTTTTTTTTTTTTTTGAAGCATATCAATAATGCTGATGTAGGCCACAAATTCCCTCGAGACTTGGCTCCACTAGTACAAACAAATTGCTGTCTTGACTTGTCTCTTGTGCAAGTCTTTGTACAAGGTCAGTAAGTATCAACCTCCAATTTTACTCGGTGGGAACTGATTGTTTTTAGAGGGAATGTTATAAGTGCCCTCTGTTTTGGTGGACCTTGCACAAATATTTCTGAACGGTAAAAATTAAATATTTTGGAGTTTGTATAAAGTTGCGTCCATTTCTAAAAGCAACTTTTGGTAGACTGTCACACTTGACCGGAGGAATAGACATACCTTGACTGTCAACACGGTGATTACACATTCAGACTCCTCCTTGATAGCTGGTCATACAAAAGAATTTTCTTGTGGAGCAATTCAATTAGCAGGCACATCCCTATTTATGTTCTTGTGGAGCAATTCGATTAGTAGGCACAGCCCTATTGATGTTGTAGTCTGTGGCTCTTCATCGTAGAATTTTCAAACACCTCATTTTCTCCCTAGACATGTCAATCGTACATGACACGACTGCCTGCCCACTAGTTTCCTATTAATGTTGTATCAATCAATAATGTTGATGTAGGCCACAAATTCCGTCTTTAGCTAGTAAGCAAGAATCGAGACTTGGCTCCACTAGTACTAGCAAGCGGAAAATGGGTCATATGACCATAACCCATAAGGTATGGGAGTAATGGACTTGTAAATTGTAGGTTTTGGTGAAAAAGACATAGGAAATATTTGCCATATATATCCTCTGCTTTACAATTTATTCTTTTCCTTATCCTTTTCTCTCTCTTATTTAATTCTCTCTTTTTAATAAAAATTAATCGTGACAAATGTCTTAACTTCCGAAATATAAGTGGGATTTTAATACAATTTATATTTTTGGAAAGGGCTCGAAAATCTCTACAAAACAAGATCCATTGTTGATATGAAATTCGAAAAAAAATAAATTAAACCACGCCGAGGATACATTTTGCACCCAGGTGCAACCTGTCTAAAATTAATTTCGTATAAAAATATGCATTATGCACCCAGGTGCAACATGAACAAAATTTATTTCATACTCCCTCCGTTCCATTTTACTTGCTTTTTTAGGGTTTCTTTTGTGTTCCAAATTAGATGATAGTTTTAGTTTTTTTCCCCAATTTTCACTAATCTACCTGCTTTGGAATCACACGGAGAATTAATTCTCATGGTAATCAACACAAAAACAATTACTCTAACTTTTAAATATACCACATGGAGAATATATACTCAATCTTGTACATCCCAAGTACATAACTATGGGATTGATAACTTTCCCTATATTCTAGAAACACAAAACTAGGTTATTTAACTTGTAAGTAGGAATTAATATGGGTATTATTGGAAAGATTTTACTCTCTCTGATATTTCTTAATATCCGTGAAAAACTCTACAACGTCAAGTAAATCGGAACGGAGGGAGTATAAAAATATGCATTATGCACCCAGGTGAAACCTGGCCAAAACATTTTTCCTATAAAATCAGAAAAATATACATTATGCACTCGGGTGCAACCAGCCAAAACCTATTTTCCTTCAGAATTATATATTATGCACTCAGGTGTATCTCATGTACTTTGCGGATAAATCTAAGTTAATCTTAATAATCACTTGCAATATATTATACATAACCAAAATTATCAGTTCATGATCTCGAGCAATAAATCCACCACCATTACCATCACATTCATTATCAAAAACATCAATCAAAAACAAGTATTAAAGAAGAAAAATAAAAACGACAAAAAATTCAAAAAAAATATACATCATGCACTCAGGTGCATTTACGCCAAAAACTAGTTTTATGTTAAAATATACAATATGTACCCAGGTGCATCTTGTGTTTTCTGGATTATATATATATAGTACATTAGTTTAATTACTACAACCATATTGGGTCCTCGTTAGTTGTATTTTTAATTGGGTTCGTATACGTATCCACCTGCCAAGACATTTTAAAGATGTTATGTACTCCACCAAAACTTAGGCAATGTAATAAGCAATTGATGTATGACACGGACACAACATCAGATTCATGGCGTATGGAGGAAATTCAAGGCATCATATCATACACAGGAGTCATCACTTGGGCGTTGATATATGCAGACATATTTCTCAAAGAACAAAAGAAACTGGTCATTTAGGCATTTCTACAAACACCTATTGTACGTGACTTGACATGGCCATGGACGAATTTGGTATTCTGTTAACTATTTTCCCATCTCCTTCCCTGCAATTTAACTACAAATTAAGAAGAAAAAAACATATCTCTCGTACACCATTCAACATTAATAATTCATTATTGCTTCAAGAACGAGACTAGAACCAACTTAAATTTAACAAGAAAAAAATAAAAAATAGTCAATTGAACAAATAACTTCGAAATCGGGTTGCATCAGATTAAAATTCATGGTATTTATGGAGGTGATGTTGTTGCGGGTAGTGATGGTAATGGTGCTGGAGGTGGGTATTCATGGTGGCAGAAACTGGAATGGTAAAAAAACGAAGGAAAGGTCAAGTTTTGAGATATACTACCTCGCATACGGATGCTAAGATTCTCGAGCTGAAAATATTACCGAAGTTATACACCATTATCGATCAATTTCTGGTTAACCGAGGTGGAGGAGAGGACTCGTCTGTTTCAACGAGGATATTAAGACTAGAAAAGAAGAGAGGGCATCTTAGTCACCTGAACTAAAGTTAATTCGGTGAAATAGCCAAATAGGATAATAAAACCATTATATTTGGATTCTGGTCATTTGAACAATGATCATATTTTACATGTCTTATAGACCCAGGAATTCAAATCCCAGGCCTATTCAACCAAAAAACTGCTAGCAAATTGCTTTCTTTTACTCGGTGGGAACTAAATTGTTTTTATGTCACATCCATCTCTTTGAATGGTTCTCAGAGAAAAATCTTATACGCTTTTCATCCACTTCTTTTGTCATTCAGTATTATGTTTAAATTCAAATGAATTTATTTTCTTTTGGGTGTAAAAAAGATGTTGAAAATTTTATCATCTTAAAAATTTTCGATATAATTTACGGATGCTTGGAGAAAATATATCCTAATTAAGAGCAACCGGCAGGTTATCAAGAGTGGGAGGATGAGAACCAATGTGACTTAGCAGGTCTGCGATGTAAGCCACTTCCACGTCCAATTTCGATGGCCATCGATCTTCACAAATATGATCCCTGAAGTTACAGTTTTTCTATACCGACTTTCAAGCTCTTTTTTAGGAAAATTCTCACATGTAGTTTTCGGTTAGCTAAATACTCCCTCCGTCCCTAATTAGATGAGCTACTTATAGTTTGCACAAATTTTAAGGCAAGGAGGAAAGTGGAGTATATTTAAGTATTTTTGGCCGACTTTAGGAGGCCTTCTATAGGGTGACTAAACGGATTTTGTCCGTCACACTTTCATGGTCCTCCTTTTTTCATCAATCTTTTTTTTTTTGATTCCATCAAAATTCGATCAATTTTGGAGTTTTCTTTCTTGGTTTTCAACTTAATTCAAGCAATACTGTCCTAATAGTTATCAATTTCAATTCAATGACTTTAAACGATCTGCAACAACCTAGAATTCGACTGAATTATAAATTGCAGAATTGTGATGATTTTCAATTTTGAAATTAATCCATCAAATCAGCTATTACAATGAATTTGTACCGAATTGATTGATACAAACGAGCTTAATTACAACCCAATTGACCAATTTTATCGATTATATTGTCTGATTACATCTTATTTGATCTCCCTAAAAACCAGAGTTGATCAATCACCATACAGAAAAACAGAGATATTTTTGCCGGAATTTCGGGTTAAGAAGATGCAGTTGTGGACCGGTTTAATCCGAATATGACCCATAACCGTATGACCCATAACCGGTAAAGATAAAGAAAAAGACCAAATACTATTTTCACCCCTTTCCCTTCTCTTATTTCTATTCCATGTTCTTGTTCCTTCAGAGAGGCACAAATTTGCCCAAGGAAGAGGTGAATCAATTCCTCAAAAATTCACAGTGTATTGTATTTTTCAGAAAACAATCTTTAAGTTGGATTTCATTTGATCTCAGAAGTTCCCTAACTAACAAAAATTAAAGTGAATGAAATAAGTGAAATAATTGTAAACTCACTGATTACTTCGCCATCAACCTTTGAAAGTGAAAGAGCTGCTACACTTGGATAGATTGAGTAATTTCCCAGTTATCAAAAGCAAAAATAAGAAAAACAGGTATACTCTCTCGTAATTATCATCTCTTTTCTAAACCTGCTTACCAAAACTTCTCCACCATGAACATGTGTCAATTAAGTGTTTGATAAAATGTCTCTTATAAATTTCACAGGGAATCAGAGATAATTGCAAAATATGAAAAGAAAATCGAAGTCCCATCAATATCTACAAACACAAAGCAAATAAAATAAAATGTACTCCTAATCTTTGAATCAAGTACAGTTCTTCTCCGATTAACCTTTTAGACCTCTTCTCTATACAAAAATACATGGATGGTTTGCTTTTTTTTTTTTTTTTTTTTTTTTTTTTTTGCAAATGAAAGAAACAATACGACTGCAAGAAAACTGAATCAACTAAAAAAAAATACAAAAACGATTTATCTAGAAACACGAAAGAGAATTTGGTTTATATGTTATAGCGTAAAACTACAAAACAGCCCTTATGTTTTCCAAAAGTAAATGACATTTGGTAGTCATGCATTTGGGGAAGGTGAGACGTGGAACAATGTAAGGTTAAGATAGGCAATAGGTACACCTATCTACTAGAGAAAGCCGGTGTTTTGTTTTAACTTTGAGCCATCAGAGATGGTTTGGCACGTGGACTTTGGATACTTGCCGTGGATATCAGCAAATCTGAAATATTAAATGTTTGACCCTCTCCTCACTCTTTCTTACTCTTGTGGCATTGGGCTTAAAACCCACTTTAAAATTATTTAACTAATTTTATTGAAATGACCCTTAAAAAAGAAAGACGGTCATATGAATAAAGATGTTAAATGATGTTAAAATTCGACTTAAACTATATTCTTTAAGGGTATAATTGTCAAACCAACTTCAATATAACATATCTCATAAATCATACGTAGGAATTTGACAAATTTTATATATTTAGAAAGGCTTTTGAAAGACCAATCCAACGAGTGTAAATACAAATATCAAATTATTCTATTTTTAGAAATTTTCATTCCTTAAATAATTTTTATTTTTTTTCTTATTTGTGTGTAGATATTATCCACAGAATTTTTTTAAAGTACAACTATTATTCAAAGTATTTTTTTTTTTAGTGTGCAGATATTATCCACGACTTTTTTTGGTGTGCAACTATTATCCACAGTGTTTTTTTAGTGTGTAGCTATTATCCACAATGTTAATTAACCTTTCATAATAGTTTATATACTATAATATGTACATTAAATAAGTTTATAAAACCGTTTTTGAAAGATGAACAAACACATTGATATGAAGTTGTGTAGAAAATATCCACGACTAGAATCCGTGCAGGAAATATGCACAACTAGAATGTGGGCAGGAAATATTCACAATTGTTTTAGGGACAAGAGAATAATTTGCATAATTATTTCTATGACCCCAGGGCCAAAAAAATAAGACCCATCTTTTCTAGGGTCATAAGAATAATTAACCCATTATTCAACCACCAAATTTTTACCATTTAACAATTCCTAGATATTGCACATTTGGCTATTTTAGCTGAAAAAGCAAAAAAATGGTAAATGGTACTAAGGGTAAAAAACGGTATGGTGCATGTGCGTCGGCCTCCACTGCTGCAGCAGTCATCTAGTTTACAATTATGGACAATAATTAGTAAATTTAGAAACGATTTATCTCTTAAACTATACCACGGTTTTTTATAAACTTTATACCGTTGAAAAGCATTTTAAAACACCTACGCAACGAATATAAACATGTCTATCAAATTATACATATTTCTTATAGAAAAGATAATCAATTAAAAGGGTAGTTTTATAAATATCCCCTTAGTTAGTGAAATAGCTCATCTATTTGTGGACAAAACTAAAAACCAAATAGCTCATCTAATTAGGGATGGAGGGAGTAAAACTTTCTAAAGAATCGTCTCTAATTTTCGTAATGGTATAAATTATTTGCATAATTTTCATAGTGGGATCAGAAAATTGAACTCCCATGTGACTAGAAGTCATCGTAACAGAATAAACTCAAAAATAGTGTAAGCGAAAGCTCAATATTCATCTTTGCACCAGACCGAAACCTATTATAGGGGCTCCAAACATTGGGTTTTGAGGCTCACAAGGTGACAAAATTGAGTTATGAAATAGTAATCAATAAAACCCCATATCCAACTATTTTTTGTAATGGCTAGAATACCCTCCATGGATTATAAAAATTTTATTATCTTCCCCTTCTATTTTCATTCATAAATCATGATGAAGATATGATCATAATTTCATCATGATGAAGATGATGATCATATACAAAAAACTAAATCTATTATCTTTTCCTTCTTTTTTCATTCATAAAACATGATGAAGATGATGATCATAAAAATAAAAAAAAACCTATTATTCCTCTTTCTCTCTTCTTCTCCGTCGCGATGAAGATGACGATCATAAAAAGAAAAAACTAAGAAAAATCATCACTTATTTTTTCTTTCGAAAACCCCCAAATTCCAACAAGTAAGCTAACCTACGGTGAGGAAACTTCAATCGAACCAACCGTAAGTAGAAGTTACGGTATGGAAGTATGATTTTGAACCCATAATATATGGTTTGGAAGTTAAGAAATCCAAACCGTAGATGTTACGGTTGGGAAACAACACCGTATGCAAAGTCAGTTAAACCTACGGTTTGGAAGTATAAATTTTCCAAACCGTATTCAAATTTAGTACTATCTACGGTTGGGAAGTATAACTTTTCCCAACTGTGGACAGTTCTAAACTGTTTTTTCAAAATCTAATTCGATCGATTCCTCCTAACCATGCATTAAAACCAATAAAATAAGATGTGTTTTTTTATTTTTACCTTATTGAAGTCATTGCGGGTGGATTAAGTGGTGTTGATCGATAATGAATTATTTTGAGAATTGACGATTAATCGAAGAAATAGGCGATGGAGGTGATGGGGAAGAAGAAAATGGAAGAGTTAAAGGCGAGGAATGAAAACAAAATAGTTTTAGGTTTCAATATTTAATAGGTTAAGGGTATTTTAGTATTTTTCTTATGAATTAGGTCCCCTTTTCTTCATTGTAGGATATTTGAATCCTTAGGCCTATTCCTATGGGTATGCGAAAAAAAAAGCTGTTTGGCATACCAGGTGGCATGGCAAACCAATTGTGCCACTATGGGAAAACCACGGAACACTAGAGTTTTAGCGAGCGATATTTACAACAGCACTAGCGATAAAGTCTTTATCGCTGGCGATATTGTTAATATCGCTCGCTAGAAACTCTGTCGATGGCGTTATAATCAATACCGCCAACGTTCGAGTTTCTGACGCCTATAAATACTGCACAATCTTCTCTTCTCAACTCTTCTCAACTCTTCTCATTTCTTCTTCTCAAATCCACTGATTTTCTTATTAAACTTCTGTTCTAAACAATTATCTTTTGATTTTATTAAACAAATATGAAGAAAAAGAAATAGAAAAGCCAAAGGATGTACTAGTACCCCATCTAGTGGAATAAGTTTTGTCGTGGATACAAATTATGAGTATGCTAATATCATACAAGTAGCCGGTGAAGGTATGTTATCTAATCACATATCTGACCATGAGGAGCGAGCTAGTTCAGTAAATCTAAGAGGTGGATGGACTGAGTTACGTACGATTTTTCAATTACTTCCCCTTGTTGTTTAAGAGATAGTTAGAAGATATCCTTGGCGACATATATATCAAACACAACCAAGAAACCACAGGACTCAAGGAGTTCAAGTTATATTAGAACGATGGGGGAAGACTACAAATACGTTCTTTTTCAAGGACTTTGAATGCTGTAAGTCAGTTATTTTTAGTAATTTAATTTTTAAATTATGTGTTTTGTTTTATAAAAATCAACAAATTCTAATTACGAATAATTATTGTTAATAGGAGTTACACTGATAGATTTGTATATGTTAACTGCAATTCCATATGCTGGTAACTTACTTCCATTTAACAAACTAAATTGGTTATCAGAAGATAGATGGAAACAAAGACTTCCTTTATACTCAAATGAATTAAAAGGAAATCCTACATATAGACAAATAAAAGCGCATAGGTTGAAGGTGGTTGGGTTGAAAAGTTTTTTTCAACGTTATGCTAGGAAAATAAATGAAAACAGGGAAGCTGGTAATCAATATTTTGATCCCTGATCATTATGAGGAGCTTGAACGTCTGTTTGTATTGTGTACACTAGGCCAATGTCTATTTCCAAATGCTACTCGAAGCATTAGAAGACTTAGAGCAAGAACCAACATATGATTGGGGGTCTACGATTTTATCAGATATTTACATGGCCCTCGGTGATAACTCGACGTATGTCAAAGATAGTTTTAATGCTTTTTGGGGAGTTCTAGAGGTAAGAACTAATATTTTTCACACTATGTATTTGTTTGTCATTTTCACATGGAAAATTTAGTAACCAATAATGTTATTATTTTTCGGTATTGGTGGTATACATATTTCCGTGTTTCGGAACATTCTCTTAAGAATCATACCAATGTATTTCCGATAATACAAAAGTATGATTCCGAGAATTGGGCAGCGCAGCAGATTGAAGATGGTCAACATACTGCTATTGTTCATAAGATTCAGCAGTTGTGTAGAACAAGCCTTAACCTTGTCTCCCAGTTGTATGAAGCAATACCTGAGTTCGAAGAAGAACTATCTTAGAGAATTCTAAGCCTTACAAGGATGGTGTTATACATCCCAATTTCTGAAAAGGGTGTTTGGTATTATGGTGAAAGACAACTTCTTCAGTTGCAAAGAAGATCAGTGATAGCCGTCAACCCTTATCCCAATTCAGATATTTTAGCAGACGATTACTTCAAATTAATAAGGGAAAATCATCATTAGCAAGAAGTTGATCAATTAATCCAGGAGCCAATGGACATAAATGACTACCTATCTTGGTATAACACTATTTTCAAGCCCAATATTGTTATGCAACCGCAAAGTTTGGGTCGGATGGATTTTCCCAGCTTTAGGTAGGATGCCACTTGCCGATGAATTTCTTCCTTCCCAACCTACACCAGAGACGGGTGACGCATTTGCATATCCTTCTCAAAGTTCATCGTCAACCATGCCACCATTTTCTTGGGAGGTACAAACTATATCTAGCACATATGGAGAAGTTTTACGTATCCAATTGCTTCTAGTGCACTTGATCGGACTTATCCATACTTGGGGATCAATGCTACAGAGTTGCAGTATCAAACCCAGTGCAATGATTATGAATCTCTAGTTCAGGGATTTCAGAGATTTCACTTGGATGAGATGCAAAAAACTGAGGGAAAGCATGATGTTTGACACTAGTCAAGGATTTGAGGCTAATGATGGTTCAGGTAGTAGTAAGGGAATGAGTCCCAATATTAGAGGAACTCTCAGTGGTAGAGTTGTTAGAGGAATGACTCATTTGAGTCCCGGTGGTGGAGGAATGAGTCCAACTGGAAGTCAGAAAAGTCGTGGAAGTGAAAGAAGATCGAGACGTCGTTCTATGCAGGAGTTACCAGAAAGTTCTACTCCAAATATAGTGTTAGATAGTCAAGTAGTACGTGGTGGTGAAGAAAACATTGGCTTGGCTACAACTCCTGCATGTTTGTTTAGTCATACGCCAACTGACGTAATGACTCCAGGTGGTGGTGTGAACATGGAAGTTATTAGGAAATCAACTCTGTATACCCCAATTGCCTCCACCCACCCCCCACCCACCCCCAATTGCCTCAACCTCATCAGCATTTCAACCATTCTAGCAGCATCCATTGCAGCAAACTCCTCAAGGATATCAACACCACGTATTTCAAGATTTGTATCGTGTTCCAACCATTCCTTATCAAGGTTATGGTGATTCTGATGAGACTCAACCACCAAGTGAGACTCAAACCGGCTCGATAACTGATATGTTGAACAACACTATTGATCCAGAAAACGCGGGAAATTGGATCTTTGGTCAGGTAGGAAATGGACAAGGTAATCACTAGTTTCAATGTAATCTTTTAGTTCAAATGTAAGCAATTTAGTTGAAATGTAATCTTTATTTTTTAAATTAATGGAAACTTTTTTTTAGATTAATATTGAAAAGAATATTGAAATGAATTAGAATATGCGAGCACTAGGCATATTGAAATGAATTTGAATTTGAAGTTGGGTTGGAATTGGTGGAAGTTATGTATTTATAGAGGGGGATATGGCAGTCGTTGGATGAAGATCTGATAAGCTTTGATCATACCAGCGAGCGACGGATTGACCATCGTTGGCGCTATAAAGACCAGCGAGCGATTTCTTGACCATCGAACGATGGACACTCTATCGCTCGTTGAAAACTCTGTCGTGTATGCCTATATGTTATTCCTGACATATTGACAGTTTGGCATACCCATAGTGGGTGCATATATGCCAAACATCAGTGTTTGACATGTGCATAGGAATAGGCCTTAGGAGCCCTCAAAACTCTTTTCTTGGAGCCCCTATAATATGTTTCTTTACTTGTCTAGCAAACCTTATTTTAGTAGAATTATGAGAAAACGGAGAGGAATAATTGAAGAATTTATCATTGCGAAGAGTTTTCTTTTTCTTTTCTTTTTTCGGTTGCTGGACAACAAAACACACAAAGACTTAAAGAGTTCCTGCTATTCCCAGTCTCAATTAAACACAGCTCAGAAATATAAGAAGGGGTTTAGAGGATAACCACCATACATTTGAGTGGTTAGACTCAGAGAATGACTTTTCCAGCTTCACCACTTGAGCTTTGATTTTTATTGAACGAAAAATCTTCTATGAATAATTTGTGTCCCGGTAGAACACGTTTGGATTTTATTTTTTTTCGTTATTTTTTTCTTCTTTAGATAGACTTCCACACCTGACCAGAGGAATAGACCTACATTGACTGTCAACATCGTGATTACATATTCCAAACTCCTCCTTGACGAGGATAGTCATCCAAAAGAATTTTCGATTTACTTTATAAAAAACTTATCTTTATCAATCACAAGTAAAAATATTACAACAAAGCTAACTCACTCACTCACAGAAAACACAACCTAACACCTAGCACTCACTTCTTGCTAACCTTACTTGAAGTTATTAGCAACTTCACTTACTCCACTCGATCACTCACGCTTTTAGTTTGATCCATGCTTACAAATGAGGACTAGTCTTGTGGTTGCAGGATTTCCTACAATCACACCCCTCCAAGATTATACACTGTTCTAATCAAATTTCATGATTAATTTATAAAGTTTTATTTATTTTTTTGGTGAATCTTATAAAAATAATAAGAATACAAGGAAATCAAAATGACTCTGGACTTTCTCTCTCCTATTTGTTCTCTTCTCACTCCTTTAATGATCTCTCCCATCTCGACTTTGCTTGGTCCATTATATAGGATATTACATAGTGGATGACAGCTAAGCCGGTCTTTATTTTCGGATCCGATCTTCTGCGTCATTCTCGCAAGTTAATAAGGGTAGTCTTCGCAAGGTAATCCCGTTCTTCGCAGACTCTTCACACTTTCCTTATGAATAAGCTGACGTCACTCGCTACATCACTTCTCTAACACTCTGCGATGACTTTCGCAATCACCCTTTAATTAAAACTTCCCTGAGATATAACTGTTGCGAGATTTTATTCCTACATATTGCCTCTTTTCATGTCTTCTCTGCGAAGAAGAGAAGCATATGAGAATTTCTATCTCTAAATGCCGCAACCGCTCATTTTTCCCTATCCTTTTCCACCGACAACCTTCCTTGATTCCTGCGAAATAAATTGTACGTGTTTCTTTTACCATTCATTTCTTGAAACCGTCATTTCTTAACCATTCACATCATCTATTCGCATTAATGAGTTTATATTCTCGAGATTTCCTTCCCTCTATATATATCTTTCTTTGTCTTCTTCTGCTTTATTTTTATTTTCTCTGCAACTTTTCTTCATTGTTCTTCCGCAAGTTCCGCTTCTGCTACTGCAAAAATTTTAGATCTTTTATTCTTCTCCATTCCCATACTCAAAAATGCCTCAAAGTGGTCATAAATATGGTAATGAATTTGAAGAAATTCAAAAAGACTTTAAAGAAAAAGGTTTTACATTATCTACCATTCCTGATCATGGCCCTAAATCAATTCTTTCTGCTAAATTATTTTCTGATCATCAGTGTGGCAATGAAGAAATTATAGTCTCACTCGGCCAACTTCTCGCTGGTCTTCCTATCCCTCTTTATCACCCTAACTTTCCATTGTTTTACGAGATCCTTTCCCATGCGAATTTTTCGCGAGCCGTCTATCAACTGTATGGAGATTGCATCCGACTTATACTTTAGTTTGCCTATCGTGGTGCAGGCTTGGGGTCTCTTTCTCCATCGAAGCTTAGAGATCCTATATTCGCTGACTTAGAGATCATCCCTGAGAAATATACCGTGGAGAGTTTCTTCGAGAATTACGAATTAATCATTACAAACAAGGAAAACACTCGCTGGGGAGTGCGTTTGAAGAAGAAAGAGAATATAGCTAGCGAAAAAGTGTTAATGCAAGATATTGACTGGCATTCTAGTAGATAATAAAACTCCATGTCAATTAAAAGATGACAAATGGTGTGTCTTTTTATTGTCTCTGAAGGGATCTTACATCTTTGGTTCCCACGTGTTACCCGAAAGTCTCGTTACGTACCAACCCTGGGTATTTAACTGGCCCGAAAAGTAAGCACATGTATATTTTCAAATTTCGCTCAGTGTGCAACTCTCAATTTATTCCTACTCCATTCTTTTCTTATCTTGCGAATTTTTTAGGTTGCGAAGCTGACAAAATACTACAACAAAACTGGAAAAGCAAGCGTCTTAACAGCATTGCGTGCAATCACGGATGAAGTAAGAAATACTCTTTTATTTTATTTTAACAATATTGTTGCCTCTATTTCTTATCTTCATTCGTGTATGCAGGTTGAAATTGGAGTTATCCCAGAAGCTGAAGAACCTATCAAGGTTGTGAAAATTAGAGGCAAGGATAAAGGTATTCTTCGCAAGAAGCAATCAACTGTCCCATCTTTAAAGAAACGAAGACTTCGCTCTCCCTCTCCTTCAAATCTTCGATCAGATGAAAGCATGGATGAAGAATTTGAGACTTCTTTCGCAACTGAAAGTTCTTCTCCTGAATCATCTATGGCGCAACTGTCTGGCATATCCTCTGATTCTCTACAAGGGATAGGCAATATTCCTTTAACTAACACTTGTCGGGCTCTTGCGAGCATCTGTGACACCCCTCTTTTGGATAATAATGAATCCCTTCACGGTGTTTCTAGATCTGTTACTCCAAGTTTCCTAAACTCGCTTGGTATTCTGGTAAACCTTCATTCCTCTAACTCGTTGTTAATTATAATTCAAAATTTATACCTTACTTTGATTTTTCTTTTTATTCTTTCGCAGGCTGGAAAGGCTTCTTATGCAGTTGCCTCTGACTTAGTTAGGAGATGTGAGAGCTTTGAAAAGAAAAACTCAAAGCTTAATAAGATGGCGAGAGGAATCTCATGACAAAAATGAAGAGTTAGAAATGAGATTCTTGAACTTCCCAAGAAGAATAAACAGTTATAAGTAGATTTCTCCACTCAGAAAAATAAAATATCCAGCCTTCAACAGGCGAATGACCAACTTTATGGTAAGTAGTATTTCTTCTTCTCCTATAATCTTTTTCCCATAGTTTTCCCTTATTTGATTAATCATATTTGCAGACATTTACGGTCTTTCTGATGAAGCCATCTTTATTCGCACGTTTCCTCAATCTATGGATGATGATTATCTTCTCGAACGTATTAATACTTGTTTAAACAGTTATACCAGTGATAAAACAAATTATCTTTCCTTAAATGAACTCATATCTAAATTCCATCTCTTAGAAATTGACCATAGAAAAAGTTTGAAAATAGATCACGATTTAAAACGCCGCTATCTTGATTCCAAAGATGAGATTAACAAGTTGAGGGTTAAGATCAATGATCTTATAGATGATAAAGATCACATAACTAGTCAATGTGCTCAAGCCTTAGAAAGATTTCATAAAACCCTCCTCGAAATCCAACTTGAACGAGATGAAGTTACCCGTAAGAATGCCATTTCTTTCGAAAGAGAAAATCAAATTCGTTCTCGTCTTCTTATAACTAATGATGATGAGTTCGCTTGGGCTGTGAAAATCTTAAATGATGCCAGAAATAATTTAGGGGTAAATGTTAGTCTCCAAGCCGATCATTCATCTTTTATCAAAGATATGATCTCTAACAGAGAAGGTTGCTAACTTTTCCTTCTTACTGGTTATCCTTTTTCATAAATTTTTCTTGAGTTATTGATATGTTATTGTATATTCGCAGATGCTGAGAAGGATTTTTGCAAAATAATTGAAGAATTGGAGACTCAATCTAAATCTCTTGAAGCAGAAAAAAATGGAACTCATGAAGATTTATCGCGCTTGCAATGATAAATGCCATCGACTCAAGAATCGGTAGAAGCTCACTTTGTTGCCAACTTCAGGAATGACACTCTTCATTTTCGCAACCAGACTATCATGAAGGTCTGCGATGATAACTGCATTTCCCACTCTATTTATCCGTGCCTCTTAGATGAAATTCCTCCAAATGTATCTCTTCCAGACATTTCGGATAGTGATGATAGTGAAGAAGAAGAAGAAATTGAAGAAGACATTGGTGAGGAAGAAGCGTCGAACAAGAAATAATTGCCCTTTTCTTCATTAACTTTTCGTCTTTTTGTAACACCTGTACATCTTTTATTCTTTGATCTTTATGTAAATCTGTCACTGCGATCTCCTCTAATTTCCAAAATTTCTCAATATAAGTTCTATTCTTCTTGTTTTACCTGCATATATTAGAAAAGCAACCCTTGTTCGCAACAACAATCAAAGATTAGTAATTAATATATAATCAACATATATGTGTTAATCTATCATGTGGGAGCAAATAACATGTGTCTCAGTTAAGCATTCCCATACTTTCCTCTGTTATTTTTTTTCAAATGATAGATTAATCATGCCGCAATGGTGTACGAGATTACGTGCGTCATTTTCGCTGTCCCATCTGCGAAATCTCGCTATGATAAATTCGCTATCACATGTATCTTGGGATTTTCAAAAATTCCATTCAATATTATTCTCTTGTGTGGTCTTATCTTTCCTTCCTAAGTAAAGGTCTTATTTTGCCACTCTTTATATATGCGACAAAATCGCAGGATGTCTTTACATTTTCATGTATTGACCCATTGATCTTTCCTAAACATCTTCTTGTATTTTTTCCTCAGCAGGATATTTTTCATGCTATAATATGACAAGCCTAAATATTCTTGCGAATATAAATCCCCATGACATTTCCGTCTTGCGACGAAATCGCGGGACGTCTTTACACTATCGTGCACCGACCCATGGATCTCGTCTTATCTTTATCTAGTATTGTTACCTCTGAAGGATTGTTGCACAAATATGACAAGCCTTAATACTCCCATGAGTAAAAAGCCTCATGACATTTGCGTCTGTTTGACACTATCAGCTCCCTAATGGAGGGTGCCTCCCTTATCTTCCCCCGGGTTGCCCCATCAAGGAGACGTACCTATACCATACAAGGTTGGCTCCTCCCATCCGGTCTTAACAACAACCAGTTATTTTCGTAGCATCTTATCCCTTTTGCCTATATGGCTTATGGTTACAAGACTGCACCTTAGGTGGAGTTTTCTTCAGGCCGAGTGCATCATTTCCAAGACTTGCCATGAATGGCCGAGACGCTAAAACGCCCCAGGCACTCTTAGCTCAACCATGTACCTCGGCGCCTTAATCGAGTTCTGCACTCCTTAGGAGAGACCTTCTTACCTTAGTTGCCCAACCTAAGTCATAAGCTTAAGCTGGGAATCCAAGGCGCCTCTCCTGGATGGGTTAATTAATAACCCCAAGTCTCCATGACCCAGGTTCCGGGGCGGTGTAACCTTTCCCTGAGCCATGTAATAGGTCTCCTATTCAATGAATCACTTTATGTCTAACATTTGCCTCTTGCGAAATTTTATTCGCGAACTAGGGTGTACGCCAAAGTTGGATGCTCTATCTTTTTTGTTTATTCTCGTATTTTCTTTTGTAAGATACATAATTCTCGCGAAATTATCGCATTTTTGATTCTTTTGAATATAACTTCTGCGAATTAACGCAGATCTTCATTCTCACTGCCTCTATTTTTTTTTTTTTTTTTAAGAAAATATTTTTTTATTTACTTTCAAACAAATTTAATTAATTATACAAAGCTTTTGGTTGGTAACCTAGCGACAAGCTGGGCTTCAACTCCTCTCTAAATAGCAACACCTAATCTATAAAAAATTAAACTACCTACGCCACTACTAGCGTCATTGCTAAAAAGGCAATTTTGTAGACACTTGAAAAAAGCTAGAGTATCCTCACCAAGTTCTCCTAAGGTAGAAAAAGCCAGAACACCCAAACCATATCCGTGTGCAGCACACTTGTCCAAGTACTTGGTACGTTTACGAGAAGACGCGCCAAGAATAGCTTTACCAGGGACAAAGGAGCGGACACCATCACCAGTGAATGGATAGACACCTGTAACATCTATACAAACATCTTTCCCATTTTCCCAGTTAATAACAAGGATATCATCGGGCTTTAGATCTTTGTCATCATCCGTCCGAAGAGCAAGAGAAACCTCCTTGCGCGAAGGCACATTGGCTTTGTAACAAATATCAATGATAACATCACGAACAACATCATGGCGAAATTTATAACCAATATCCTTAGAACAATGAAGCGCATGATCCCCAAAAATGTCCATAGATTTGTTACAACTTGGGCATAAACTATTGTCAACAAACAGAGGAATACCAAGACGATAACAAAGCACAACTCTAAATTGTCGAGGCCCGAGACATTGATTAAGCCCACTAATAGGAACCGCCAAAAGATAATCTTGGGCATTCTTGACACGGTTACATTTCCATAGGACGGAATCTCTTGTAGACATATGAAATTGGTCTGGGATTTGCTTCTCGACTGCATCAAAATAAACTACTGCCAGGGAATGCATGGAAGGTGGGCAGAATCATCGACGCAATAAGTAGACGGTAATTCAACTTTTTATTTTTTTATTTATTTTTTTATTTTATTTTTTTCATTTTTCCATCTTTTGCATTCAACTTTGCTTTCTTTTCTGCTCAACTTCATCAATTTCATTTTCATTTCACATTTTGAGCCTCTTACTTTTGTCATCTTGTGTTTGTGCTTCCTTAAGTTCTCGCACACTATTGATGATCTTATTTCGCAAAATATTCTTTACTTGTTTTGGGTCATCACCATCTCTTGTATCATACTTCTGCAAATATTTTTCGTCATACACTGCAGTTTTCACTCCTTCTAGTTCATACTTTCCTTCTTCAAGTATCTTTGTTAGTGTGTATGGACCTTCCCATTTGTTCACATGTTCATCTCCATCATCCTTCTGAAAAATGGGTTGTAAAAGTAATACCAACTCTCCTTTGATAAATATTCGCTGATGTTTATTCTCAGCAACCATTGCTTTCGCAGAAATCCCTTATCTTACATGTTCCACTGCATCTACCATCAATCGTTCGCCTCTTTGCTTTTCTCTGACATTATGCTTCCAGTTGATCTTTTTAGTTACTCTCTCTTCACATTTTGTTACGTCGATTGCATGACATTTTCTCCCTTCGACCCAATCTCCCCTTATAATTCCAACACCACTAGGATGAGGAAACTTAATGCATTGATGGAAGGTTAAAGCTACTCCCAGATGTTCAGATGTGCAGACCCAATCTCCCCTTATGTCATAAAGAAATCCTTTCGGTGTAAATGTGATTTATTTACTCATGCCATTTTAAACATCACACATTCAGATGTGCAGGCCATGACATTCATTCAACATTTGCCATTATTTGCAATGTAGTACAGATGTTCAAATACTACATTCATCAGATAACAGTCAACATTTGGCATTATTTGCAATGTAGTACAGAAGTTCAAATACTAAAATTTGAAAACAACAGGAGCCAACTAATGCAATTAATTTTTGGATAATGTGATAATGTGAATGCGATTTATATGTCTGGAGACCCTGTTCAACATCAGCGCAACAAGCATGTAGAAATTGATATACACTTTGTACATGAACGCGTTCGTATTGGTGACATTCATGTTCTTCACGTCCCCTCTGAAAACCAGTATGCTGACATCTTCACCAAGGGACTACCTCGTCAGCTATTTGTTCGTTTTCGGTGTAGTCTTAGCGTTTGCTCCTCTCCCGCTCAGACTAAGGGGGTGTAATAGAATATTATCTTCTTTCTGTATTTAGAATAAGGAAAATAATCTCCGGATTAACTATTTGTAATTCCCAAAGATATTATATTTTGGATATATAATCAAATCCTGGAGAACGATTCTCTCCAAGGAATTATCATCGAATCCAAGATTTAGCACTTTTAATGTAATTTTTGTTATGTATAATTTATTTTGATTCATAGGAGGCCCCGAAAAAAAGTTTGCTTTAGGCCACAAAATATGCAGGACCGGCCCCGATAATTTTCAATGTGCTTGACCTTGTGCTACCTAACTTAAAATAATTGGCAACTCGCATGTTTATCAATCCTTAGCAATTTTAAGATCCTCAGTTCATGATATTCATCTCGACAGGATAACCAATGATAATATGTAAGTACGATCAACACTTGAAATTATTTGCTATAGAGTACAAGAGTTCAAATACTAAAATTTGAAAACAACAGGAGCCAACTCATGCAATTAATTTTTGGATATTTCTTGTGAACCCGAGTTGGTGACTCGGTTCCTCAGTGATTCTAACTCCAACTCCAACTGAAAACATTTCTTCTTTTCTTGATGCAATTCAAAGCTCAACTTCCTAACCATTTCATGCAATTTCTCTTCCCGTCTCATTTGATATTCATCTTCACCAACGACAGCATTCAAAGATTCCGGTGACGATCTTGTTCGTATCTGATTCAATAAATTAGACACCATTTTTCTTTCAATATCAAGACTATCCATTAAAGTCTCAAGGTTTGGTATCAATGGTGCAACATCCACCATTGAGATCGTAGTTGACGACGAAGTTGTTGAATACTCATGATCACTTATAGATAATTGTTTCACCAAAACATTTTCATTCTCAACAGCAACACCACTTGTTTCCTGTGTTTTCACCTGTTTTTCTTTGTTTTCATCGTCACTATGACTTGTAATCTCTGAAGACGAAGACGAGGATGACGTTGATGATGAAAGTTCTTGAGGAGTATCAGTAGGAAAAACAGGATATAACTCTAAGACATTCTCATTAAAGTTCCACCCACTAATCCTTCTATGTTTAACCACCAAAGAATCATCCTCATCATCTGTATCTTCGTGTTGTGGATCGGCTGCACGCTGTTCTTCATCGATATCTACCGATGGTATCGGGCGACGAAACCTCACACTTTCTTCTCTGTACCTTTCTTCAACAGTTGGTAAACCTTGTAACATATTCTTAACGAGAAAATCAACACTCTTAGTACAGTTCTTGAAGAAAGGATGTTTGAGTAACTTTTCGGCTGTAGGTCTCTTATATGGATCTTGAGCTAAACAAGAAGCAACCATATCTCTGAAATTCTTCGAAAACTTCTTCTTAATCTTATTGTTATTTACCATCTTGTTGGGTTCGTTATAATCCGATAACCGTAACCCGTTTGTAATCCTCATGAACAAGGATTTCCATGGTGGAAGATGTGATAATGGAGGTCTACCATGAGCAAGTTCTAATGCAGTAATGCCAAATGACCATATATCGGCTTTAAAACTATACCCAACATGAGAATGAATCACTTCTGGTGCCATCCAATATGGTGTACCAGCAACTTCATTAAACATCAAATTCGACGAAGACGAAGAATGAGATGTATAGGAAGAATTCGGTTCATAAATTGAAGCAGACACACCAAAATCTGCGAGTTTCACAGAACCATCGGAATCGACTAATATGTTACCTGCTTTAATATCTCTATGGAGATGTCCTTGATCATGCAAGTATAGAAGCGCGTTTAACGTTTCTTTAAGAACAACAGCGATCGCAGCTTCGTTAAGTCCGTCCGGAAATGAAGATGAGATAATGGAATGAAGAGAACCAGCTGACATAAATGGCATAACAACCCAAAGATGATGCTTAACTGTAAATGAACAATGAGCTTTAAGTATGTTTGGATGAGATAGAAGCGTCATAGCTTTAGCTTCACGTCGAACGTCATCGAAATTTGCTCGAGACCGTTCGAGATCTATGGCTTTTATTGCTACAACTGATGAGTTTATCGGAAGACATGCGGCTTTGTAGACGGTTGCACTTACGCCGGTTCCAATCACTTGGAGAAGCTTGTAAGATGTTTGGTCAAGTGGGTATGATGAAATTTTTCGGTTTTCTTGTTCATCTTGTTGATGATGATGATGATGATGAGAGAGTGCCATATGATGAAATTTTAGATTTTTTTTTCCATGTGATGGGAGATACTAATCTTTGCAGAACAGTACCTTGTTATAGTAGTGTTGTTGGTGTTGGAGTTCATGTGAATAGCTAGGGGCAGTTGAGAATGTGATTCTTGTTCATTAATGTCTATCACTTGCATCTTGTGATCAACTCTTGTACGTATGTATATAAGTCGCAAAAGAGTGTATGTCCTTTGGATTGTAGTTGGCCTTAGAGCAACCTCAATGGATGTCATACACACATGTTATGGAACCCTCTCTGATTCAACCTCTTGCCCCATTTTACTTCTCTAGAGCAAAATTACCTGGCATTTTGAGGGGCGACCCCAAACGAATTAGGGGCGAATTTTTTATTCCCAACCCATATACACCGTTAAGGGATGTCCAAAAACGCAGAGAATACGTTAATGCCCTTACATAATCGGAAGCGATTTTGTGCCCGATTATTATAAAGCAGTCGGAAGCTTAGTAACGATATTATACTACCAATTAATATCGATTTTGTGCCTAACGCGCATCTGGCTTCTATAACAATCGGTAGGAAAAACAACCTCATGAGACAACCGATTATAGTAGCTCCTAAATTCCCAAAATTGGTGATTTCGTCAAGGAAGAAATTTGGGGCAACTTTATAATCAGAAGTCATATTAACTACCGATTATTCTAGTTCCCAAATTCGAAAAAAATTACATTTCTGCAAAAACAAAATTTGGGGCAACTGTATAATCGGTAGGTTATAAGTAAACCCCTCTACCGATTTTGAGCTACTCAACAATCGGTAGCTAATGAGGTGGTATTACCTACCGATTAATAACCGTTTGACAGATAAAACCAATGTCAATCTAAATTCATTTCATTTCATTTTCTTTTCAACTTCAACTTCAACTCCTCTTCTCCTCGATCCTTCCGATTGCAGAGAGGAAAACTCTTCTTCTTTTTTTTCTTGAAATTCTCTCACTCAATCGGGAGATCTCACATGAGTCAATTTTTTTTTCCAAATACTAATATATAGACCCCAGCCTACCGATTACAAGAGTTTGCTTCTGATTATTTTGTGAAACTACCGATTATTGTTTTGGCTACCGAATATTATAGTTTTTGGCAAAGGTTGAATCCGGGGCTACATATAATCGGTAGGGTTATAAGTTTTAAACTCTACCGATTATGGTATATTTCAAAATTCATCACATGAAGGATTTTTGAAAAAACTCATTTTGGGGCAACCTATAATCGGTAGGTTTTGGAACCAATTTGACGTCCGATTATGGCTACATCCAAATCACGAACCACATGGTTATGCCTGGCTCTGTACACTCAAAACCTACGGAATTTGGCAAGGGTTCGATCTGGGGCTCCTTATAATCGGTAGGTTGTTAAGTTGTTAACTCTACCGATTATGGTATATTTCAAAATTCATCACATGAAGGATTTTAGAAAAAACTCATTTTGGGGCAACCTATAATCGGTAGATTGTGGAACCTATTTGGCCTACGATTATGGCTACATCCAAATCACGAACCACATGGTTATGCCTAGCTCTGTACACTCAAAACCTATGGAATTTGGCAAGGGTTCGATCTGGGGCTCCTTATAATCGGTAGGTTGTTAAGTTGTTAACTCTACCGATTATGGTATATTTCAAATTCCCTTGCATGAAGGATTTTAGATAAAACTCATTTTGGGGCAACCCATAATCGGATGGTTTGGTAATATATTTAACTCCCGATTAACGATGCATCTAAAACACGAACCAAGTGGTTATGGCTGGCTGTGTACATGAACCAAGTGATTATGGCAAAGGTTGGATCAGGGGCTCGTTATAATCGGTAGGTTATATAATTATATACCCTACCGATTATGGTAGATTTCAAAATTCATTACGTGAAGGATTTTAGAAAAAACTCATTTTGGGGCAACTTATAATCGGTAGTGTATGTAACCTATTAGGCTTCCGATTATGGCTACATCCACAGCTCAAGCCAAGTGGTTATTGTTCGCTCTGCACCCCTAAAACCCTATGGAATTTGGCCAAGGGTGAATATGGGCTACTTATAATCGGTAGTCTTACAAGTTGGATAAGCTACCGATTATAAAAGGATTATTAGCCGAAGTATCTACACAATAATTGGTTGGTATAGTTTCAATTTAACCTACTGATTCACCTTTAACCTACTGATTATGGTGTTGGCTACCGATTATGTAAGGGCATATAGCCATTTTGAAAAATCGAAGATAAGGGGTAGCTTAGATTTAGAGTTGGGTGACATTTTTTGTCTTTTAGTGTCGTTTGGGGTCGCCCCTAAAAATGCTTGGCAAAATTGACCCCAACATTTTTTACCAATTACTTTTCCAATGATTTTTCATAGCATTATGATAATGATAACTCTCATTAGCTGAGGACAATGCCCTTTATAAAGCGTTTGGATGTCAGAAACAGAAGAACAAATATTTTGCTTCACAAAAAAATCGATTTATTTGTTCTGGAGAATATACTTTTCCCCCAAACTAACTTCTCTCTTTTTAATTTTCAGAAGTCAAAATATTATTTCTTGATATGTATAAGGGCTAATCAATAAGACCAAATATATAGTCATTAATGAATTATTATTCATAGAATATATTTTCATAAATGCCTGGGTTGTATACATGTAACCCTTATCAAAAATCAATCCTTGTAATTATTATGATATTATCCGCATATATTAATTACTGTTCAATCTGCCACATTTAAAAAAATAATCATGTTTACTCGTTTCCTTTATGGGTCACCAAAACACACTATATATACCGGAATGAATTTCTTTGCAAAAGAAAACCAACCAACTACAAACAATGGCTCGTTTCTTTCTTGATGGTAAATTATTTCTTGTTGTTTTAACAATATTTGTTGGGTTTTCATCGGTAGCGGATGGCTTGGGATGGTATAATACGATGACGAGAGTAACCGTGTCGAATGACTTATCTCCAGGCATAATGCTTAACTACCATTGCAAATCTGGAGATGAAGATCTTGGTGAGCATAGTGTGGCTTATAAAGCCTCTTGGTTTTGGGAGTTTTATATCAATTTTTTCGACACGACACTTTACTGGTGTAATTTTTGGTGGGTCGATGAAAACGGTAAGCCAAGACATGAAGGATTTCAAATTTTCAAAACTAAAAGGGATCACCCTAGATGCGGATACGATTGCCGATTTGATGTTCGATCTGATACTATATATGGTTTCAGTAAAGAGGGGGAGGCTGATTTGGTGTATAAATGGCCACTGTCATGATCGGACAAATATATGTGCTCTAATTTATAAGAAACATATGATTGAATAAAAGAATTTTCTTTGCTACTCCCTCCGTCTCTAAAAGATAGGCACGTTCCTACCTTTTAGAGACGGAGGGAGTAATTATTAATAGCGTATGATGGATAATAACAGACCATCCATATTTTGATATATAAATCCATGTTATTTTACTTGTTGAGTACAACTTACTTACAACTATAGCAATTTGAATATATAAACTATCCAATGTCATGCACATATAGAACCGTCAAGTGGCTATCTCATGATCCTGAATCGTATAATTGCTGATAGTGTTATCATCTTTGTGTAAGAGCAAGTCTTACGGTGGAATCCAACCTATTTCAAGTGTGGAAAATCCATGGAATGTCAAGTCTAATGGCTTCCAAGTTGGGGTCTTTCACAGAAAATCCAAGCAGGGTTTCATGATTTGGTGGAATGGTCCGTGGAATCCATAGAAACGCTAATAAGAATAGCGTAAAACACTATTAAGAATAGCGCGCTAAAAGACAAAAAACGCTATTAAAAATGGAGCTTAGCTTCATTAAGAATAGCGTTTTTTTTTTACCTGTAAATTTAAACTGAGAATTTAACGGCTGAGAAAAAAGCCCTATTAAGAATGGAGCTTAGCTCCATTAAAAATAGCGTTTCTACTATTCCACTATTACACTTGCGCTTCCATCCACAGTTCCAAGTGCTGAGGTGGCGTGGAAGATGGATGGATTCCACCCTAAGACTTGCTCTAACAAACATATGTTCTCGGATGTACTTCTTGAGTGCAGTAATGATCCATTATTGGGCTGGATGCAGTGACACAGTTAATGGGCTTATATATTAGGTTTTGAAAAGCCCATAGCCACCAGTTATGTATCCATTTTTGTTAAAATCATTGGAGATCAATTTCAAACAAAAATTTGGGCATTCTTCTGATGATAAAATTTTGTAATCAAATTTCAAACGAATTGTGGAAAGTACATTTACGTCTACCACGGTCTTTGTCCGGCAACAATGGTAAAAAAAATAAAAAGTTCTCTCCACTGGTCAGGAGTTAAAAACTGACCAAATCTGGAAACTCAAATGAGCATCAGTTTTCGTTTTTGTAAATGAACTACTCGCTACTTTGACAACTACAAAACAAACAAGGAAATGAGAATTTCCGGAATGAGTTAGATTTTTTTGCCGTGGAAGGGTTATGACCGGAAGACTTGAGAAAAGTCAGAAAGAGGAAGAATTTTCTGTGCCCATCACCAAGTTGCAGGTTGAGTATATGGAAGCTGCAGCTGCCCTGACAGCCATTTTGTCTTTCTTTACTCTGCAAGTGCAATTTAGGAGGAATTAAAATTGAAAAATTTAGTAGGTGAAGCGCAGAAAATAATAGCTACAATAGGAAGTTATACAAGACATAGGTGCATAATGATCTGTGCATAATCTATTCGAGTCGAATGAATATGTAACTGAGGCTGTACCTGTGTTCAATATTTGATCTTCCTAGTAACTCCATACCATACAAGTTAACACATCGCAGACCCTGATCACAATGCAACTGCATTTGCCTTATTTGGTTCAACCTGCTTTCCTGAAACCGAAGTTCAGGGAGACATAATTGTTAGATTTTGATGGCTCAAACAGATTCGCTGAAGCAATCCCAGATAGGTGCATTGTCTCCAACTGAAAGTTATTTTAGCTGCGAATAGAGTAAAGCAAAATGAACTCTATACTGTAACACTTACTAGATGATTTGCCTCTTCAGTGAGTGTTTTATCCATTTGATCAAAAATAGCGCTCCATCTTGCTCGATGCATATGTGATGACGGGTCATTTTCTTCATTGGATGAGAACTCTCTTGAGAATAGGAAAGGCAATTCTGTCTGCACTACAGCCTGAACTCTCTTCTTACTGCGCCGCAAAGCTGCACACATTGAGAAAACAAAAAAATTTGTTACCAAATCTATTTAGATTTAAACGTTCTTTCAGCCAACTGTAGTGAGATTTCAGAAGAGCAGATCATCACCGGCAAGACGTCCTTTGATGTCGAGAGAAAGAAGGTCCAACCATTGAGAAGCTACATTTGCAGCTGAAAGAAACATTAAGGATAAACATCTAATTCAGTTCAGGTATGTCTCAACCAAATCACCCTCAAAATACCGTAACGAACAAGGGAGGACAGAAGTTTAACTGAAACATACCTTTTACAGAAAGGGAAAATTCACTTGCATGGTCTTCTGAATCTTCATCAGTAACAGTGCTCATATTTTCAGACCCATTACTAGCAGATGATAGTAACTTCATCGGGAAATTTTCATCCATGCAGTGTGAGGAAAGCTGCGACAAGCTAGAAGTTTGACCAAAAATTCTTCTCTCTACAAAGTCTGGATGACCGTGTCCATGCATCTGGTCTGAAATTGAAGTCATTTGGTACATGGTTGAAAAATCTGTACCCTCCAGTGAGGAATTTGTATGTTCAGTCTGAAGGGAATGACCAAATCGTGTCGCACCATAATCCTGCATAGTTTCCGAATCTTTCCTTGTATAATATGTTTCCTCCCCTCTTTCCAAATGGCTAGCAGGCCTGCTCTGAGTACCACTTTCCATTCTTTCAGATCTAACTAGGGCCTCAATGATAGAGTGAACTTGTTTACTATTTCTTACATGATTAATAATCCCGGGGTTCAATCCATTGAGCAGACCACTTGGAGCTGCAATCTTTGCGAACCTGTTAACTTGTTCCATCTTCGCAATCTCCATGTTTTTCTTAAGATCATTTTTGGCTTTCCTTATTCCTTGCTTTGGTAGTGGTATGCCCCCATGTTTAGACGAGGAGAAGCCATTCTCTTTCATTGCTTTCCACGCTCTAAATGAGTCATTTTCCTCCAAGGGACCAGTACAACTCCCACATTCCGAAGCATCCTTAGATTTAACATAATCAGACATTTGGTAAGGATAAAACGGATTTTGCTGCGCTGAAGTTGAGACGCCCAGAGCATTAAGATCCAAGCCCATATCTTTAGAAGTGGTAACAGTGGTGTTATGAATATTTTGGTACTTTGTGTACAACGGATGCTGGCTATAAGGATCCAAATGAGCAGAAACCATATCTGCAGCAGAGTAGTCGGCTATCTCGGCTTCAGTGTTGAGATCTATAGGATGATTAACAGTGCCGGGTTTTCTCAGACTGAGAGATGTTGTGCCTTTTTTCGTTGACAAAGCTGGAGGTTCATTAAAAATTTCAGAAGTCTCTCTAACTATGTCCGAGTGCACCTGCTCCTTGGTTTCTTTGCTTACAAAAGATTCTGAAAGATGTGCTTCGATACCTGCAGAACAAGGGTAGAAAGTACATTGTGAGGCCCAATAATGATAAGAGTGCATCGTGTTCAGCAATAATTTTGGTACCACCGCAGGAAAGGAAAAAAGAAACAGGTAATAATCCCCTGGCGATTCTATATTCTCCAACCTAACTGTTTAACAGTGCTAAATAGTGCGTTCAATGTAATTGCACAAGCTTAATCTAGTGTAACCTATTACTGGAATAACAGCTAATCCTTGTGTTGACGGTTTTCATTGTTTCATGAAACTATGAAACACTTGCATATCAGCTTCATCAACTTATAAAAGGCCTTTAAGGTTGTATGTCGCATACCAAACTCTTACAAATGAATTATAAGACAAAACCATCACCATGAGATTCATTCATGTGCGCAACTGGTTCCTGCGTCTACAGCAAAGTGAAGTGGTACCTAATTTCTCTTCAACTTCGGAACGTAAATGTCATACTAAATTGAGAGATATATTCTGCTACTAGTCGGCCAACAAAATGGTATTAATACATTTCAGTAACCGCTAATAGAGAGATGTAACAACACAAGCAAGAAAAGCATCAACAAGTGTAGAAACTTTCCCACCCAATTTAAGCAAGAAACACTTGCATAGTGTGTCCATTAAACAAGCAAGAAAAGCACCAACAAGTTTAAAAGCTCTACCAATTGAAGCAAGAAATACTCGAATAATGCCCATTACACTAACGGATAATCCACATTCTTATCAAAATCAGCAAGAATTTAAACAAAAAAAAATAACTCAAAACCATTCCTTTAGCCCCTCTTCCCCCTTACATAAGCAATTTAGCACAGAATGAACACAACATTCAAATGCACAAACATCTACTGATTTACAAACATACCGGAATCTCGAAGATCTCGCATTTTGAATCGTTTACATCCTCCTCCTTCCAATTCTGAGTTACTCCTTTTTTCTCCCTTCAAAATCAAATCCAAAAAAATCAAAAACAAAATTCACTTAATTTAATTTAAAGTGAAACACCAATTGAAAAAAAAAAAAACCCCAACCTTTGTATCAATATTGAGGGCAGAAGCAGATGGATCCAACAGAGATCTTGAACTCATAACTCGATCATCCATCATCTCCTTCTTCTTCAGAATTCAAAAATCAAAAAAAAAAAAATTACTGGGTTTTTTGTGAAAAGTTGAAAAACCCACATCAACAATCTAAAATTGAATCAAAATGATTCGTTTTTCTAATAAAATGAAAATAAAGATAAAATCTTTTTAGTATTGGGTCTGAGATTACAGTGAGTAGAAATCAAGGGGGTGGGGGTAATTAGGGTTTTAGAGCTCTGGGTTTTGTTTTGTTTTCAGTGTTCTTCCCCCTTTCTGATTTTTAAGATATGAAAATGGGGTTTTTATTTCAAATTTCAAAATGGGGGTTGAGATTTTGTTTTATTATTAGAGTATTTATTTTAGAATTGAATTCAAATTCAAATTCTAAATCTGTAATCAAAAATGGAGGGGGGAAAGCTGAGATTTTTATGGAAAAGAAAAAAAAGGACAGAGCTTTATTCTGACAAGTGGGACAAAATATATATGACAAACATACGTGGGGTGGTTGTGATTGGTGGGACTTGACGAAGGATCCAGTGAGATTGTGACATGTCATTTTGTCACCACTGGATTTAACTAACCTAGAGCTAAGAGGAGATTCATTAATATTTAAAGTACTAATAACAGAATAATTAATCTGCAGATGCGAATGATTTTTCATTAAAAATTATCGTATGGCAGAAGATTTCTTGCCTTGTGTTGCGTCAAGGAAGCACGGACACAGATATGGGACACGGACACGACACAATACGATATGGACATAGCATCGGTAAAATACAAAATCCTCAGACACGTTTATATATATATATTATTAAATACTTTTTATATACGAAGATCATATTGTTATAGTATATCAAATAAATTAATCACGCAAATACATTAAAAAAATTCAATTTTGAGCCGTTAAGTTAGCCCATCGGGAAAAAAATTAACCATTATATTAATTTTCCTAACATACTAGATTATCGAACTAGTAAAATGGAGTTTAAATTTCTACACCTGTGTCGTGTCGGTGTCCTAAGCGTGTCCAGTGTTCGACGCGAATCTGACGCAGGCACATCGCTAATACTGGCGTGTCGGTGTTTCACAGATAGAGTATGTGAAATGTGGCATAAGATCGTTTTCGTAAACAATTTATGGACAATATATTATTACAGCTTCGTGGAATGTGGCATAAGATCGTTTTCGAAAACAATTTATGGACAATATATTATTACAGTTTCATCGTATTTTATCGCTCTACACATACGTGTTGTAATCTTTTTACTTAAAGTAGTTTTAATTTTATTGTAATTTTCCGGATATATTACGTTGTATTCTTTATCCTTAATCAAGGTTCTACCACTAAGGGTTCCTTGTCAAGGTGTTAATGAAGCAGTATATGCGACTCTAATAACATCTGTAACTCTTCTTTTAGAGGTCTCATTGGTTTTATAGCGCGTTTGGATACCAGAAGCAGAAGTCAGATGTAAAAGTCAGAAACAAAGATATTTTGCTTCAAAAAAAGCTGACTTTCCTGCTTCTAGAAATCGTTCTGAAATTTTGTACCCAAACTAATTTCTTGCTTTTTGACTTTTAGAAGTCGAAAAGTTACTTCTGAATTAATGTGTTTCCAAACGCGCTATAATTAGTATTTTCTTACTAGACTTGTAGTTTATGTTTTTCCTTTTCATATAACAATCTAATTTGTATGTTTTAGCTTTTGGCAAACCGAAAAGGACAACCTTGGGAGGCATTTCTCTGTCTAGAACAACTCTTGTTGGACTTGCCAATTTTAGCTAGTTGGTTATTTAATATAATCTTTATTCACAAAAAAAAAAAATCATTGTATATTATCCATACGATTGTATTTGTATTTACTTTTTTTTTTTTTTTTTTGCTTGATTTTATTATAATTTGTATGTATTTTTGTGGCTCACTTATTCATGTGTTTAGATGACATCTATTTTTTATTTTATTTTTATTTATGAGAATAAACGATATGCATTAAAAACCCAAACGATTACAAAACAAAGAGGATTGTTGTCATGTTATCAAAACAGGACATACCCTATTCTGAGATGTAGACAACAATCTAATGGTAGTACTGTTACCTTCTTCCTGGTAGACTAATTTATCTATACTAATAAACATATTTAAGAAAGCTGGGAAATCCTCCTTTAAAGTGTTAAAAATGGAAGATTTTCTTGCCTCCGCCGCTAGCTTATCTGCCACAGAGTTGTCAGATCTATGAACAAATTTGAAACCCAAAAAATTGTTCCAGTCTGCTAAGATTTGCACTGCTTCCTCGACTACCCTCCGACTCCTGCAGTCCATCAAAGTCACTCTTCCTTGTATGAATACTACTATCCTTTCACAGTCTCCCTCCATCCAGAAATCTGATAAGCCTTCATCTCTAGCCCATTTAGCTCCCTGTAAAAGAGCTATACCTTCTGCCTTTTCAGCACTTGAGGCAATGAAGACCTTTTGCCTTTTTGCTCTTCCATTACCTGCATCATCTCTTAAGATTATCCCAAAACCATCATAAACTGTGTCTGAAGTCCAAGAAGCATCATAGTTAAGATTAAAGCAGTTAGATTCAGGTAATTTCCATGGAACATTAAGATTTAAGCTTCTAGTAGGACAAGTAGTTGGAATAGTTAAGTTTCTTCCATTGTAATTCCAAAAGTTTAAATATCTCTGGATGATGATGGAAGTCTGTAAGGAAGAGACATTTTTTTCTTCGAAAATTCGATTACACCACTCTTTCCAAATGAACCAACATTTAGTAGCATTGCCAATTTCTCCTACCGAGGATCTAGGCCCAGTAACATTTGTTGGAAATTCGAGAAGAGTATACCTTGAAACATAGCTTGCTAGCTTTGGAACGGTTCTAGACCTGAGAAGCCTCAGAAGGCTCAGTGACTACGGCCTGTTCTAACTGAACTTTAGGTTAATTATGTTGGAACTACTAGGTTTGGGCCAGCTATTGGAAGTGGAGAAGATGTACTTCAAGGAAAGAAAAAAAAAACTACTTTCTGGCTATGCATCTTTTCGTTAGGAGTAATTTTTTGTTTCCCCTGTTAGCCACCGAAAATTACAGCTACGTGGTTTATATTTTGTTTGGTGGGTGGAAGTTTGACATTATTGGAATATATTCTCCATATACAAGTGTTGATGGTGGTTTTTAGCTTGGGGTTAAAATCGTAAAACACTAAACCCTAGCAGACAGTGATGTCACAACATTTAAAGTAACAAGCATTTACTAGGCACATTTACTGAAACCTTTAATGTGTCCCTAAATAATTATCGGGGTATCTTTTTCAAATTAGGGTTACGACAAGCCAAACCCTAATTCCCACGTGTGCCAATGGCAAATCATGCCAGCCAAACCGACCGCGCCAAAGCATGCCAACCATGCTAGCCGCACCTCTGTGCCAATGTCAAATCATGCCAGCCACACCGACGGCGCAAAAACATGCCAACCATGCTAGCCGCACCTCTGTGCCAATGGAAAATCATGCCAGCCACACCGACCGTTCCAAAAGCATGCCACCCATGCTAGCCGCACCTATGTGCCAATGGCAAATCATGCCAGCCACACCGACCGCGCCAAAAGCATGCCAACCATGCTAGCCGCACCTCTGTGCCAATGGCAAATCATGCCATCCACACCGACCGCGCCAAAGCATGCCAGCCATGCTAGCCGCACCTCCGTGCCAATGGCAAATCATGCCAGCCACACCCACTGCGCCATGCCAAACGCACCTCGCGATGGCCCCATGTCGCGCCACCATAATGGCCTTCACTACGCGGCTATCAAAACGAAGGCGTGCAACAATCAATGGTTGCCCTTCAATCCCAGGAGCAAATCCTGGCCGTCTAAGGTTACCAAACGACCTTTGCCCCAAAACCCTAGCTTGGTCACGCACCTAGCCCAAGCTAGTCACGTCATGCGCCTATGGCAAACCCTTGGCCCCACATGCCAAGCCAAAACCGCACCTAGCCCAAGCTAGTCACGCCATGCGCCTATGGCAAACCCTTGGCCCCACATGCCAAGCCAAAACCGCACCTAGCCCAAACTAGTCACGCCATGCGCCTATGGCAAACCCTTGGCCCCACATGCCAAGTCAAAACCGCACCTAGCCCAAGCTAGTCACGCAATGCGCATATGGAAAACCCTTGGCCCCACATGCCAAGCCAAACCAAACCTAGCCAAGCTAGCCGCGCCATGCCAAACGCACTTTGCCTTGGCCCTAGCCATGCTAGTCACATCATGCCAAGCCAAACGCCCTTGCCTTGGCCCTAGCCACGCCATACGCCCATGGCAAACCCTTGGCCTTACATGCCAAGCCAAACCAAACCTAGCCAAGCTAGCCGCGCCATGCCAAACGCACTTTGCCTTGGCCCTAGCCATGTTAGTCACATCATGCCAAGCCAAACTCCCTTGCCTTGGCCCTAGTCACGCCATGCGCCTATGGCAAACCCTTGGCCCCACATGCCAAGCCAAAATCGCACCTAGCCAAAGCTAGCCACGCCAAGGCGAACCCTTGGCCCCACATGCCAAGCCAAACCAAACCTAGCCAAGCTATCCGCGCTATACCAAACGGACTTTTCCTTGGCCCTAGCCATGCTAGTCACATCATGCCAAGCTAAACGCCCTTTCCTTGTCCTTAGCCACGCCATACGCCCATGGCAAACCCTTGTCCCTACATGCCAAGCCAAACCAAACCTAGCCAAGCTAGCCGCGCCATGCCAAACACACTTTGCCTTGGCCCTAGCCATGTTAGTCACATCATGCCAAGCCAAACGCCCTTGCCTTGGCCCTAGTCACGCCATACGCCCATGGAAAACCCTTGGCCCCACATGCCAAGCCAAAATCGCACCTAGCCAAAGCTAGCCATGCCCAAGGCGAACCCTTGGCCCCACATGCCAAGCCTAACCACACCCTAGCCGCGCCACCATGTTGGCCTTTCCTACGCGGCCACCAAAACGAAGGCGTGTAACAATCAACGGTTTCCCTTCAAACCCATGAGCAAATACAAGCCATCCAAGGTTACCAGACGACACATGGTAACCTTTGGCCCGAAAACCTAAGTTTGGCCACGCCAAAACTTGCCATGCCAACGGCATGCCAACCTAGCCGCGACACCACGTTGGCCCTCACTACGCGGCTACCAAAACGAAGGCGTGCAACAATCAACGGTTGCCCTTCAATCCTAGGAGCAAATCCTAGCCATCCAAGGTTACCAGACGACACATGGTAACCTTTGGCCCGAAAACCTAAGTTTGGCCACGCCAAACCTTGCCATGCCAACGGCATGCCAACCTAGCCGCGCCACCACGTTGGCCTTCACTACGCGGCTACCAAAACGAAGGCGTGCAACGATCAAAGGTTGCCCCTCCTCTCAAGATGCAAAATCTCGACCGTCAAAGGTCACCAGGCTGGCAAGTTTCCCGAGCTTGACTTACCAAGCCACCACAACGTGCTACATGTTTTCCAAAACATTCGAGACATCAACACAAACTGGGGGATCCTCTTTGGGTATTGGTTTGACGGTTTACAGCGTGCGGCGTACACTACGCCCGTCATAAGGAAGTGTCATAAGGGTGAGGCGGTTAGTAAATACAGGAAGTTATGTGTGAAACGTTCATGGGACATAAAGCACATGCGTTAACAACTTTATGGGACATCAATTCCATAAAGTTAGCAGTTTCATGAAAACCAGTTTCATGCGTTAACCACTTTATGGAACATTAATTCCATGCATACGGTTACCACCTCCTCCCATTTACTTCCCCACTCCAAAATGAGACCAGGGTACGTTTTTACTCCGACTTGTATAAATAGGTCTTACCTATTTCCATTGAACAACAAGTTCATACGGGAGATACAACACTCAGAAATACTTACTTGCTAGCTCACCTCGTTAGCTCTCTCACTTTTCTGATAACAAGTCGTAGTAACCCAACTACTCTTCCAGAATCAACTATTCTGGTCTCAACACTTTCCTTACTTCCCTCCCCAAAACCAACCCATTCTCCTCCACTTTGTGACCGAATCAAGTCTGGAACGGCCATTTCTTGGTTTAGGCCGGACTTGTACAGATTGATCTCTCGAATCTAAAGTACTCCCTTGCAGTACATTGTTTAGGGTTTAAATTGTTTCTCACCTGCACACCCGCAATTACCGAAATCAGCAGAAACCATTTTCACCTACAAACAACAAGATACCGAGGTGACCATGAAGACGTACCGATGAAAAGAAGGTTAGGTGACCTGCAGTTCACGTGAAGTACCGAAGATAAAGTGAGAAATTATTTATATAATTATGCAATCAATTATCTAGATATTATTACCTAGTCAAACAAAATATCTCAATATTTTGTTATCTCCTAGGTTTAGTTAACTCTATAAATAAGAGTCCTAATGTATTGTAAAGTTATCCCAGAATCATCAACTCTGGAGATCAATATAGTTTCACCCTACGGGGTTTGTGTGGATGTAGGCGTTAGTGCCAAACCACATTAATCTTTTCGTCTTCTTTACTTTTCTTGATTCATTTTGTTTAATCGATGATACTCATAATTTATTAGACATTGTTAGGATATATATTTAAAAACATTGTTTGGTAATATTATACCAAACTTAGAGAGATAGTGTGGTGGTATTATTTTGGGCTCCCACACTATAGACTTGGGTTCAAGTCTCACCCCATGCATTTGAATAGGTATATTTATATATTTATATATACTTAATAAAATCCGGGAGAGCGGGGCCTTGTGGCCTCGGGGTCTTGGGAGGTCCTCATTGATTTCAAAATGTTTTTTTTGCGATTTAACTCCGATTTCCAAAAACGTTTTTTGTCAACTTAATATTCTTAATTAATTTCATTAATTTAGGCAATTATATTTTGACCGTTTTCTAATTGTTACGGAAAGTTAATTGAGTGTATTTACTCAAAATTTATTGTCATTAAAGTTGATTGATTCTCTTGAGTTTTATAAGACTGGTTTTACAGAGGATGAAAAACAGATTATTTTTACATCTATTGAGTTCGAGCAAGATAAGAAAGAAAGAGTTATAGTTGGTTCGATTTCTCAAGGTGCGGAGAAATCGAACAAGAGAGTGAATTTTGTTTTATCCCATAGGTGTTCGACAATTTTTTTGATTGCTAGCACAATCAAGAGGCAGAGTCGCGAAATACCTTAAAGATAGCGACCTAGTGCGACTCAATTGTTTGAGATCCGATTTCATTATTTCTTCATTGTTTCATACAATTTTAAGGTAGTTGATTTTGCTATGGAGGTTGAAAGGAAGCGTTGATGATACCAACAAGCCATTCAAATTTGAAGGGCTGCATTTGAGAAGATGAAAGTGAAGATGTTCTTTTATCTCAAACTCATGAAGTCGCATATGATTGTGTCGAGTGTTCATCCGGAACCATGGAACCTCTCTTTGATAAGACCGTTGTTGATGCGATGATGGTCTTGCGCTACTCGATCCATCTCCTTCCGATGGTGCCAAAGATGTTGTTTCTCAAACCGCCGAGGAGAAACAAAAGGCCATTGACAAATGGATCGATGACGACTTTGATTGCAAAAACTACATTCTTAACGCATTATCCGATGATTTATATGAGTATTATTCAACTTTTGAATTTGCTAAAGATGTGTGGGATGCATTATGAAAAAATACGACACCGAGGAAGTCGGCTCAAGAAGTATCTTGTGAGCGGTATTTGAGATACCAAATGGTGGATGATAGATCGGTTGTTGCATGTGCTCATGAACTTCAAAAATTTACCACGAAATTGTGGTAGAGAAGGTATGAAAGCTGATGAACAATTTCAAGTTTACGTAATGATTGACAAGTTACCACCTAGCGGAAAGATTTTCGTAATACTTTGCGTCACAAGACTAAAGAATTTTCTCTTGAAAGTTTGATTGTTAAGCCTGGGTTGAGGAAGAAGCTCGGAAACAAGATAAGAAGAAAGAGATCCTCATTGTTTCTAACAATAAGACTCATCCTAATCGAAACCTAAGAAAAAGGATATGAAGTTTCAGAACCCGAACCGGAAAGAAAGGAGGAAGGCCTAATCAAAACAAGAACCAACACCCATCAAAAAATGGATAGAATTCCATTCGAGTTTCTTTGTTATGTCTGTAATAAACCAAACCACATGGCTAGGAATTGCGGGTTTAACAAGGAAAGAATAACGCACAAGCTAATCTTTGTGGGTGACGTTATAATTGCCATGGTCTCGATCCGAGTTCTACATGGTTGGTGGATGCGATGGGTGGTGGATAGACGGTGGTGCTTCGCGTCATTGTTGTTTTGATAGGTCCATGTTTAAGACTTATGCTGAAACCAAGGATAAGAAAGTGTTGTTGGGAGACTCTCACAAAGACCTTGTGGTGAAAGGTTGCAGTACGGTAGAATTGAAGTTTACTTACGGGAAGACACTCATCTTTGAAAGATGTTCTTCACACTCCAGAATGAGGAAGAACCTTGTTTTCGGCTATCTTCTCAACAAGGCTGGGTTGTATCAAACTATTGGGTCCGATGTTTACACTATAACTAAGAATAAGAATTTTGTAGGAAAAGGTTATGCTACCGATGGAATGTTTAAGCTTAATGTTGATGCTATGAATAAAATTGATTCTTCCGCTTATATGGTTTGCAATTTTAATGTTTGGCATGGTAGGCTTTGTCATGTGGGTAAAAAGTTAGTAAATAACATGAGCAAGTTAGGTGTCCTTCTGAATTTTACGAAAATGAATTTGAAAAATGTGAATACCAAATCAAGCAAAAATAACTAAGACTTCACATAAATCTGTTGTAAAAGAATCCCAACCACTAGACTTAATACATTCTAATTTGTGTGAATATGAAGGTATCCTAACTAGAAATGGGAAGAGATATATTATGACGTTCATTGATGATTGTTCTAATTATACGTATGTTTATTTTTGAGCCATAAGAATGAAGCTATTGAAAAGTTTAAAATTTTTATTCTTTGAAATTGAAAATCAATTTGGTAGAAAAATTAAGAGGTTTCGTAGTGATAGAGGCATCGAATATGATTCTCGCTCCTTTTTGAAATTTATCAAACTAATGGCATAATACATGAAAGAACGCTCCATATAATCCTCAAATGAATGGAAAAATGAAAGAAAGAATCGTATACCGACTGAACTTCTTTGTTGCTTGTTTGCTTAGTTAAAGCGCCGCTTCTCATTGGTGGGGTGAATGTTTGTTGACCTGTTTGCCATGTTTTGAATCGCATTCCCAATAATAAAACCATGATACTTCCTTATGAACTTTGGAGAAATAGAAAACCTAATGTATCTTATTTTAGAGTTTGGGGCTGTTTGGCTTTTGTTAGGAAACCTGATCCTAAAAGACATAAGTTAGAAAGTAGATCTTATGAATGTGTTTTTATTGGTTATGCTCAAAACAGTAAAGCTTATAGGTTCTTTGATATTAATAATAAGGTTATTATTGAATCTGTTGATGTTGACTTCTTTGAAGATAGATTTCCTTTTAAATCTAGAATTAGTGGGGGTAAGAGTGGGGGTTCAACACCTAGCACTTTACCTAGTGTTGATTCTGAGTCTAGATTAGAAGAACCTAGAAGTGAAGAAACTAGGATCCTTGAATTTGAACCTAGATGCAGTAAAAGAGCTAGAGTGAGACAAAAGATAAAAATCCTGATTTTGAATTTTACGCTATAGAAGAAGAACCTTCTAATTTACAAGAGGCGTTTAGTTCTGCAGAGTCTAGTTTCTGGCAAGAAGCTGTAGATAATGAATGGGATTCTCACATGTCTAATGGAACTTGGAGTTATGTAGATTTACCTCCCAGTTTGTAAGCCAATAGGTTGTAAATGGGTCTTGAAAAGGAAACTCAAACTCGATGGAACAATAGATAAGCATAAGGCTAGGACTGGTTGCCAAAGGTTATAAGCGACGAGAGAACGTAGACTTTTTTGATACTTATTCTCCCGTTACTAGATTAACATCTATACGTGTTTTGATTCTTCATTCGCTACTCATAATCTTGTTATTCATCAAATGGATGTTAAAACTGCTTTTTTGAATGGTGAACTAGAAGAGGAAATTTACATGGAACAACTTTGAAGGTTTTGTAATTCCTGGACAAGAACATAAAGTATGTAAGCTAGAAAAATCTCTTTATGGTTTGAAACAAGCTCCTAAACAATGGCATGAGAAATTTGATAATTTAATGATTTCAAGTAACTTGAGAATAAATAAGGGTGACAAATGCATCTACTATAAACGAGAATGATGCATGTGTGATTGTTTGCTTGTATGTGGATGATTTGCTAATATTTGGTTCCAGTTTATCTCGTTGTCAATGAAACTAAAAGCATGCTTAGTTCGAATTTTGACATGAAAGATTTGGGTGAAGCTAGTGTAATCTTGGGAATCAAAATAACTAGAACTAATAGTGGTATTTGTTTGGATCAATCTCACTACATTGAAAAAATCCTAAAGAAGTATGAATATTTTGATTATAAACCTGTTTGTACTCCTTTTGATCCTCTTTGTGAAATTGTTAAGGAACACTGGAGAAAGTGTTAGACAATCCGAATATGCTAGTATAATAGGCGATCTGCGTTATGCGGTGATTGTACTAGACCAGGACATTGCGTATGCGGTGGGAGTTCTGCGAGGTTTACCAAGTAATCCTAGTTTGAAACACTTGGGATCTTTGTTGAGAGGGTTATGCGGTATCTCGAAAGAACCACAAACCTAGGATTACACTATCAAAGGTATCCCGCGGTCCTTGAAGGATTTAGCGATGCTAATTGGAACATTCTTTCGAGATGATTCCAAGTCCACCAAGTGGATATGTTTTTACTATTCTTTGGGGCGTTGTATCTTGGAGATCAAAGAACAGACAATTATAGCCCAATCTACGATGGAGGCTGAATTGATAATGTGAGAGAAGCTGACTAGTGAAGAGGCGGGGATGGCTGAAATGTCCATTGTCGAGACATTCCAAGTATGGGGAAAACCAATACCACCACTTTGATCTCTTTGATAGTACCGCGGCTATCGGAGTAGTAGATAATTGTTATAATAACAATAAGAATCGACATATACGTCGAAAGCACGACACGATTAGAGAATTTCTCACAATGGTGTTGTAAGAATAGATCATGTAAGATTCGAAGGAAATATAGCCGACACTTTGACGAAAGGGTTAGCTAGAGAAAAGGTATGGAAATTTTCTAGAAGTATGGGACTTAGGCTTGTAAGAAGTTGAGTCATTTGTAATGGATACCCAACCTAGATAGGTTCAAAGGGACTAGACGAAGTTACAAATGATATGATAGAGTCATGCACTCCCATAGCATGATATCTGGAAGTGGGAAACGGGTTGAGTGTTTAAACTCTTAATGATGTCTATAGCTCTTAAGTTAGAGTGGGATACACGGGAGTATTCTTGATAGACTCACCTATACGAATGTGAAGGTGTGGCCGCCTTCTATGAGAACTTGGGCACTTCTCAGATCGTTCGTTAAGAAAGGGATAAGCACATGGGCTTAATGTGCGAACTTAAGAACTTTACTCTAGATATAGTTGTGTGTGTTGAATAATCTAGTATTAGTTAGAGTTCAAGACGCGAGTCACTCTAGTTACCTAATACTTAGAAAGTTTAACACGATGTAGAGGTTCAAGTCGAAAGGCACCTTTGCTTACGCACAAGTGTATAGCACTTGCTCAATGTTTTTTGAAATATAAGTGGGGGATTGTTAGGATATATATTTAAAAACATTGTTTTGTAATATTATACCAAACTTAGAGAGATAGTGTGGTGGTATTATTTTGGGCTCCCACACTATAGACTTGGGTTCAAGTCTCACCCCATGCATTTGAATAGGTATATTTATATATTTATATATACTTAATAAAATCCGGAGAGCGGGGCCTTGTGGCCTCGGGGGTCTTGGGAGGTCTCATTGATTTCAAAATGTTTTTTTTGATTTAACTTCGATTTCCAAAACGTTTTTTTGTCAACTTAATATTCTTAATTAATTTCATTAATTTAGGCAATTATATTTTGACCGTTTTCTAAACTAAATTACGGAAAGTTAATTGAGTGTATTTACTCAAAATTTATTGTCATTAAAGTTGATTGATTCTCTTGAGTTTTATAAGACTGGTTTTACTGAGAGGATGAAAAGCAGATTGTTTTTACATCTATTGAGTTCGAGCAAGATAAGAAAGAAAGAGTTATAGTTGGTTCGATTTCTCAAGGTGCAGAGAAATCGAACAAGAGAGTGAATCATTGTTTTATCCCATAGGTGTTCGACAATTTTTTGATTGCTAGCACAATCAAGAGGCGAGTCGCGAAATACCTTAAAGATAGCGGCCTAGTCCGCGACTCAGCTGTTTGAGATCCGATTTCATTATTTCTTCATTGTTTCCTACAGACATTGACTCAAAATTACAGTGTGTAATCCAAAATTTTCTGGTTCTTTAAATTGAAAATCTGGTAATACAAAAATGATAATTTGAGGAGGTGTGCGCCTGTACGGTGGTCCTCCTGAACCATAGCGGTGAATGCAAGTCAGGACTCAGATGGTGCAGCACATATCCCGAGGGCGGTACATCTTTTCAGAATCTTGTACCTAGAAATGAAACGTTTTTTTAATGTTTTTCGAAAGCTGTTTGCTTTTTTGAAAAGAAATGGTTTACATATAGCATTATCCTTGGTACATAATTTACCTTCAGGGTTCAACTAGTCAATATTCGATGCAGAAGTCTCGTAGAATGTGCAGTATTAATGTAATCCCGAGATTATTTTTTTTTGGTTATGAGAATTTTAACAATCAAAATTCTTCAAGAGTTGGTTTCTCTAGTTTCCCCGGCCATCAAAACTAAAAGGTACTACATATAAATAAGGAAAATGGTTCATTGGTCCAAATATTTGTAAAACCTAGTTTAAATGGACGAGTAAAAATTAGTATGGGTGAAATGGACAAAAAAAAATAATAAGGATGAAACTGGATACATCCTGACTTAAACTTAAAAAATAGCAAGGATGAAACTGGATGCATCCTCATGTAAATTAAAAAAAGAAAAAGTATTTGAAAATGGGTAGGATGAAACTGTTTACATCCTGGCTATTTTTGTATTTTTGTCCATCATACGCCTTTAACATATCTAGTTTAAGGGCAAAAAAACCTTGTTTCGAACGAGATTTATGCATTGAATGAAATAATTCCTTTGCGATGACAATATTATCTGATATTTGTATTCCTTTCACAAAAGCATTTTGCGACCAAGAGATGAACTTATCCAAAAAAGGATTCAGTCTTATGGCAATGATCTTACTAGACTTCTAGTTCATGTTTTTTCTTTTCATATAACAATCTAATTGGTTCCACCTATTTACCACCCTTACTTTTCCTATTTGCCACTCCCATTAATTACCACCCCCACTTATCCTATTTGCCACTCACATATGTTCTCATATATCCTAAATACTACTTCGTGACTTTTTGTTTACACCCAATAATAATCCACGCTAATAACGGAACTTTTAGAAAACCCTAACTTATAAATTAACCACGGGCCACCTTCTTCTTCTCCATCTCCATCTCTCCCACCGTTCTTCTATTGCATCTGTCCTGCCGATCCCCACCTTTACTAATATCTTCTTAAAAGTTCAGGTTTTCTTCTGATTTTTGATTTTATATCAAAAAGATGCTTTCAAAGCACAAGAATGCTCAAGCAATACCAAAATCTAAAAAGATATAAAACTAGACCTAATTATAATTTCTAAATGTGGGATTCTGAAATTCTATCTTTTTATCTCAAATTCTTTATTTTTGATCTCAAATAAATTACGCGCACATGACATTGACTCAATTTGCACATCAAAATTGGTTGGTACACTGTACATGGAGAATCAACATATACAAAATGTGCCCAAATACAAAATAACTGTTTAGTTATCATTCTCAGTAATTCATTTGTAACAGGATTACATATACAAAATGTGCCCAAATTTCAATTTTGATTTGTCGCTATGACAAATCTCGTGATTGAAAATGGTGGAGGCCACTTGCAAACTTTGTCTTCTTCTTTCGAGGATTAATCAACATCAACTCCACTATTGGTTAATTCGATTCAACATTGCCTTGCCTGCTTAAGCTTTCTTTTTGAATAAATTTTTTAGTTATCTCTTCAACTTTTCACTTTGTTTCTTATGTACTTTCACTAGAAAAAATATGATCAAGTACTAGTATATATATACAGTTCGACAATGATTACAGGCAAAATATACAAAGTATATATATCCATTTCGAATATGATTGCAGCAATATGATCACTATTTCTATTAATGGGGTTTTAAGGAAAACAACGATTAGAGTTAAGTCAAATTTAATTTGACTTTTGTAGGTGGTAAATAGAGAAAAGTAGAATTATTTTAGAAATTTTGATGAAGGTGGCAAATAGGAAAAGTGTGGGTGGCAAATAGGTGGAACCATATGTTTTAGCTTTTGACAAAATGTAAAGGACAACCATGGGAGACATTTCTCTTTCTAAAGCAACTCTAGATGGACTTGCCAACACTACACCATATGGCCCGATTTGCAACCTTTAGTTTTTTGGGTGTGCAACGGATATAGACGTTGCAGACCCAAATCCGTTGCTCAAAACCAATAACACGTTGCACTATATCATAATAATTGGATAGAAAATAAAAAACTAGGACGCGCTTGTCTTTATCAGTATAGTCGAGGACTTAACCGTCTATTGCGACCTTATTATCCCTCTATTTTTCTTAATTTCATTTTCCTCATTTTCTTTTCTCTGTCTCAAAACTTCGTGTTCTCCGCTTCTCCTCCTCTCAATTTTTCGTCTCTTCAAACTCTAAATCTGGATCTGAAAAATTAAAACCCATTACTCCTATACCCTAATCTCATAAATCAAAACTAAATCAATCCAAATCTTTAAATAACTCAAACCCTAGAAATCGTTTTCTTCCTGTGAAGTTAAATGATTATGTATCCTTGGTTCCAACTTCAAGTTTCTTTCTCTGGTGATGAATTAATGGATCTTCCAGGGTACGTATAACCCTAATTTTCTTATTATTGTTTTTTTTTTTGCTATTATTGCTTTATTTTGACCTAATTTTATGAATAATATCTCTTGGTAGGCATTATTACAGAAATTTGTGTGCTTGGTTCCAACCGTAAGTTTATTTCTTTCGTGATGAACTAATCGATCCTGCAAGGTACGTACGACCCTAATCTTCTTCCTTGTTTTCCTATTATTGCTTTATTTTGAGCTAATTCTATGAATATTATTTAAATTGGTAGGTAATAGTCTCGCAAATATTTTGCAATTTTTGTTTTTGTTACTGTATTTCAGTATGGTTTTCTTGGTGGTGGTGATGCAGGTAAAAGTTGGAGATTTAGCAGTAGTTGGTAGAGATTTTTCATTCCCACGGGTTTGTTGAAGTGGGTGGAGATGTTGGTGGTAGGATGGTAGTTGTTGGCTGTAAGTGGGTAGGTTTTTTTTTTTTCTTGTTGTAGTTGTAGTGGTGGTTTGGTACTGAAGATGGAGGTTCTGCAGATGTTGGCATGTGGGTAGCTATTGGTGTCTTGTTGGTGGTAGTTTGTTGATAATGCTGATGTTTTATGGCCAGTTCTCTTATAATATTGATACATGTATGGAATTCGAGTTGGGAGTTGGAGTCAGTATTTTATGGAATTCGTTTTTGAAACTTACAAAACAACCTGAACTTCCTTAATAATGGATGTTGCTCTTCTTCACAAATCTTGACTTTGCATTTTCATTATTTGAAACTCCCTTCATTAATGATATTAATGATTTCTAACTTGAATTTAAACAAGTCCGTCATGCTGTTATTTCTACTCCACTAGTAGCAAAAAGTTTGAATTTTTAAATAAATCTTTGTCCTTTGTACCCTTCCCACAGTGCATTTCAAATATTCTAAATATCAGATCAACGTTTTGTCTTATGGCGCTATCTTCATTGTCTTTCCTAGCTAACATCCCTGTTTGCATAACTCAACCTAGTTATTTGTATCAATTTGGATATTTTGTTCGCATTTTACTTCAGTGAAAACCTCTCGGCAACTAGGACTGGCTTCATTCCCTTTGTTTATGAGAGGCTTATAACAAATGTTTTTCTCTCCTTTGGGATGAGTTATGTCTATGCTTTACTCTGTTTTATGGATCTGGTTTGTAGACTGTACTTCAAGTTGGTACTTCGGTTTTGAAGCAGGCTTTTGGCAAGCTGCGGCTATGCTGCACATGACTTTTGTGAATTTGTTATGGTTTAGAAATGTTCTTTTATCTGAGAATTCACTTGAGATTGCTGCCAGTAAGAATTAGAAAGCTCTACTTAGGGAACGTCGGGTCTAAGTGGCACCCCACCACCTCGGTGGCTACCCGGAAGATCGTTGCGGCAACGATGCCTGGTAACCAGAACTACCTTGACGGTGGCTACGGCCATGTGAATAGTAGAGTAAACTGTGTTTGCGGCTCTTAATCTTTTTATGTTTTACATTTGCATAAGAATTACATTTCTTACATTTCTGTTTAGCTGTTGCTCTTGTTTATTACTCATGTTTAGCGCTCGCACTCTGTTTTGTTGTTATACCCTCTACTGGGCATTCACTCACCCGTTTTATTTTTGCCCCGCAGAGTACGAAGAGAAGTTTCACAGTGAGCGAGCAGAGCTTACAGCAAGCCTGGAAGCTTTGAAAGTTAGTATTCTGTTAAGCTTATGATAATGTATATCACGGGGTTATCTGGGGTAGTTTGCTTTCTTTATTCCATGTCATTTTGTTACATTTTTCTGTTACATATATATGTTGGGTTCTTGTTCAGGATGTTTATATGGGTTGTAACTGAAAACTTGTCGGTTTCATGTACGATGGGTCTAGTCTTGGGTTGAATCCCTTTTGTTTTCAAATATTGATGTGTAGTAGACATCAATTAACTTAGCTTAACTGTGCAGTATGCATCCTACGTATTTTACATTTGTATTTCATTTGGATTTGCCTAGAATACACTTATAACTGGGTGCTTGAAATGTTTAAGTGCGACTTATAAACGATAGATGATAAGATGTTCTTTTTTACTTGAGCATTTTAGATTGAAAATTAGGAGGGTGGTGTAGACTCTTATACACTGGATTTAGCTAAGTTTGAATTTTTTTTATCTTGATTCCATACGAATTATCTAGCTTCAATTGGTTTGTGGGCACAGTACTATACCACCTGAGTACAGAGGGTAGTTTTAAACTCTTCAGATCAAGCGTAAATCATTATTAAGTCTCTGACTTTCTTAAAATGTCTTAGTATCTACTTTGATGTTAAGCTGACCAAGTAGTGTGCCTAAATTTTTTATGTGTATTTCTCATGTGCTCGGTCTTGTCTTATATGCCACTTTCTTTCAGATTCCTACTGTGTGTAATACTAAGTTTTCAAAATGCTAACCAAAAATACTAGCATGGATGGTAATTGGTCTTGTTTTAACTACCGAGTATAGCAGGAGATTCTAAACCTTTGTAATTTAACATTAAGATTTGGATTTAAGACTGAAATCGATGTTTAGATAGATTTGATTGATATGTGTTGAAAATGCTACAGTTTAATCTCAAGTTTCCAACTTGTTAATTCTAGAAAACAAGCACATTGATCAAAGCAAAACTGTTCTCGATGCTAGGGTGTGGTACGTGCATGATATTCATTTACTTTGGTACAAAAGTGGTTGGTGTCACAAGGTGTTTGTGAAAAGCTCTCATGGATGATACTTGAACTTCTTGGTGGGAAAAGCAACATGGTATTGAAAAGGCACAGCTGCGCCGATATGCATTGTGCTTCTCTGATTGGTAGGCATAGCTCGTGAGCTCTTTATTCGTGTTTTTAGCAAAAAAACAAAGTTTTTGTGCCTCTTTAATAACCAGACAAAATGATGCAATCTTGCAACATTCGGGACAAGATTTTATGGTATTTTTATATTGTGGTTGTCTTTTTGTAAGATGTAACTGAGTGTTTGTGGCTGCAACTTTCAGGCTCTTTGTGGGAAATCTCTAATCTCCAAAAACGTGGTACCATTGGAAAATTTATCGTGATGATGGGGAAAATTGGTCAGGATGTGAAACCCACTGCATCAGCATGAGAAGGAGAAGTGGTTTTGGGGTAATTGCAATTTAATTTGGAAGGAATTGACTATAATCAAATGCGGAATAAGTAATTTTATCAGTGTATCAGTGAAAGTATTTTCTACAATTTCACAACTTGCGATTTAATTTGGTAGGAATTGACTATAATCAAATTGGAATCAAGTGCCTAATAAAGTAATTTCATATGAACATAGTTAAGCTATCAGTGTAGTCATTGTGAAATGGTAGCTTATTAGGCACTTGATTCCAATTTGTTTTTCCTTCTTTAGTAGAATGGATTGAGAATAAGTTATTATCTGATGTTAGTATAAATTGATGGATTGTGATGACCAACCACATATGTTCATATGAAAAATTGGGTCTTTTAGTTGATCTACAATGGTATATGCGAGAGATCTGCATTTAATTATCGTCGGATTTTTTTACCTGGAATTATCGTCGGAATGAATTTATTTTTTTAATTTTTTTTTACCTGTAAACAGGTTTGCAACGTATATAAGTGTTGCTCAAATTAAAGTAATACGTTGCCTAAATTATTGTAACCGTTGCACAAATTAAAAAATTCGTTGCTCCTAAAACGTTGGTAAACAAATTGACCAACGTTTATTTGCGTTGCACTAATTAATTTTCCCAACGTATTTTCGCGTTGCACATAAATTTGCTACGCCCTATTCCCAACGGATATACACGTTGGTGAAATTCATTGCAACGCGTATATCCGTCCCAAATCGGCTGTTTTGGTGTAGTGCAATTTTAGCCAGTTGTTTATCTAATATAATCTTTATTCACAAAAGAAAAAAAATCATCATATTTTATCCTGGCGAGATTGGGGTATACCCAAACTAATTGGGGTATACCCAATGAGACAAAATAGGGTCATTTTGAAGTAAAAGAGGTCACCCCTTAACCAAATATTTTCAAAATGGCAAAATTGCCCTCGTTTAATTAACCCTAAAATTTTGATTGGATTAATTAATTAAGTTTAAATTGATTGAATAGATTAAAACTTATGAATTTTAAGTTATGAAATTTTGTTTTTGATTGAACTTTTGTGGGATGATTTTTGATGATTTTTTTTTTTTTTTTGAGAATATCTCTTGCAACGAAAATGAAGCACACAACCGAAATACTTCTAAAAAAGGGGATTGTGAATTCGTTATATGAAATCATACTCAAAATCAAAGAATAAATCAACACTTTCGTTCGAAAATATGAAAAGTAAAGCAAGGTCGACTAATGAAGATCATGCCGGCCAAAAGTGGCCGGCAAGATCTTCATTGTCGACCTCGCCGGCCAAAAGTTGCCGGCAAGGTCTTCATCGTCGACCTCGCCGGCCAAAAGTTGCCGACATGATCTTCATCGTCGACCTTGCCGATTTTTGTTTTTTGACATACAGGAGATGACATAAAAATTTTATTGGCCGGCAAGGTATTCAAAAAATACCCTTCCGGCTGTTTTTGGCCGGCAAGGTATTCAAAAAATACCCTTCCGGCTGTATTCGGCCGGCAAGGTATTCAAAAAATACCTAGAATTTTCATTGAAAAATTTCTGATCACGCCATGGTTGTTATGAAAAGTCGGCAAGATATGCATGTTACGACCTTGTTAGGCCAAAAACAGAAATCATAATTTTCGATTTCTAACCTAATATAACAATCAAATCACACAACACAATGATGGGTTTGAGTTTAAACATCATTTATAGTCTTCTTTTCATTTGTTAGAGTCAACAATTTTTTTGGAAAATCAAAGTTGAAGATTTTTATATGGCTTTGGTTGATGGAAGATGAAGATGAAGAAGAAGAGAAGATTAAGAGTTGGTTAGTTTTTTAATTTTAGGGTTAATGAAATTAAGAAATAAGTTTATTTTTAAAATTTAATTAGTTCAAGGGTATTAAAGTAAAATCACACTTTTTAATAATGACACACCATGTCCCCTTGAAATTGGGTATACCCCAATTAGTTTGGGTATACCCCAATCTCGCCAGGTATTTTATGCATCTAATTTTATGTTGTACGAATTTGCATGGTCCATGTGTCTCACTTGTTTATGTGTTTTGGATGACATCTTGAGGTCTAGAAAAAATATTATACTCCCTCCGTCCCTATTATAAAGGCGGAGTTTGTAAATTTTATAGTCCCATTAGATAGGTGGAGTTCCAATTTCAAGGATGTTTTTTTCTCATATGCCCATATTCATGATGCATGGTTATCATACAATCTAGTTAAGTGTGAGAAAGAAATTTATAGATTTATATTAATATATAAGATTTGTATTGGGAAAAGAAGAGGATAAATTAGGAAAGTAGTGGAAAATTTATGAAAACTAAATTTTTTCTTATTCTAAGAGAATGCTCCTTCTCCGCCTATATATCGGGGACGGAGGGAGTATATGACTATGCGCATTTGCGTTGGGAGTAATTTTTTGTTTCCCCTGTTAGACACTGAAAAATACAGTGACACTTTGCTATGCGGCTTATATTTTATTTGGTGGGTGGAAGTTTGACATTGACTCAAAATTACAGTGCAATCCAGAATTTTATGGTTCTTTAAATTGAAAATCTAGTAATACAATAATGTTAATTTGAGGAGGCGTGCGTCTGTGCGGTGGTCCTCGTGAACCATAGTGGTGAACGCAAGTCAGATGGTGTAGCACATATCCCGAGGGTGGTACATGTTTTCAGAATCTTGTACCTAGCTTTATCCCCTTGTTACCACATGGTTCTAGAAATGAAACGTTTTCTTTTTGTTTTTTTGAAAGCAAACGTACTCTTTTTGCTTTTTTTTTTTTTTTTTTTTTTTTTTTTTTTGAAGCTATAGTCAAACAAAAGAAATGGTTTACATATGGCATTATCCTTGTACATGATTCACCTTTCAACTAGTCAATATTTGATGCAGAAGTCTCGTGGAATGTGTTCAGTATTAATGTGATCCCGAGAGAGAATTTTAACAATCAAAATTCTTCAAGAGTTGGTCTCTCTAGTTTCCTGGCTATCAAAACTAGAGGGTATATATAGCATATCGACAGCTTATAAATACGCCTAGCCTACGTTATAATTTTTGCATGCTTCTTCACAGAAATATGGCATACCTTCTTCCTTCCTTTGTTAGTGTTTTGCTTGTTTCCACAAGTATGGCAACTGAAATACTAGAGCTTTCTTCATCTACTAAATTCATTTGGAAGATAGATAACTTCACAAAATTGAATGCTCATGAAGGAGTTTACTCTGATGTTTTCTCTGTTGGTGCTTCCAAATGGTATGGCAAATTACTTTACTTGTCACTGCTGTTTCTTGTTTATATGAATTCATTTGTTTCTTGATTATGTCGACTTTTGATTAATCCTCTCGGTTTTCACGTTTAGGAGAGCACAAATTTATCCAAAGGGATACCGGAAAGTGTATGATCACTTATCATTGTACCTATGCCCTGTTGATTTGGAAAAATCAGTGCATGTGAAGTTCAGTTTTGCCGTTACCAGTCAACCCAACTGCGATAACACAAGTATGAAAGGTAATATCGAAATATTTACGCTCTTTTTAGTTAAATTCCTGGGAAGTTATGGAAGATATAAATATATTTGTTGTTTGCTTGCAGAAGGTGATCACAAATTTGAAACAGCTTCTCGCGCTCATGGTTGGAAAAAATTCATGCGTCTTAGTGAACTCCATGATCCTGATGAAGGATATATTGTGAATGATACTTGTATAATCGCGGCGGTGGTTTCTTGTAGGACCACGGAGGAGCTGGAAAACATTCTCTATTCGGAGTTTAGGAGCTGCAAAATGAAAGATGACTCATGGAGTCACGAGGGATGAATTTAAGCATGCAGAAGTTAGCTGATTACATTGAAGAATTACTTGCAAGAATATATAATAAGGATTAGATTTATGGCTTGATGGATTGTTCGTACACAATCCTTTTTTTTTTTCTGATTTTTTTTTTCTCTCTTAAAAATACAGTAAGAGGGTATATAAGGAAAAAACCAAAAACCCCATTGGAAAGTGTTTTCTGCCTATACAAAGCGACTAGAAAATTTTACTTCTCCGCCTATATATATGGGACGGAGGGAGTAGTACATTCATATGTGTTGCATTCCGGTCAAGGAGGTGTGTGGTGGTCCTGTTGATCCATAGTGGTGGCTGCACTTAGTCTGAGGTGGGGTGTTAATGTTTAGAACTCGTGGTCTAGATACGAATCGTTTTGTTTTTGGGTTTTTTAACAATATGTCCCTCTTTATAATTGTAATTACAAATATGTCACTCTTTCAAACAGAATTAGAAATATATCCCTCTGTTAAGTTTTGTCATCCGAATTTTTGAAAACAAAAATTTGTTTCCACGTCACACGTATTTACACCCAAATGTGGACAAACCTGCCCTCAACATTTAACTATAGGTAGTTAACTGTACAAGCTGACGTGGAAATCCTTTACACGTGGCTACTTGTACACATCATCCATGATGACATGGCAAATCTGACACGTCATCTCTGTCACCCAAATATGACCTCATAATATGCTCCATGTACTATAAAACCACAATCACTTCCATCTTTTTTAATCTGCAGAACATAAAAATCCATAAAAATCTACAAAATCATCTAAATTTTTTCCTACAATGGATGGAGTTATGCACAAATTCAATGTCAGTAGTAGTATGGGTGAGGTATCTAGCAGCAGCAGCAGTTGTAACAGTTTATGTTCAATGTGTGAAATAGATAATCATCCACCAATTCAGTGTCCATGGATCTACTCTAGGTGCAAGAATGTACCTTGCAATGGTGTTAGGAGTATGTTGTTGTCCCAAACTGCTGATCATCCTGGTGAGAAGTTCTTTAACTGCTCCATCTGCAACTATTTTGAATGGTTTGTAGATGCAATAGATGCTGTTAAAACATTCATTTCTGACCACTTGTATTTCTAATGGTACCACCTGGTTCTGTGCATCCAAACCAGTAGCAGCCATAAGAACACCTTCCATCTTTCCAGTTAGGTGACATTGATAGACACAGTGTCTAATTTGATCTCAATACTATATATTGTTGGCACTCGATTTTGTATTAATTTTGGTGTTTTATGTGTTTGTAGGTATTTTTGGGCAATAAACATTTTTGGAAAAATCGGCTCGAAAAACTACTCGGAGAACCCCGGAGGACATTTGATATTCGGAATCTCGCTTTTGGATAAGGGGCACCTTAATTTATAAGGGGCATCTCAGCTGGGCACCTGCTATTCGCACCCCAGAACAGGATATGGGGAAACCTTTTCTTCTTCGTTTGAAAACATTTTTTGGCGGGAAATAGTCACAGTCGACGGCATAACTAGGGTTTTATTTTTGGAGGCAATTTAAGAAGACTCAATGGCTGTAATTGATTGGGAAGACTTGATTAAGTTTCACAGGCATGGTATGATTAATGTTTTGGATTAGAATTGGCTGGAAATTCAGATTGTATAGCTAAGGGAGTTTGCGTATTTTGAAGAACCCAATACTGCTGGCTTGGTTTTGGAAGTCGTCTAGAGAGATTAAACCGCTAAAATTTGTTTTGTTGGGCCTGTTTCATATAAACAGGACTGGTAAGTCCATCAAATTCAAAACAATAGGGTTGCAACGTCGGAATTGAAGAAACATGGACGTGTATTCTTTTCGTGAGAAAAACTCGAGGTTCCGTGGGTTTACTTGTGGAAGATACGTGAAGATTTGTTTCTGCATGAGTGTGAATAAACATTATATGGGTATACAGCGTTTTTGTAGCGTATCTGTTGAGGATTATCGCGTGCAGGAGAAGAAACAAGAAAGAAAATATTCCCGTGGCTGGCAGCATTAATGAAGATGATTCTGGAGTTATTACAGTAATTTTTGGATTCCTGCGAGTATATAAAGGTGATACGGCACTCAGAGAGGGAGGATAGGGAGCTTGGGGAGAGTTTAGAGCGTCAATAGGGCAGAGAAATCAAAGTTGCAGAGCATATTTTTCTGCTCCTGTGGAAGACGGCCAGAAACCGTCGTTCTTCAACAGTGTTAACGACTCGCATCTGTGGGTCGTAGTTTGGAGGCAGACTTAAATCAACGGTAACAACGATAGGAAGGTTTTATCGTTCTCTGTAACAATTCGGTTTGTAACACTTATATCTGTTACAAACCCGGTTTTTATTTGATATCTCTCCTTTTCATCATTTGTAAGCACCTTTGAGCAATAAAATCATATTTTGAGCGTGTTTCCAATATGATGAGCTAAACCCATCCTCTGGGGCGACGCAGGAAGCTATCTTGCCAATGAAAAAGTGGTAATTCTTAATTATTTAATTTGTGCAATTTTTAATTATGATTATTTGCCTAGATTGAAAATAGATTTTATGATTTTTGTTAAACAATTGTATTTTCTATTGATGGAATATTCTTTCCCTAGGGTTTTGATATCCCATGCTTTGGATTAACATTTGTTGTTTCTAAAAAAATCTACTTTTGCAATAGTTGAGAATCAAATTGAACGTGTGAAATTGCATGATTGTAATTAGTATCACTTTGGAATTGGTAAATAGCGGAATCCTAGCCCCAACCTCTCCATAATTTCCAAACAACTTTTTAATTGAGCTTGTTATTTTTATTTACAAAAATTAAGTCTAAAAAATCTACTTTCACAAGTCTTGAACGAACCTATTACTACAACATCATTGAAAAATACCATCAATTTTTGGCGCCGCCGACGCGGACTTGTCTTTAGGCTAGAGTTTTTAGATTTTCTTTTAGGTTTTTATTTATTTGTTCTTCTTTACGTTTTTTTGGGTTTTTGTCTTTTCCTTTCAGATTTTGGGATTTGGAGCGAAAGTAAAATTTGCCAAAGCTTGTGGTGGATACTTAAAGATTTGGACTTAAAGACAGAGCGAAAGGAGCGAAAGAAGAAGATTTTTTATATTTTATAAAAAAGAGAGAGAAAAAAAGAAGAGAGAGAGATATTTTTTTTATTTTTTTATTTTTTTTAAGACTTTCCTTTTCTTTTGTACTTTATTTTTGGACTTTGGACTTGGACATTTGGACATTTGGACATTCTTTTATTTTTTAAACCCTACGGAAGGGTAGTATTAAATATTAAACTGTTTGCAGAGAAGGACGGTGATTACGATATCACCTCGGCCCCTCGGGTTCGTACATGACATAGGAGTCGTGGCCCGAGTCCACTACAACGGTTCATCCCCGTGCAGTACGGGAGGTAAGTTTGTCGAAACACTCGCGAATCCCAATCGGCGAGTTTCGTATTCCTTCGTTTGCATATATGCTGAGGACTTAAAAACGGTTGTTTTAATTTCCTAGTAAAGGGCAAGGACTGGCCATACAAGATAAGGGTTCGGATTTCATCACCGTTCTCTTCTTGCCCGCCTTAGGAAAACAATACTTGACGCGAACCTAAGCTTTAAATTTTGGAATAGAACGAGACCGATAGGGTAACGAGCTTAATAGGAAAGTCATTCGAAAAATATTGGTTACTCTTTTAGCATACTTCGAAGTTCATGATGGTTTCTGTGAAGTTGAATGCGTGACTGCGCCGCCTTGTAATAGTGCTGAGGCCTTGGGTATCAAATCTCCACGGAGCTTCCAGAGGGGTTTGCTTAAATTGTAACGAATTCCCTTTCGAACGATTAGAAGCTGGTCTAGAAAACAATCTAAGTTGAGCCATCATGCATTTTGTTTGCTAGATATCATTAGGTTTGTTGTGGTGGAGTCATCCTTGTTTGTGTTTGCATAGAACTTCCCTTCCTTTTAGGATTTCTCTTTTTCTTTTTATTTTGTTTTGCTAGTGTTTGCCCGAGGTCTTTTTATTTTCTTTTTCTTTTTCTTTTTAAGAACTCAAAACATAATTAACATTTCAACTGTTACTACTATGTAAGCAAATAGTTTAACAACTCAGTAATCCAATCATTATAGAACAATGTACCAACGGGTACTCAATTTTTAGATCTTCTCATAGTTCCTTACAATTTTGGGTAAGACTGTTGTTGGGTGCAGTAATCAAAAACAAGGAAAATTCAAATAAACAAAAGTTATTGGCTCCTTTATATTGGAAGTGATCAATTTGATGAAACAGACGAGCTCCCCAGATCTCCGCAACGAAAACATGGAAAGAATTTGCAAAACAGAGTGAGTCATGTGTTCAACGCGCTGTCCCTAAGACATTAACACCCCGCTACACCCAAAAGTGATGCCATAACCTTCACAAGGCGGATGCCTCTAGGATAAAACACCCTACTACACCTACTACTAGCATATGAAATAGATGCTCAACTTGAGCTTGACAACTCCAAAACCCTTAAGGAAAATCGAGAACGCTTAAGAAAACAATAGAAACATATTTTTCTTTGGGTCTCTCTAAAATTTAGAGAAACTATTTTCCTTGAATTATTTCTATAGGTAAATAAAAGCTTGTTTATATAATAACGTAATACAACTTAAGAAGAGGAATCTCCCCTGATGTGGGACTATTAAGTTTATATAGTCTAATAAAATAATTTAAGATTGGAAACTCCCCGATGTGGGACGAATAATATTTTCGTTCACAAAGAAAACAAAAATTAATTTTATTCAAAAGAAGAAACTTTAAAATAAAAATTAATATATATTGATTTCCCAATAAGGACTTGGTGCAATTATGAACTATACATAACTCTTGTTGATGGTTTCCTTAAAGAAAGATAAATGACTTGTCTAGTAAATTTCGGTAGTCACTAACCGTTCTTTAGTATTTATCACCTGTAGAAACAACGAGTTCTTAAGAGTCTCCATAGTTGTTGCAGAAGGTAGTAGATTATCACCTTTGTTGACAAACAAGATGGACTAAGACTAAGTTTACGCTAATGCATATTCCATGAATATTACACCTTTTACCGAGATTTATAATAAGGAAATGAGACACTCTGATGTCTGTTGATATTTGATATATCTTAGCCTCTCTAGTAGTAATTATTCGGAAAAGCAAAATTGGACAAGACGGTTTGATTGAATGCGACCATTGCAAACAGAAAATCCTCTAGCTTATCATTATGCGGTGTATGGATTGATTTGCCACGATCAAAAACCAAAACCATAATATAAAGTTCTTGAAGTTTTTTACTCCTTGGAAATGTATATATAGAAAATGGAATAATCTGCGACATTCCGAATTTTCCAGATCTCTAGCGGACACAGATTCGGCATTGTGGGCCGGGTCCGATCCAGCTAGCAAGTCCAAATTTCCGGACCACCACTTGTGTAGGACCAGAATTTTCGTCTTAAAAAATTTCAATAAATAAAATCAAAAATTCAAGCTGAAATGAACTTTACTAAATGAAATTTAACCTTACTTTACTCCGTACCTGCCATTCATTATAATGATCTCTGAAAGTAGTAGCTAAAGCAGTGGTTTGATGACCACCAAAGAAGGGTGACAACATCCAAACAGATTTAGCATACTAATATTCAAAAAGTAAATGATGTACAGTTTCTATACTATTCTTACAGAAAGTAAATGTTGTACCGTTTATATACTATTCTTACAAAATAGTACATTTATCGTCTATGTCTTTCGTATGTCGACTAAGAATTTCTGTTACAGGTAAGGCCTCGTTTAAGCACTTCCATAAAAATAGCTTGACCATTCGGGGAAGTTGTATTTTCCAAAAAAAATTCCAGAATAGGTCCCTTTGGCTATCAACACGCATTCTACAAAGTCTATCATACAGAGATCTAATAGTAAATTTACCATTCTTAGTTAATTTTCATCTAGGTTTATCCTTCTATAAGTTATCATCCCTATCTAAGAACATATTAATATTTAAAATGGATTGAGCAATTATGTGAGGAAAAGAGGCTATGATTAGTTCATGGTTCCACTTATTCATATCAGGGTTATTCAAATCTAATACAAGTGTTAACGGGTTGTTTTTTTTTCTGAAGATTGTTGATCTAGAGTGATATCTAGATCTGGAGTGATATTTAGATCTGGTATCCATTGATCAGTCCATACGTTTGTGGATTGTCCATCTCTTACTTCTCAACAAGTATATTTGTGAACCATATTAACTTCCTGCAATACATTAATGAACATATTCTCCTTGATTAGAATTATTTTAATGTGAGTAAAAATTGATTTCGAATATTAAACTCCAAGACATGTGTTTGGGGAATTCCTTTTCACCTGTAAGATACCTAGTCATAAATAGGTGTTATGAAGAGTCACCATTATACATAGTAAGTCACATATGGATGAAGAGACACTTCGTAGAGTCACGGTTGATTCTATAAATACACATCTCTTATTTTATTTTTGCAAGGGTTTTTACAAGTTTTGAAGTCAAAGAGTCAGAGTCGTATTTAAGACCGCAGTAATCGTCAACATTCGCTAGACAAGTATTATTGTCGTGGTACTTATTACAAGAGGTGATCGTTGCATCTTGGGAGACGACATCCGTAAACCGTGAGGACCGTAGGAGAGGATGAATTTTCTTTAAGGAAAGAGGATCACCTCGCGTCGATCAACACAAATCAATAAGTATTCTAACTTTCTGTTTTATTAGTATTTTTCTTTATCACATGAGCATGATTTTCGAGAAACCGAAATGCATGCTTTCCCAACATGTGTACGAGGACTTATCACTATGCATATACCCTATCCACTTGATAAAATTAGTGTCCACGTAGTTCAAATTCATTGTTACCAGTTGATCGACATATTTTGCAAAACATTTCTCTCTAATCTCTCTCTCCCTCCCCTTTTCTATCTAAAAAAACCTATCTTCTGAAAAATCTTTCTTGCTCGGATCTAGTTCAATCGGACTAGATCCGAGAACAACATTTTCTTAGTTATGGGGATTTTCACAGTTATACTGTGACTGGTGGTATTTCTTATATATCATTTTTAATCAAGTTATATATCATCTAATTTTTGTATTCCAAGATCATGTCATTCTTTAAAAATGTTATTCTTCAAGACATCACTAATATCTTTTATATCGTTCTTTCAGTTTCTTTTTTTCCAAAAGAAAATATCACATATATATTATATATGTTCTTAACATACAAGATATTTTTATGATCGAGTGAATATTGTTGCATATAGTATGCATTTGTTTATCACATAAATATTTATTTAGTTGTTCTAAATCAAATAAACCCAAAGATGAGGATATTTTTTTCTCTGAGGTAAGCTATCACAAGTGCATTATTTCAACTAGGTGCACATATATACAAACAAAAAAAATGGCATATCACATTCACATATCTGGGATGTGGTTACCTGAATTAATACATTCACTTCACACAAAAAACCTATGGAATTATTCAAAAGAAAATACATTTATTTTAGGTAGTCAAAGTGATACTTCAACATCCACATCTAATGAACAAATGTGGGTATAGTTCATTCTTTATACAAGACCTTTACCTAGTTTATGAAAATATCACCTATATACTTATCATGTTTTTAATATACAAGGTTTTTTTCATGATCGAGTAAATGTTAGTGCATACAATTTGTTTCTTACATAAATATTTATTTAGTTGCTCTAAATCAACTAATCCCAGTATTGAGGATTTTTTTTTCCGAGGTAAACTATCACAAATGCATTATATATCAAGCTGATGTACTTGTCTAATTAGTCAACATTACGTGAAAATTTGAATTAAAGAAAACTAAGAAGTTGATATCCTTTTTTATAAATAGGTAAAGAGTATATTACCGATTTTCTCCATTAACTAAATATATTTCTTTGATGTATTAAATCAAAGAGTACACAAACATTAATAAGAATAACTATGATTTTGATTTCAAAACTTCCAAATCCATTTAAGTACCATTTGAGTAACTGAGGAAAGGAAAACCCAATCATATCGCAGGAGTAAAGCTCAAAACAGAATTATATCAGAAGTGGCGAATCATAATAGCTCCTTCCTGCAAAGTTCGTTCCTACAGATAAGGCACACACCGGCTAATTTTCATAGTAATAAAATAGTAATTTAAAATCGATGATCCCAATACCTTTCATATTTCTTTAGTCCTCCACTCATTAATCAGAAAGTTTCAATCGTTCTATTGATTCCACTAGTAAACTCACTCAGACTTTCTCTAACAACTGGTTCAGATTAACAATATGTTATTCCACTCTTAACTGCTCTTGTAGTTCACTTATCTGTCTTCTCAGTGAATCTACTTCACCTTGTAGGATGCTTAACTGTAGTTTGAGCCTTCTACTGGTGTATCTCTTTCTACAAGTGCTTCTTTCTCATCACGCTCAAGTTCTTTTAGATGATCTTGAAGGATCTCTGTTTTCACTTTTAGTTCTGCTAGCAACTGATTTCATGCAGTAAATTTTTCTTCCATGTTGAATGGATTTTTTATCTTGCTCACAGTGGTTGAATTCTGCGTCCTCAAAACTTCAATTTGATTCATCATGCCTTCCAATTAACGGCTCAGTTGAGCTTCTATATTGCGCAAATTATTTTCTACAGTAAAATCTCGATGTTGTAGTTGATTTTCATAGCTTCATCATCTTCATTTATAATTTGTCGTTGAAGTTCTCTCTCTCTGATACTTGTAATATGAGGCCAGCTATTTGACCCTCCAAACGACGAAGTTCAGCTGATCGTGCGAGTCTGAGGCCAGCTATTTGACCCTCCAAACGATAAACTTCAGATGATTGTGTCTCCAACTGTATTCCAAAGCAGAAGGTAAAGTAGTAAGAGTTGTTTTTCGTTTTGATGACTCTCGAACTGATAAACACTTGTAGTCTTTATCATTATTATTTACACAATTGTAGCCCCCATCTCCACCACATCCGACTCATCTTTAGTAAATGGGATGCAAGATTAGAATTGTCTCACAATATGATAATTTTTCCTTGTAAGACCTTGATTTGGATCTTTGAGAACCACATGAAAGCGTAAGGGACCATGCAACCATGAAAGTTTCTGCAAAATGGTTCACCATGGATGTCTTGCCTCAAAAAATGAGAAATATATCGAGTAAATACTTCCTTATGCCAATTCAAAATAGTATAAAAGAGTAGTGAGAAATATCTAATCAAAACTTAATGTGACAAATAAACATCTACATTAACTTATGACACAAATGTGGGTTGACACTAATTAATAACGACAACATTATTATATATATGTCATATCAACTTTTTTCAGATAAAAATTTCACATATATACTTATTGTGTTTTTAACTTATATGGCAGCCATCATAAAACAGCTTACAAGTGAAGCAAACTGATCTAGTAGAGAAGAAGATGGGTATAACATTAGATAAGATCATTAAACCCACACGAGAGAGTTACAAATCATTGTTGATCACCTTGTTTAGAGTATGCATGAATGTATATGAGTTTAGCAACACGTTATATTATTTTATTTTGTTAATAATTTAACATTTCACTTGGGAATATAATTTCGTTAAGCTACCATATTTTCCAATGTTATAGAAACAGAGAATGAAAAACAGTTCTGTAATGTAGAACAAGAACTTGTCTCAGCCAAACGAAGAGAAAAGAAATTCCGAGAGAATCTTACTGCTTGTCAAGAATCAATTCAAAAATGAGAAAAATCATTCAATGCACTTCAAGTATTGTAATTTTCTGCGCTCCTTTGTCTCTGGGTGTAGTTAGCCAAATGTTTTGTTATTATTAAGCTAGAGTAAAATTCTAAGTTACACGTACAATAACGGGTTTGAAAGTTGTCCAAGTTTAATGAGTCATCTCATCCCTCAACTTTAAAGTAAAGCACCATGACTTAATAAGTGGAGACAAAGCTACTGAGGGAGCAGAAAGCTGTCTTGGAGAGAAAAATAGAAAGTTTGTTATCCGAAGAAACTTCTTCTACAGAGCTTAACATGTTCGCCAACCTCCTCCAAGATGCGATCAAGAGTTTCTTAATTTCCTTTCCATCTTATTGTAACATATACATATTAAATTATGATGTGAAATTGCCTTCATTTTGATAAGTGAATTTCCCTTTATGTTCTACAGCATACTCAAGTGAAAGATTCGAGTAGTTTGAATATAAGAACACTATTGGATTATATCGAAACTGATATATAAGTTCTTATGTAAGAATATCTACCCGGATCAGAAAGAAATCTATAAGAGGTTAGAAAAAGGATAACATTGAGATACTAATCTTTCATCAGTTTCTAGTAGTACCAATCCCCTCCCTCTATATGTATATATATATCTTATTTTGAATACTTGTTTGGCTCTGGAACTTTAGGTATTTGTCTTGAATATACGATGATCATAGTGTTGTTTAGTTCTCTATCTTTAGATTCCTCATCATCAAGTTTTTGCAACATCCTAACACACATCTTTTGCTGTGATTTAGACCGATATATGTTCATCGAAATTTTCCATTGATAATGAAACTAAAAGTAAGTGAACGGAAAATACAAGTGAAAGAAATAAGTAAATGGTGTAGTTAAGGGCATATACATTTGAATGAAGTTTGTGGGAAATAGCCGTTAACAACAGAATAACAATCGAGTGAAAGAGTCTAATCGCTAGCAGTAAAGACTCTATTGCTGTGATAGAGATGCTCGCTCCATAGCATCTCTATCGCTATGCACTATTTCTATAGTGGCACTCCTAGTTTTCCAGGCCACCAAAAAATAAATTTCTACCGTGGTGCATAGAAACCTGCCGTGGTGTATTCTATTTTAAATATCTATTTCTGTTTCGCTGTTTGGAAGAGGTTGGTGCAGGTCAAACGCTAAAATCATGACCATTAATTCTAGTTCTCGTAATTTAATGCAGCATGCTTCTTTGTCCTATCTACGTATGGAAATTCATTCTCAAAAAATCCACAATTCTTTAAGAAGGATACACACATTTGCTTCAAGTCAAAAAATGGTTTGTTGTATGATATGTACGGAAGTGTTCGCGAGTGCGAATTCCATCACCTTTTCATGCACAATCAAAACCAATGAAGTTTTGAACTCAGGTCACTAGTATCATCACCCAGTGACTTTATCATTGTACTACCGTGACACCGACACACGAAATTAAGTAGTAATAATTACCTGATGTTAAGTAGTAATAATTTCCTGATGTTAATATAGAATGATTCATGTAACTGCTTGTATCTCTTAATTTGCAACTTAATAACTTGTCCTTCGGGATTGTCAAATATTTTATGAGTAACCCGTGCAGCTACGATGTGTCGGATCACATATTTGAAGTATGTGGCCTATCTTAACTTTTAAGGACGTATAGATAATTGTCTTTATTTTTCGGGGGATTCGCAAAACAGCTACGATGTGACTTTTTTGTTTTTTGAAAGTACCATTTGAGTAACTGAGATTTTCCATGGGCACATATTGTAGAATGCACCAATATGGTTCATGTATATGGTGTGGTGTGCTGAACCATCCGCGCATATGACTCCCAAAATATAAATTCGTGTGTAAGGAAAACAATTAAGTAGAAATTAACGTTTAGACCCCTTATTCCTGGGCTTTGGACGTTCTAATCTTTTCCCTCCGAGCCAGTACTCTCCCGCTCAAATTTCCCTGACCTAGAAATTTTAATCCAAATTTTAGAAGAGTTAATGGAGACTCTCGCCCATCCAAAAATAATTTATTTTTTATATTTCGCTAAACTCCCTTCCGTATATTTCAAATGGAGAGAGAGTATAATTTTAGATCTGACATTTTTAGGGAGATATAGAAAGGCGAATTAAGCTCTCGGTTTGCAAATCTGGAAAAGAAAAATGAATAATTCTCTGATAGAGATGACATCGATGGATTCACCATTAAATTAAAAGAAAAAGATAAGTTTTGATCTTGCATTTAAGATTATTGTTTTTTATTTCGCGTAGGAAACACTTTGATTTCATATATAATTTCTTATCTAATTCATAATCAATGTTTCGATGTGTAATCCTGGGATGATTCTCATCATTTTGATTTAAAAATCATGAAGGTAAAATTTTGCAATTGGAGAATAATATTTTTTGGGGACAATCACGTCATCAACATGTTAGAGCAAGGCGCTGACCAACCAATTTTGATTCCTCGATAAATTCTTCTTCGTGCATCCAAACTGAGTGATTGTCGGCCCGATGAGATCGTATGTCAACTACCAAGGTCGTGAAGGCGGCATTCCAATTTTCAGAAAAGGTTAAAAATTTTAGAAATATAAAATGACAGCTCCAGAAACGGTCACATTCAATCACCATCGAAAATATTGCAGTCGGTTGATCGAATCACTGCAGTCCTTTTCCACGTAACTATTACAGTCAGTTGATCGAACTATTGTAATCCGGTTTCACAGCAACAGCTGTTGGCCTGTTGATCGAACAGCCGCAGTCCTTTTAATTGCTACAGTCCAGTGGGACGAACTGCTGTAGTCCGATTTTCCCCAAAAATTGTTTCAATACAGTTTTCCTCACAACTGATTCAATCCAGTTTTGCGCATAACTGTTGCAGTGCAGCTGATCACAGCTGCTGAAATACAGTTCCGTGGCAACTGTCTTCGATCCAGCTTGGACTTAACTGGTGCATTCCAATCCCACAGACAAATCAATTACTAAGTCGAGACGACACGCTAAGGCAACTATACTAATCATCGTCGCTGGAAAACACCGACATAGCCAGTGGGCATCCTAATCACTTCGTAAGCGAAGACGCATTAACATTTTCAATAAGGTAAGTATACAATTTACATATTTTTGCATGTTTTCATATATTCATGCATACTTTTGTTCAGTAAGACACCTTTAATGTGGCAAGCATCTTCTCACGAGGGGATGCACACATTTCAATTCTGCGTGCATCTGGAATAGTGGGATTGGCCCCCAACGCGAATTCCAGATAGCAGACATATTCAAAATCCCATGCGCGAGCAAAATGCAGCAAGGCAGTGCACCCTTGTGCAAGCATTGAGCAGCATGACAATTACTATCTTCTGGGGGCGAGTTGCATATCACTTCAACACGACTGACCATCACTTGGGGGCAAGATATGTAACACCTCATGGTCTAAAATTACTCTTTTGGGGCAAGCTGTGTAACACTTCATACACTTGGGGGCAAGTTACATAGCACCTAATTGCAATTAAGCTCCTGAAAATCGAAACTTCAGGTAACCCAAACTTCTTAGTCCTCCAACGAGTTGCAGGATTAAGAGGGGGCGAGCGTACACCCAAATATTTTTACGCAATTTTTACAATCAGTAATGTTAAACTGCTATAGTTATGTTGATTGAATTATTGTACTCCAGTTCAAAAGCAACTGCTGCACTCGGTTGGACTCGACCGATGCAGTCGCTTTTGCCTATGAATCTTTTGTGTACTCGATTGGACGCATGGCGATGCGTACGGTCAGCACTCGGTTGGACGCAAATGATCTTTGTCTAGTTTTATTTATAATGGTTACACCTAGGTTTATCGAACTGTTTAAATCCGGTCCCTCACCGCTTTGCAGAACCCGGTGATCAAGGCCGCCGGTCCCGGCTACTATTCGCAACTCCTGCCCGGTCCAGCTGATCGCCCAGGCCGCAGCCAGTGCATTTGCTCGCGCTCCCGAGTCCAGCCGATCGCAGCTGCTGCAATGCCGATCTTCGTCATCAGACCGGTGATCAAGCCGCTCATACCGGCTCATTGCGCAACTCCTGCAAATCAGTGATCGCGGCCATTTGCAAAGGCGGCTTTTTCGTCGCTCTCTAGTCCCTGATCGCAGCTGCTGCAATGCTTTGCAATCTGCTGCAGACCGGTGATCGAATCTGCTGAGTCGGCTCTGTTTGCAACTCCTGCCGATCGGTTGATCGCGGCGGTTTGCGATGCGGCTTTGCTCGTCGCTCTGCGGTCGGTGATCGCGGCTGGCGCGCGATGCTTCGATCGCTGCGAGACCCGGCGATCGCTGCTGCAGATCAGCTCTGTTCGCAACTCTGCCGGTCGGTGATCGCTTGTTCTTTATGATGCGATTTGTTCGTCGCTCCTTGAGTCCGGTGATCGCGAGGCTGCTTTGCAATGCTCGATCTTTTCTGAGACCAATGATCGAAGCTGCTGCCCGGTCGGCTACGACCATGACTCCTGTGGTCTAGGCGATCATGTGCCTTCTTGAGTGCAGTTTTGCTCGTCACTCCCCCAGATCGGTGATCGCGGTGCTGCGGTGTAGTTTTGCTCGTCCTCCTATGATCGGTGATCCCAGCTGCTTTGATCAACTTTCCTTCAATGTTGTTACTTCCCATTTCCAACATCACTCTGCTCCATTATCAATCTTCCGCTGCATCACCTCAGTCTTGTTTTTGCAGCACTTGGGGGCGACTTGATTACGATCTCCACAATCAACGAAGGCGTTTTATTTACGCTCAAAGAACATAAATGTACTCTTGGGGCGTCTTGATTTCCTCAAACAACAAGGGAAGTTCGCCAATCACCTCAATATCAATAGTCCACACTTGGGGGCGAGTTTTATCATTGACTAAGGAACACGAAATTTTTTCTTAACCCCCAACAAGTTGGAGGTCAAGAGGGGGCGGTGTTTGTACCATAAGCAAAAATACCGCTTAATGGGCCAAATTGATACTTGAATCATGTTTTGGTCCTCATCCAAGCCCACTAACTACCAACTAAGGCGGCCCACCGACGACGGACCGATAAATGGTCAAAGTCGGTCAACTATCAAAGTCAACTTCCGGTCAAGGTCGATGGTCAAAGTCGGTCAACTATCAAAGTCAACTTCCGGTCAAGGTCATGGTCAACCGTGCGTCAACAGTTAAGGTCAACCGTCGGTCAACTATCGAAGTCAGTCGCACCCCTAGCCAATTTTCAGTCTTGTAGCGCAAAAAGGCGCAAACCAATTCCCACCAAAAACTCATCCATGCGCCAACCGGTCTCCAACCATGCTGCCAGCCAGCCTCCATCCACACTGCCAGCCATCATGCCTGTCAACCATCAAGCCAGTCCCTACCCATGCAGTCAGCTGTTCCGCCAGCAAATGTCCACCAATACTGCCAGCCATCATTTACGCAGAATTTATCATGGAAGCATAAATGTGCAGTTTCATGCACTGATTCAAATATTTTGAACCATCTTTGTAGTAAATGCACAGCGATTTCAGACCATGCAGTGCTAAATGCATCAGTTTCTGCCATGCGGTACTAATTGTAGCAGTTTCATACATGCAAAATTAACTCCAGCTGTTTCATACAAAATTGATGATGGAGACATGAATGAGCAGTTAATGTAATTTATGTTTATATTTAGATGTGGAACTGTATAAATAGGACAGGGCAGAAATCATAAAAGGGGGCCAAGAGGAGAGGAGAGAAAAACATACTTTGTAATAGAAAAATCAATAAAACATTTCTCCCCAAGGGGATTCATCGGTGGACGTAGGCAAACCATGCCGAACCACGTAAAACCTGCGTTAATCTTTGTCTCTTTATTTGCTTTCCAATCCGTCTCCAAACCCTAATACTCACCAAAATAATCCATTAATCGTGTTTCGTGCCCAAAAGTAATTTTGGGTACAAACATTGGCGCCGACTAAGGGGAACATACGAGAAAAGAAATCGTGTTTTCCCATTGAGAAAAGTTGTGGAAAATGCTTCAAAATCTTGTCCGAAAAAAAGCGATCGAGCATTTTGAAAAATCACTGTTTGCAGCCCAGATTGACCGCAATCGCTGCAGATCAGCTTTGATCATAACGATGCATGATCCACTGATCGCACTCCGCCGCCGACCGTATAATCGCACATACTACAATCCAGTTGATCGCAATCGCCGCAACCAAGATTCGCCGTTTGATTTGTTGAAGCTATTAGTCGCGGATATCAATGAAAATCGCATCACTACAAAATCGATGATAGTGTTGCTGGAATGCTCGTTTAGCGACAAAAGATGTAGTGAAATACCATCAAAATGTTGTAGGATATTCGATCCACAACATGGTCGAATCGATTTCGATTTCTATCCGCCGCCCGGTGATCGCATGGCCGCAGATTCGATTAATCACAATTACTATAGCCCAAAGATCGTTGATCGGAAGCCACCAAAGCCGACTCACCGCGAAAATCACCAAGGTTGTTGTCGGATGTTCGATCCGCAAACATGATTCAAGTCCCAAGTCAGAAAAAATTGCTTCTCAAATAACGCATTATCCACAATTGTTCAAGTTTGTTGTATGACAAAATCGAGCATCGTCATGATCGCAAAGTCTGTCAAGTTGTCTACATCTCAAGGTGCTTAAATACCCAAGGGAAAACTTCCTTAAAAGCATCTCGTAAAATTCCAGAAAGGGCCACAAAAGTGCAAAGAAAATCATGGTGAAAATTCCAGGAGAAGCAAGACCAGTCCACACACAGTTGCTAAACATCTATAGGGTCACATACTGAAAGCTTTCAAGGAAAACACAACAAGTCAATGAAACCTGTCACCAAAGTCCAAAGGCAAAGATCACAGTTCCAGAAAGGTTTCAAAAAAAAAAAAATATATCAGAAAAAAGCCGGCGGCCAACACAAGTGGCGGCGCGGCGGCAGCGGCGGCGGCAACGCTCAGATCTGTTCACCCTCTTCAGGGGTTTCGTTCACCCACTTTACTTTTCACTCACCCACGTCATAGGTGTCCATCACCCACTTCCATCAATCAGAAAAGGTTCGATGCTTCGTGTTACATCAAATTTCGATGTTCGGCGTATGTAAACCGTTGATGCTCAGAGGTATATCAAACTTCGATGCCCCAGGATACATCCAATTCAACTCTCATAAAAAGTTCGACGCTTCATGTTACATCAAATTTCGATGTTCGGCGAAAGAAGACCGTTGATGCTCCCTGGTACATCCATTTTCGATGCTCTCTAAAACATCAAAATCAAATTAAAAAAAAAAAAAAAAAAAAATTGCCGGCGGCCAAGTCCGGCGGCGACGGCGGCAGCAGCGGACAAAGCCGGCGGCCACCATCGAGCGCCAATCGCCGATTAAATGGCGAGTACTCGGATGGTGCGATTAATCGCCGATTAATTGGAGGTTCAGATTCGGTGCGGCGCGATACAACTTAATTTCGTAGTCCTGATTCAATGCAACGCGGCGCAACTTAATCCCGTAGCCCTCGGATTATTCCGCCCAGTTTCTCTTGCCTTGCGGATATGTACACCCCACTAGGGCTTGGTCTAAAAATTTGTTTCGTTGATATCTTCTTCGTCTCACGTCCGAATTGGATGATTTTTGGCTCGTTGCGATCGCATTTCAATATCCTACGACATGAAGGTAAAATTTTGCAATTGGAGAATAATATTTTTTGGGGACAATCACGTCATCAACATGTTAGAGCAAGGCGCTGACCAACCAATTTTGTTTCCTCGATTACTTCTTCTTCGTGCATCCAAACTGAGTGATTGTCAGCCCGATGAGATCGTATGTCAACTACCAAGGTCGTGAAGGCGGCATTCCAATTTTCGGAAAAGGTTAAAAATTTTAGAAATATAAAAATGACAGACTCGAAAACGGTCACATTCAATCACCACCGAAAATATCGAATAGTCGATTGATCGAATCGCTGCAGTCCTTTTCCACGTAACTATTGATCAGTTGATCGAACTATTGTAATCCGGTTTCACAAAGAATAAATGTTGGCTTTCGTTGATCGAATGTACCGTGATCCTTTTAATTGCTACAGTCCAGTGGGACGAACTGCCGTAGTCCGATTTTCCCCCAAAATTGTTTCAATACAGTTTTCCTCACAACTGATTCAATCCAGTTTTTCCACATAATCGGCAAAGGAAACCCGATCACATCTCATTTGAAATACGATCCGTGGCAATCGTCTTCGATCCACTTGGACTTAACCGGTGCATTCCAATCCCACGCACAAATCAATTACTAAGTCAAGACGATACGCTAAGGCAACTATACTAATCATCGTCGCTGGAAAACACCGACATAGCCAGTGGGCATCCTAATCACTTCGTAAGCGAAGACGCAGTAACATTTTCAATAAGGTAAGTATACAATTTAAATATTTTTGCATCTTTTCATATATTCATGCATACTTTTGTTCAGTAAGACACCTTTAATGTGGCAAGCATCTTCTCACGAGGGGATGCACACATTTCAATTCGCGTGCATCCGGAATAGTGGGATTGGCCCCCACCGCGAATTCCGGATAGCGACATATTCAAAATCCCATGCGCGAGCAAAATGCCGCAAGGCAAAGTGCACCCTTGTGCAAGCATTGAGAAACATGACAATTACTATCTTCCTAAGGGCGAGTTGCATATCACTTCAACACGATCGACCATCATTTGGGGGCAAGATATGTAACACCTCATGGTCTAAAATTACTCTTTTGGGGCAAGCTGTGTAACACTTCATACGCTTGGGGGCAAGTTACATAGCACCTAATTGCAATTAAGATCCCGAAAATCGAAACTGTGTAACCCAAACTTCTTAGTCCTCCAACGAGTTGCGGGATTAAGAGGGGGCGAGCGTACACCCTAATATTTTTACGCAATTTTTACAATCGTAATGTTAAATCGCTATAGTTATGTTGATTGAATTATTGTACTCAGTTCAAAAGCAACTGCCGCACTCGGTTGGACGCGACCGATGCAAATCGGCTTTGCCTATGAATGTTGTACTCATTGGACGCAATCGATGCGGTGTGGTTGCACTCGGTTGACGCAAATGATGTTTGTCTAGTTTTATTTGTAACGGTTACACCTAGGTTTATCGAATCGTTTAAATCCAGTCCTCGAGAACTTGCCGCAGACTAACTTATCAGGCTGCCGCAGCTCCACTGTCAGCAACTCCTGCAGACTCACTCGATCGCAACTGCCGCAGCAGTGCAGATTTGCTCGTCGCTCCCGCAGTTCTAGCCGATCGCAGTCGCTGCAATGCTCGATGTCGCTGCAGACTCAGCTGATCAAAGCCGCCAGTCAGCCCACTGTTCAGAATCTCCGCAATCCAACTGATCGCAATCGCTGAAGTGCGCTTTTGCTCGCCGCTTCCGCAGATCCAGCTCGATCGCAGCTTCGAAATGCTTCGATGTCGCTGCAGATCAGCTGATCGGTCGCTGCAGCTCAACTGCTTCGCAACTCTGCAAATCCACCTGATCGCAGCTCGCCGCAGTTGCGCTTTGCTCGTCGCTCATACTAGCCCAAATTGATCGTGAGTCGCCGCAATGCTCGATGTCGTCATAGACTAGCTGATCGAAGTCGCTGAAGCCCAACTGCATTCGCAACTCTCCTGCAGTCCGGTGATCGCACTGGCCGCAGGTGCTTTTGCTTTCGTCACTCCCGCAGATTTCGGTGATCGCAATGTTCTTTGCAGGTGCTTTGCTCGTCACTCTCGCAGTCCAAAGCTGATCACAACAAGCTGCAGATCGCCTTCACTCAATGTTGTTACTTCCCATTTCCAACATCACTCGCTCCATTATCAAGCTTCCGCCGCATCACCTCGATCTTGTTTTTGCAAAGACTTGGGGCGACTTGATTACGATCTCCACAATCAACGAAGGCGTTTCTATTTACGCTTCAGCAACATAAATGTACTCTTGGGGACGTCTTGATTTCCGCAAACAACAAGGGAAGTTCGCCAATCACCTCAATATCAATAGTCCAGACTTGGGGCCGAGTTTTATCATTCACTAAGGAACACGAAATTTTTTCTTAACCCCCAACAAGTTGGAGGTTAAGAGGGGGCGATGTTTGTACCATAAGTAAAAATACAAGCTTAATGAGCTAAATTGATACTTGAATCATGTTTTGGTCCTCATCCAAGCCCACTAACCTATCAACAAGGCGGCACCACCCGCACGGATTTGGTCAATGGTCAAAGTCGGTCAACTATCAAAGTCAACTTAGGTCAAGGTCGATGGTCAAAGTCGGTCAACTATCAAAGTCAACTTAGGTCAAGGTCATGGTCAACGGCCGGTCACGGTCAAGGTCAACCGTCGGTCAACTATCAAGTAAGTCGCACCCCTAGCCAATTTTCGGTCTTGTAGCGCAAGAAAGCCGCAAAACCAATTCCCACCAAAAACTCTTCCACGCCGCCAACCAATCTCCAACCATGTCGCCACCGGCCTCCATCCACACCGCCACCATCATGCCCGTCAACCATCAAGCCAGTCCCTACCCATGCGGTCAACTATTCACCAAAGAAATGTCCACCAATACTACCACCATCATTTATGCAGAATTTATCATGGAAGCATAAATGTGCGTTTTCATTGAACTGATTCCAATAGCAGTTGACAAATCGCCATGAATCAAATTCCAAAGATAGCCGAACATGCAAGACTAAATGCATGTAGATTTTGATCCATCAATGCAAATACAGATTATGCAGACTAATTGCAATAGCTATTTCATACTTGCAAAATTAAGTCCAAATTGATTCATACAAAATTGATGATGGAGACATAAATGAGCAGTTTTAATGTAATTTATGTTTATATTTACAAAGATGTGGAACCGTATAAATAGGACAAAAAGTAAATCGTAAAAGGGGGCCAAGAGGAGAGGAGAAAAACATACTTTGTAATAGAAAAATCAATAAAACATTTCTCCCCAAGGGGATTCATCGGTGGACGTAGGCAAACCATGCCGAACCACGTAAAACCTGCGTTAATCTTTGTCTCTTTATTTGCTTTCCAATCCGTCTCCAAACCCTAATACTCACCAAAATAATCCATTCATCGTGTTTCGTGCCCAAAAGTAATTTTGGGTACAAACAATATCCACTAAAATTTTCATATTTCTAAAAAAAGAATTTTGTTGGCCTTCCGTGTAAATATGTAACCCTTTTTGCCTTTTTTCTATTTAAATCAAGAATCCCTATGATAATCTCTTAAGAATACAAGGACATACAGTACATTTATATGTATTGGTTTCTAGTCAAGGAGGTGTGTGGTGGTCCTGCACTCCTGCTGAACCATAGTATGTGGTGTTACTGTCTAGAATACCGTACCTAGCTTTTATCCCCATATTACAATTTGGTTCTACAAATGAACCGTTTTTTTTTAAACAAAAGAAATCGTACATTTACTGCCATTCTTCTTGGTACAAGAATCAGTGTCTCAACTATTCAAAGGCCCGTATTTGATGCAGTAAGCCTTGTTGACTGTGTTCATTAATGCAAACCCGAGTCCCAATTCTGTGTTTCTCTCCCTCGAGAAAGAATTTTGACGGTCAGTTTACTTTCCTGGCTACGACTACAAAAAGGTACTGTAGTGTATACTATAAAATGCCTTCTTCATCCCCTTTTGTTGTTTTTGATAACAAAGTTTACGAGTCTTTTGCTTGCTTCTCTACCAAAATATGGCAACTAAAATACTAGAGGTAGAGGTTACTTCATCTACCAAATTCGTTTGGAAGATCGATAACTTTCCAATGTTGAATTCTTACGACGGAGTATGCTCGGATGTTTTCTCCGTCGGTGATTCTAAATGGTAACTAGACTTGCCACTTCCTTTCTTATTCTTTACAGTTAGTTTCTTCATTGCTTTAGATTTTGATTAATACGGTCGTCTGTTTGTCGCTTTTAGGAGAGCAAGAATTTTCCCAAAAGGATTATTCTGAGTGTATGATCACTTATCATTGTACGTATTCCCTGTCGATATCGACTTGACAAAATCAGTGTCTACGGAATTCAGTCTTGCCGTTACTAGTCAAACCAATCCTCAATACACAATCAAAAAAGGTATACTTATTTTGGAAGGCAGAATTAAAAAGATTTAGTTTTCTGTGCTGTATTGGTGTTTTCTTGCTGGTCATCACATCTTTCTTTTTATTTTTTTGTAGCACTGGTAGCACTGGTAGAAAGAGCCAGAGAGGACAGAGGTTGGTTAAAGTTCATGCCCCTTAGTGAACTCCATGACCCAAAAAAAGGATATATTGTGAATGACACTTGTATCATTAAAGTGGAGGTTTCTTGTACGACCAAGAAAGATTAGGACTAAATTCTGCATTCTTTGGAGTTTAATGCAACATTTATGTTAAGGATTTGATTTATGTACTTCTTGATGGATTGTTTTGTTTATCATTTTGGTTTACTGTCCTTCGTAGATGACAATTCGTTCAAATTTGCATAATCTAAGGCTTCTTTCCATTCAAATCCTGAATTTTTACTGTTTCAGACGTCTTGACTTATCATAAAAGGGAAAAAAAAGAACAGCTAGATTCAAGTGCGACATTAGCAAATCCCAATTTTCGCTAACCATTTTAAGTTAATATCCACAACATTGAGGCAGCAATACAATTTTAGCAAAAGTCGGAAGAAAAAAGGTTTCATATATAGCTCATATTCGTCATTCCTAATCTTTTTCCTCTTTAGCGATGATACCAAACCTCACCATTACCAAAATGAAATGAACTTGCAAGAAATTCAAATAGCAAGAACACAAATATTAAAAATTCTGCAATGCGAAGATCTTTAATCAGTATGTCTGTTTCTAAAAGTGATACACCACGTAATACTGCGGTTCTCCTTTTGTAAGATTGAGTTTAAGCTGTTCAATTTTTTTTTTTTTTTTTTTCAGATTTAGGTTTGAATTGAATTTGATTTGTGAAATCTCTTTAACTCATCTCATACAAACCCTATGTATGTGATTTTCTCCTTTATAATTCCTAAAAAATTATTCTCTTGATATCTTTGAATTTGATTTTTTATTTTGATTACTAAATATCTCAAATCTGGTTTAATTGATTGTGAAGGTTTTATTATGGAATTTGTAAGTAGGCACAATCATTCGGGTGTTGTTGGTTTATCTTAATAGAATTTAGTCTCTTAGAAATATGAGATTCGTGGGGTTATGTTGGGTTAATCTGGTTGTTTTAGTATCTCTTGATGATCCATCCCTTAATGATTTTGAGAAGAATGGTCATTTGGTTATTCAGAAATGATGGATTTTCACATCGCTGACTACTGAAGAAGATACTTTTCTTCACAAATATGAGATTGAGAAGAAGATAATTCCTTTTAATGATAATCATATTAATTCTGGTTACACAGCTCATGAATATATAGAGCTAAAAATATATTGTGATAAAGCAAAGATCCTATATACTAGGAAACAATATTTATCCTTAAATAAGGATATATGTTAACACTCCCCCTCAAGTTGGTGCATAGATATCACACATGCCCAACTTGTCCGAAAAAAACCAAGTATTTTTTTCTTGACACTCCATGTGTGAGAATATCTCGCAAGTTGTTCTTGGATCGAACCGTTGGCAGCTCAATAATGTTGTTGTCTAGCTTCTCTTTGATGAAGAACTGTCAACCTCAACATGTTTAGTACGATCGTCTTTGAACAGGATTATGAGCAATATCACGCGCAGCTTTGTTATCACAATAAAGAATAATAGGATCCTTGAGAGGAGCCCCAAATCCTTAAGGAGAAGCCTTAACCACAAGGTTTCACAAATGCCATCTCGCCATACCTCCGAATTCAGCCTCCGCACTTGATCGTGTAACAATATTTTGTTTCTTACTTCTCCAAGTAACTAAGTTACCTCCCACAAAGGTAAAGTAGCCTGCAGAGAACGTCTCGCCATCGATTTCTCCCGCATAATCGGAATCAGATATGCCACAACCTTTCTATGATCTTCATTTTTAGAGAATAAAATTCCTTTTCCAGGAGCAGACTTCAAATACCTCAAAATACGTAAAACCGCATTCATGTGTTGTTCACCCGGATTGTGCATGAATTGGCTAACAACACCGAGTGCATAAGCAAGATCTCGGCCTTGTGTGAGATAGATACATCAATCTCCCCACAAGTCTTTGATATCTTCTTTTATCGTAGGAACTTGATCGGGTTCAATACACGGATTTACCTTTTCTTCTAAAGGTGTATGGACGGGTTGACATGCTTTGACATGCCCACTTCTTTTAGCAGATCAAGAACATATTTCCTTTGTGATAAGAAGATTCCTTCACTGGATCGAGAAACTTCAATCCCAAGGAAGTATTTCAATGAACCAAGATCTTTCATTTGAAATTCCTTTGATAAGTATCTTTGCAAAGATTTCCTTTCCTCTCGGATCATTTCTCGTTACCACCATATCATCTACATATATGATAAGAGCAAGTAATTTTATCATTCCTTTTCTTTATGAACAAAGTATGATCAGAATTACTCTGACGATATCCAAAGTTTCTCATAGATTTGGTGAATCTTCCAAACCAGGCCCTGGGAGATTGTTTTAGTCCATATAATGACTTGTTTAGCTTACATACCTTCTTACCATGAGATCCTGGAACTGAAATACCAGGTGGGAGCTCCATGTAAACTTCTTCAGTTAATTCACCATGCAAGAAGGCATTCTTTACATCAAACTGCTGCAAAGGCCAATCCAAGTTTGCAGCAAGCGATAACAAGACTAAGACAGGTGTTGATTTTCGCTACTTTGGAGCAAAAGTTTCCGTATAGTCGATACCGTAAGTTTGTTGTAACCTTTAGCAACTAATCTTGCTTTATAACGTTCAATCTCACCATTTGCCTTGTATTTAATGGTGAAAATCCAACGGCACCCCACAATTTTTCTTCCTTTTGGACAATCAACATAATCCCAAGTATCATTCTGAAACAGGGACCTCAATTCTTCTTCTATGGTCGCTCTCCATTTTGGATCGACTAATGCTTCCGCACATTGTTAGGAATAAAAACAGTAGATAGTTGATTCACGAATGCCTTATTAGCTTTAGACAAACGATGGTGAGAGACATAATGACTCATAGGGTACTTAACCTTACTAGAGATTTCGAGGTTCATATCTAGGTTTAGGAATACCTCTATTTATACGTTGTGGAAGTTGTTTCCTTGATTCTTCAAGAACATCCGTAGCAGACGATTGGTTTGGTGTTTCATCTTCTTGAGGTAACGTAGACTCGGAATCTCTTCTATCATAACCTCATCTTGAATCTCGACAAAGCACGATCCAATACTGTACTTTGTTTCTTCTCTTGAAGAACCTTCATCAAAATTTTCTTGAGGTATATCATCGGAATTGACAATAACAGAGACATCGATTTCCGATATATCTTCATCATAGTTAAGAGTCCGAATTTCCTTATGGTACTCCCCCGAAGTTCGGACTCACATGAAAAATACATAGTATCTTCATGAAATACAACATCCATAGTAACAAACATTCTTTTGGTTGGAGGATGATAGCAACGATATCCCTTTTTAGTTGTTGCATATCCCACAAATACACACTTCAGAGCTCTAGGAGCCAACTTATCACGTTGATTCTTGTGCAGATGAACATAAGCTACACAACCAAACACATGAGGCGGAAGATTAGGAACGGTTGGAGACACAACCGCTTCACCAAGAGCTTGATGGGGTGTTTGAAACACAATGGTCTTGGATGGCACTCGATTTATAAGATATGCTGCGAAGTAAGTGCCTCTCCCCAATACATCAATGGCATATGTGCTTCTATTAATGAAGCACGGACCACTTCCAATAAGTGACGATTCTTTCTCTCTCGCTACTCCATTCTCGCTGAGGCGTATTAGAGCAAGTAGTTTGATGAATAACTCCGTGTCCCTCTAAATAATGTTGAAGGTCGAATCCATATATTCACCACCGTTATCACTACGAAGAACTTGAATCTGTTTGTTGATCGAGTGCTAATCATCTTATGGAACTTTTGAAACAAGTTGGTAACTTCACGTTTTCTTTTCATGAGACACACCCACGTCATTCTAGTGCAATCATCAATAAAAGTAACAAACCATTTTGAACCACCGAGAGTAGTAGTTTTAGATGGCCCCCAAACATCAGAGTGTATGATCATAAAAGGAACTGGACTCTTATTGAATGATAATGGAAAAGAAGCACGATGGCTTTTTGCAAGTTCACATACTTCACAATGAAAACTAGAAATATCAAGTTTTGTAAACAAACTAGGAAATAATTTTTTAAATAACCAAACGACGCATGTCCCAATCGTCGATGCCATAACAAAATTTGAGATTTTTGTCTCTCCCCTCGTAACCATCGGCAAGAAGAGCTTGACGCAGCGGTTTATCCGAACTACTTGACACCAAATCCGGATAATATAGCTTCCCACGCTTAACACCATAACCAATCGTTTGCTTCGTTGTGATGTCCTTAAAAACACACAAATCGGGCCAAAATATTACCACACAATGTAAAGTATTAGTTATTTGGGAAATCGACGAGAGATTACAGTCTAATGTAGGAACTACTAAGACAGAATCTAAGTCTAAACTTTCAGTGAGAGATATTGACCCTTCACCAGTAATTTGAGCCTGTGAGCCATTTGCAGTAGAGACTGTTTTTTGTAAGGATGGTTTAAGGGAAGAGACTTGTTTAGAATCGCATGTCATATGGTCCGTAGCACCGTAATCAACTATCCATGAATTATTCGAAACAAGTGAAGAAACATTTAAAAACTTACCATCGTTACTCGTCCTTGCTAATGAAAGTAGATATTACCATGGAATCCTTTCCTTTCTTTGTTGAAGCCATTGGAGCACCAGAATTCTTCTTTGTCTCCTTCTTCCTCTCCATATGTTGATCCCACCAATCTGGATATCCAACCAACTCGAAACACATGTCAGTTGTATGTCCAGATTGATTACAATGTGTACACTTAAGTGATGACTTGTCCACCTCAGTCTTTGAGTATCTATGAAAAGACCCCTTTTGATTGTACCGGTTTCGAGTTGCCATAGCAGTAGGTTCAACTTCTTCCGATTCTTTTGTCATCGTTGTACGTCGAATGCATTCACGCCGAACACGTGAATAACATGATTCCAATTCAGAATAGGATCCTTTCTCAAGATTTCACCACGGATCCGCTTCAAAACTTTCATCTAATCCAAAGAAGGAATATATGCACCCTTAGGCGCTTGTATTGAGTTTCGATAGGCTTCAACATCATTAGGATTCTCCATAACCACCTTGTCACGATGATCCAACTCTCCAAAGATTTCAGTTAGTTCTCCATAATAAGTTGAGAGAGCTCGCCATTTTGATTTGCAAAAAAAACGCTCGTCGGTTTAGAGTAAACACCGCATCTCATCATCTCCATCATAAAAAGCTTTAGATAATGCATCCCAGATCTCTCTAGCGGTAGGTAACCGAATATATCTCTTCATGATTTCGGGTGACATAGACATCAACAACCATCTCTTGACCTTTTGATTATCTCGTGTGCCACTTTTCATATTTTGGATCTTCCTCAGAGGTTTTCTTGTTCTTCCCATAATAAAAGAAGTTTTTTCTTTTTCAAAGAATATGCATCTCCATGATTTGTGACCACAAGTCATAGTTTGTTTCATCAAGAACAATCCCGAGGCTTGAATGATGCACCTTGATTGAACGATAATAGGAGAGCATTTGTTTTCCATCTCGCCTTTTTGTTTAGATTTATTTTGGTATAATTTCAATCACTACCCATGATTCAAGAACCCTAGCTCATAGATACCATCTTCACAAATATGAGATTGAGAAGAAGATAATTCCTTTTAATGATAATCATATTAATTCTGGTTACACAGCTCATGAACATATAGAGCTAAAAATATATTGTGATAAAGCAAAGATCCTATATACTAGGAAACAATATTTATCCTTAAATAAGGATATATGTTAACAACTTTATACAACAATCAGAAGGTGAGAAGGAGTAGCTGTGAATGTTCTGCAGCTAGTTAGACCTTGTTTTGTGTAATTTACTATTTTGGTAGGCTCCCAAAATAGGGTGAAGGCGCCAGTGGCGGTGAAGAAGAAAACGGTAAGTTTGATATTCTTGTGCACATTTTACCAAAGAAGTTGTTACTATAGTGTAGCTTTCCTCGTTGGAGATGGAATTTTCATCTTGCAGGATAAAGTTGTTGTTTGTACCCCTAATTTTCATCTTGCAGGATAAGGTTGTTGTTAGCCCAATATATACAAATTGGGTCCTAAAAGAACTCTATGTGCAAGCCCATCAGCAACAAACCCAAAATGGCTAACTAGGCCTCATAAGCATTGTTCATGCAAGCCCAAGAGAGAAGGTCCAAATCAAAGCAAGGAGGACCAAACTACGTCAGCATTGCCCGGTCAAAAGGAACCACCAACACAAAGCTGCCACACGTTTCAATCTGCACAAGTCATTTCCATGTCACTAGGTGACGTCAGCACGGCGTAAGCATGATGTCAGCATCAGTGATGTCAGCGTGACGTCACCGACAAAGCAAGCAAAAAATGATATCAGCGTGACATCAACATTGGTGACGTCAGCGTGACGTTACTTCATCTTCTTAGGCAGCGTCGTTCCTCCGTCGCCGGTGCAGTAGCAGGTGTCCGGCGGCAAGACCAGTCTTCATCCGACAGCGTTCCCATGCTTCGCGGTGCATCAAATTTTGATGCGTCTGGATATTTCCATCCCACAACTGAACTCTTGCGGATTTTTGGCACCCCACCGTGTTGACTCACTGAATTGGCTGAATTAAATCTTTAGCTAGCTGAGTGAGGTCATGGGCACATGATATTGGCGCTCCATTCAACTTCCCTTGCGGATTTATACTCCCCTGTAGGCTTGAGCAAGTTTAGTCTTCATGGGCTTGTCATTTATCACTCATTTTTTGGGGCAACCCTTGTGCATCATCTTGGATAGCCAATTTCATAACCCATGAGGAAGATTCTGGAAGCATGAAGGACCAGTCAATGCAAGTTATGACAGGGAGGCATGCAGGGCCAGTAATGACAGGGAGGCATGCAAGACCAGTTATTACAGGAGGCATGCAGGGGGCAGTTATGGCATTGATGTCTACCATTAAATCAAAGAAATAAAACTGAAATTCGTACCATATAAATAGAGGGGTTCACAACCCCAAAGGTATGCAATCTTCCCCACTTCAATATTCCTGTGAAAAACCTAAGCTAACTTAAGCATCGGAGGTTTTTTTGCAGGTTACCCCCCATCGTGTTTGGGGTAAAAGTAATTTTACCATACAAACATTGGCGCCGACTGAGGTTTTCGAGAAAAGATAATCGTATTTTACCAAATTGAGTTATGGCAGTAATCAGACAGACTGCACGAAGGGCCGATTCTGACAGCGATCCCCAACAACACAAGAGATACGAAGCTGAAAGGCATGAAATTGAGGTTCAGTCTGCACCCGCAGTACCCATTGGAAACAGACAGAGTCGTGATCGAGTTCGTGACAGAACCTCAGACCGTGGTCTAGATCCGGATCGTGTTCGTGACAGGACCCCAAATCGTGGTCGAGATCGAGATCATGTTCATGACAGAACCCCAGATCCGGACAATCGTAGAAGCGAAAAACAACAAATGATCGAAGATGAAGGAATGGATGTAGACTCCATATCTGACGGAGAAAACCCAAGAGTTCGAGCAGACAGAGGGCGTGTATTAGGCAGCCCTTCAAGGAGGAATGACGATCGACAGGACCTGCGAGACAGACGAACTGCAACTCCTAGTACAGAGGAAGAATTGTTACTCAATCGATTGAACGAGTTGGAGAAGGAGAACGCTCTCCTGAGATTAGATCGTGAAAACCAGCCTCGACCTAGGCCTGGTAATCTGAACAACCAGAGGGGTAGGTCTGTAATTGATGTTGAATGTCGTGTTCTTCCATGAAGCTATCAACAACAGTGTACTCTTTTCCTGTATCAGTTCTAAAATCTTAATGCTCTTACCAATTTGTTTTTAAACATAAGATTTAAACTTCTAAAAGATTTAAATATATCACTCTTCTGTCTAACCAAATATACCCATGCTTTTTTACTAAAATCATCAATAAAAGTTATAGAATAATTATTACCTCCATGTGAAGTTATTTCAATAGGACCACAAAAGTCACTATCAACAATCTACAACTATTGTTCTGCTCTTCTTGCTTTGTTCACTAGGAATGGATCTCTGTGTTATATTCCAAAGATACAATTCTCACATCTTGATTCAGGAAGCTCAACGAATGGTCAACCTGACACCATCTCCTTCTTTGCCAGAACTTGTAAACTGTTAAAATTCACATGACCCATTCTTTTGTGCCATAACCAAGAATCATTATGCACATGAGTACTAAAACAACTTTCCTTTTTATCCTGAATATTCGAGGGAAATAATCTGTTTTTGGTCATCTATATTTTTGCTATCAATTTTCTTCTTCTATCTCTAATGAAGCAAACACCATTATAGATGTTCATAGAATATCCTCTTTATGACAGTTGACCCATGCCTGATGTAAACCTGGTAAATAAAATACATCTATGATGTATTCCTTTGAACCATTCTTAAGAACAATTCTTATTCTTCCTTTTCCCGTAACTGGAATTGTAGAACTATTACCAAACTTCACAGTTTAACGTACAAACTCATCAAGATTGTCAAATAAGTCTTTTCTGCCATACATATGATTACTACAACCGTATCTAAATACCACTTGAGATGAGGTTGTTTTTCTATTGTATGAGAAAAAAGTAGCATGTTTTCGATTTTCCTTTCTTCTTCTTCTTCTTCTTCTTCTTCTCGCTTCTTGACTTTTGGTATATTTGCTTTGAAGTTTGCTTTGTAATTATTCTCAATTGTCTTTCTGGGTTTTGAACACTCGGTAGAAAAGTCTCCAAAATCTCCATAATTATAACGCTGAAGTTTTGCACTATTTACTTGTCTTCTTCCTTGATAACCTCCAGTATAAGGTTTTACTTGATTGTTACTCCATCTTACTTGGCTTTGAAGTGCTTCTTCAACTGATTTTGCAGCAGCTATTTTTTCCTGTTGTCTTTGTTCATAATCTTGTAAAGAACCTAGTAATTCATCAAGAGTCATAGTTGTGACAGCGTTACATTCTTTTGTGGCAATAACTTTTGATTCAAACTTCTCAGGTAGACTTCTTAATATCTTCTATACAATTGCAGAATCTTATATGGTATCTCCACTAACTTTCATCTCATTGACAAGATTCAATGTCTTTGAGAAAAATTTTGATATTGTTTCTGATGATTCCATCTGTAAAAGCTCATATTTTCTCTCTAAAGTTTGTAACCTAACTTTCTTAACCTTATTAGAACCTTTGTAATAGTTCATCAAACCATTCCATGCTTTTTTGACTTCTTTAATATATATAACTCTATCCATGATAGATTCATGTATACCATGATGAAGAATATAAGTTGCTTTAGAATACTTTTCTTGTTTTCAGCTAAAAGAGTTTGTTGAGCTGCTTCAAGTACTGCTCCTTCTGCTGACTCTACATAACCAGTCTTCACGATATCCCATACCTCTAACATAAACCAAATTCTAAAAATAGAACTCTTCTGGAAGCTCAAACTCTTAAACATTACCCAGCCGTTTGTTTTATAAAACGGCTTAACTTTCTAAGCCAATTACCCAGCCGTTTGTTTTATAAAACGGCTAGACTTTCTTACCCGGCAGTTTCCTTTATTAAACTGTTGGACATTCCTAAACAAATAAACTTCTATTGTTTGCTTCACATACTATCTTGGTTTAACCTTCAACAGTTGAGGACAATTATGTTTAAGTTTGCATCTTCTAAAGCCTCTTTCCGTTCAAATCCAGAATTCTCACAGTTTATCCTAATATTTAATGTAAACCCATTTTTTAGCCAGATGCATCTCATTCAATACCTATAGGCTATATTCCAACATAAAAAGAAGGAATGATTTTGCTACATGAAGATAAGACCCATGGACGGCATGAATCAAGCGAATGATCAACTTTTTTTCGAACCTTGGTATTGAACATGCATTGGGGATCCCAAGGGAAACAATTATTTCCCTTCGGATTAGGCAATTTCTGATCTGCCAACGTCTAAATTAAAACGGAAATTGGGTCAATTGCCCAATTGTTTTTAAAACATGGTTCTAATGGACGAGTAAAAATTAGTAAATGAACAAAAATTTTTTTAGCAAGAATGAATCTGGATTCATCCTGGCTTAAACTTAAAATATAGCGAGAGTGAAACTGGATGCATCCTGATATAAATTAAAAATAAGAAAATGTATTTGAAAATGGGTAGGATGAAACTGTTTACATCTTGACTATTTTTACATTCTCGTCATTTAAACAGTATCAAATTTTACATATTTTTTCACCCAAAAATTGTCAATTTTACATATCTTTTTCACCCAGAAATTGTCATTATTGGGTTAATCGACTAATTTTGTGTAAATTAAACCGTCTCGAAAAGAAACGCAAAAGGACATGACAATAACTAAGTTGAGCCAACAATAGAGTGGTACCGTAATGTTAAGCAACAAGCTTTTTCCCTTATTCCTGCAACATGTCCCTTGCACACAGCATCGATCTATTCATTAAATGTCCCACGAACTCCCACCCAGCTATATATATAGATTTGGATCCAACAGTACTTCAATTTGGTCTTAAAAGTAAAACTATTTTGTTATTTTTTGATTAAAAAAAGTACTACCATCGAGTGTTTTGCACGATTTCTACGATATTGCATGTTCATTTACTGCCTCCAAGGCTTCAACATTTATTCTTGCATTAAAATTAACAGAAACCAAATCACTAATGATTTAATATCCTAACCATTATAGTTAATCAGATTTCGGTGAATATCGATCAGGGACAAAGACACTACATTTTGGTGACTATCGGTGAAATACCAGCAGATATCGCTGAATATCGGAGAAATATCAGCATCTCTTATAAACACCAAAACGGATATTATCGGCGATATTTCGGCCTTCTCGACCGAGATTAACTACATTGATTCTAACTAATATTATTGCAGTTGATATGTGTTGGATATTTTCAACAAACCCTTGAATTGAAGGCATTAACCCTGCGTCGACCCTTGAATTGAGTTGAATTGGTTTCCACAAATAAGATATTACTTATCAGTGTGTCAAATATTTTAAATTTATGCTTCTTCTATATTCTTTCTTTGGTTTGCAAAATAATTACTGGGAGCGGATCCGTGAACAAACTACTTTGACAAAAGAAAAAGACAAACCATCACAGCCGTTGCCTTGTATATATCTGATGGTTAGTACTACGATGATGTGGCACTCCATATTAGCTCAAATTTCTTATACGGCTAAAGCCAAGCCAAGCCAAGCCGTTTCTTTAATTAAGGAAAGCTTAATAATTTCCTATATCTCCAGAATCTTTTTCATATGTGAAAGCTTACCTTTTTTCCCGAGATAAAAAGCTGTTATGAAATCTGCAAATATCTGGAAGGCCATTGTATATATATTTTGATCGTAAATTGGAATACTTCTCCAATTTTCTTTATCTTTATATGAAAGGCATCAAAATGTTACCCGGAAATAAGACTATTCACGTCATTAATTAGGTATTGTATCCAATTTTCCTGCACTAAAGTTGAACTAAAATTTTACTCGTCTATGGACGATGCAGCATCACATGATTGGAATCTTTAGGAGAAGCTTTGCAAAAATGCAGAGATATTTTTGAGTACACCTATTTTAAGATGGATTACGAGTAATAAGCAAACCATGACATAGTCCAGGTTAACCTTAGTGCTCATGAATTACAACCTTTTAAATGTAAATGAAGAGATTTTACTTTCCTTGAATGACTAAATGTTCAAACAGATTTTTATTTATATTTTCTGGTTAAAAAGGGATAAATTAAGTATCATAAGTGAGATTTTATTGTTGTTCTTTGATGTGACAGTCGTAGTGCAGGACATTGCAGAGCTACTCTGGTGCTTGCTCACTATATTCTGAGTTTGGTGGTAGCTGTAAATATCGGAAATGTACTCAGCTTAAATTGAGGAAGCCAGTGGAAACATGTTAGGTCCCCGAGGGTCAATTTAAAGACCCAGTTCTGAAATAATATGCTAAGATCATAAAACAAGAAATAAGTGGATGACTCCAGCTTCTGAAAAAGTAAAGTGCTTGTTCTCTTTGTCCTTGCAGTATATGCTTTTTGTCTTTGGCACCTTCTCCATAGCTGCAACTCGAGAGGTGGCATGTAACTTCTTATTATTGCACCTAAACAACTCCGTAATTATGTTGCGAACTAAACATATATATGCTGACTCTTTTAGTGATTCTTGATTGGAGATCTCAGGACCTGTACAAAAGTTAAACTTACACACTTAATATCATTTCCATTCATGAGTGCAGAATATTTATAAGCTTTTATCATAGGAAACACACCTACCGCACTTTTCATGCTACATACGCATCATCGTGATACACCAAGCACAGTGGCGTCTTCGCTGCTTAAACCTGCACGTAGATGAAAGTTTGCAATAACTCGACATTATTGAATAGTAAAAATAATGCATATATAACAGACATACTACTACTTACCAAGTTCAACAATATTTAGCTGCTCAGAATCCGGTGGTTTTGGACAATTTCTTTTGTCATGGCCTGTATTCTTACAATTTGAACACTTCCTTTTCTTGACACCAGTAGACTCAACAAAACTTAGCATTCTACTAGTGCTACTAGTCTTTCTTTTCTCTTTTTCTTTATCACTAGGCCTACCTTTCACCTGAGATACATGGGGGTTTTCGATGAACGGTGGGAATGATTTTTCCGGTGCAACACCATTTGGAATTTCAGAGTTCAAAACTTGAGTGGTTTTTTCAGTTTCAGCCACCTTATTGTGATCATCAATGATTCGAGCAAAAAGCTCGTCTATACCTTCAATTGCCTTTTTATATAATATATTTGATTTGGAAGCAAAACACGACATCTGAGTTGACCTGCGAAAAAGATGGCTAAGTCTCGAAGGCTTCGAATTCTCATAATCATTATATGTTGATGATTCATCTATTATCCTAAATGAGTTGGCACCTTTCAACCATCTTTTCGTAATGAAATGTGAGGTAATTGTATCCACATCTAGCTTTGTCGGGACTTTTAACACATGTTTGCAGGGTAAACCTTTGAATTCAAAATATTGGCACTCGCAGTATCCTTCATACGTACCTGGCTTTATTTTTACGGTGAAAGTTTGCGGATAACCAATCTTAGAAGTCACCGAAAAAGTGCTAAAATCATCATCTCCATCTACCTCTTCAGCCTTGAATCGTAATGCAGCTAACAATTGATCGTTGAACTTGTTAAAAATATTGCGGGTATAAATTTCAGCAGCATGATTAAGTATCAAATTGCTTTCTTCAATAAGGCGGTTGGTATGCTCCGATACAAAATCTTCCTGATTTTATTTATCAACGATCTCTTTCAACGCCTGATCATATCGAATAGCAAATTCTTTGAGATTAGTTTTTGATGAGACAAATGCTTTAAAAAAGGAATTCACTCCCTCACTTCGACCCGTCGTATTCATACCCGCATAAAATGTATTTCTATGGTAAACAGGTACCCATGATTCTCGAATCATATATAAATCGTTTAACCAAGTATTATTGGTTAAACCAAATTCTACAATCATCTTGTTCCATTTCTCTTCAAACTCTTGTATTTTGTATGTATGATGGATACAACTTTTCATATCGCCTTTGAATTTTGACTTTTTAAAATATACATGAGATAATTTCTCTGCAAATTTTTTCTTTATGTGCCACAGGAAAAGACGGTGACGACTATTCGGGAAAACCTGCTTTATCGCCGTAGCCATGGCAGCGTCTTGATCAGTTATGATCGCTGATGGATGTTGTCCTCTCATAGCTTCAAGCCAAATGTGAAACAACCATATAAAAGTAGGTTCAGTCTCATCTTGCAATAACGCACACCCAAATTGGATGGTCTGGTAATGATGATTTACACCAGTAAATGGTGCAAATGGCATGCCATACTTATTGGTCCGGTAAGTAGTGTCAAAGAACACTACTTCCCCAAATTGTTCGTATGACATACGCGACCTCGCATCTACCCAGAAAAAATTTACTGCCCTACCATGTTCATCAACTTGAACCCGATAAAAGAATTGCGGATTCTCACTTTGTTTCATATGTAAATAATCCATGACAGATTGGGCATCACCAACTTCAAGATTTTTATGCCTAACATTACGTAAGTGATTCCAACAGTCTCTTTTATTAAATCCAATCGTTGCACCACCAAAGACTGATGGAACTTTTCCGACCTGAATGTTTTCCAAATTAAACACCTCTGTTATATCTTTCACCCCTTCCGGCATGCATCTATTAGACCGCATGCGCATTCTCTTCCTCGGCGATACAAATTTGTGATTGTGATCATCTGAGAATGCCATCACTGTCCAAATATTGTTTTTTTCATTAAAAAGAATATGCATCTTTGCGTCACAACCACATTTTATAGTATTACAGCGTCGACCTTTTTTATTTATTCCCTCTACTTTCTCCTTTATTTCGTGTTTTCCCTCTCGTGAGCATACCATATAAGCTGCAGTCACTTCTCCCACACCTACACGAGTTTTGTTTGTTGATCGAACCCGTATTGTGAAACCATTTCGACGCCCATACTCTATATAATACTCTTTTGCATCTTTAAAACTTTTGAATTCCATACCTTCGTGTGGCGTTGTAATATTTTTGTTGTTGTTTTTTGGAGTACGGCAAGTGTCATTAGCATTCTCTTCTTCTTCTGTGAATTTATTTGCATCACCTATATCAAAATCAGAATCTTGGGTTGGAAAATTAGAGAATTCATCCATTGCTCCTGGATTAGAGATGAAAAGAAGAAGTTAAAAATACATAATCACCAAAAAGAAAACAAGTACTAATATTGTTGTTCAAGAGATAAAAGAACCAATACATGTCTTCATGAAAATGATATGTGGTTACGGAAAAAAAAAATCAAATAAACACAACTTAATCCTAATGAGAATAATATTGAAATACCGTTGATGTGTGATGAATCGATTCCAAAGCATACTAGAAGACAATGAATTGAGAAAGATAAAGATGAACTACAATATATTTTGACGATTTTTTCTATGAAAATTGTTATGAGAATCCTTACCGATACGGTTAGGGTTTCTTAAGCTTTCCTTAATTAAAGAAACGGCTTGGCTTGGCTTTAGCCGTATAAGAAATTTGAGCTAATATGGAGTGCCACATCATCGTAGTACTAACCATCAGATTTATACAAGGCAACGGCTGTGATGGTTTGTCTTTTTCTTTTGTCAAAATAGTTTGTTCACGGATCCGCTCCCATAATTACTAAATCAAAAAAAAATAAATTTGTGCTTATAATCATGATAAGATGTGGCATTTTTCTGTCTATCCCTGTAAGTAACATTTTAAGTGTTATATTTATAATTTATCATATTTGTCCCCGTAAGGATACACAGCATTTTTGTTGGATATTTTCAACAAACCCTTGAATTGAAGGCAAGGGGCCCCCGGCAGAGTGCGAGACAGCGTCTCGCAGGAAATTTTCTGTTCTAACGTTTCTATTATCGGTTAGAAAACCCAGAACAGAAAACTCGTTTCACCAATGGACGCATTGAAGGAAGAGACGCGCCTGTTCACTCTGAAAAGATGCCTGTAGAGATGAAGAGTCATCTCCAAAGGGTATGATTTCCTCTTTAAATAGGAGACTTGTTTTCATTCAAAACACATCTCTCAACTCTCTCTGTTTTCTTTCTTACAAGCATCATCAGAAACAAAACCAGTGTGTTCTTGGTTGGATCAAGGTCGTACAAGCTTTGAATCCAACAACCGTTGTGGGGCTTCAAGTATCCTGACGGCAATATTCAATTGACCTGTTTGTACTCGCCAATTCAATTGGGAAATGGTCGAATAATTGTCGAAAAGAATCTTTCATAAGAGCCTTGAACCCTAATACAACATTCTTTTCTTCACCCTGTTTTACTGCTAGTTTTCCAACAATATGTACATTTGATGCTCATATTATATGACATCTCTTAATTATAATAATTATGGGAGCAAAAAATAAAAGGATCCAGAAATTTAAAAAATATATTAATTCAATAGGTTTAAGTTTGAACCCACAATTGGGGGATATCAAAACTAATTGGGGATATGAATTACTTCCCCTAGCCAATAGTTTCTGCTAAGGGGTGTTTTTGGGGGGCAAAAATACGAAACTACCCTTTGCAACAATAAAAGCTAAATCAAACATATAAATACCCGGCTCCTCACTTTGATTTTATTTTTTTTTTACATTCGGTAGGGATGAAGACCACGCAGGTAGTGATGAAGACCATGCCGGTACTGAGTGCCGGCATAGTTATTTATGATGAAGACCATGCCGATACTGGGTTCCTCAATACTAGCATAGTTATTTAGGATGAAGACCACGCCGGTAATGAGTTCCGGCATGGTTATTTGGGATGAAGACCAAGCCGAGTCGAGTTCCTCAAGATGCTCGATATAAATCTATCCATGCCGGTAGTCAAGTGAAAAAAAAAATCAATTTTCTGGATACTTTTCATCATGTGCCGGGACAGAAATCTAAGCAACATACTATGCCGGAAGCAGTGCCGGCATGCTCGAAAATTAGATAGCTGTGCCGGAAGTGACTGATTAGAACAAAAAAATATAGGTTTTGAAGATCAAATGCCGGCAAAGCCCCCCAGATAGTGGCAAACAATTTATGAAAATTTCCAGCAAATGCCGGCATGGTTTTTGGGTTTAGTACCATGCCGGCACCGAGCTTTTTCAACTGCAACAATGGTGGATTCAAAGGAAAAAAAAATCAAATTTTCAACCTCTTAGCAACAATCCTCTCTTCACAATCATCCTCCATTTTCAGAAAAAAAAATGCCCTCTCAAATATTTTTTCCCTCCTTCTACTCTCACCTCACTCACACAAATTCTAATAAAAATACACACTAATTTATCCCCCAAATACTTAAGATTTTTACTAATTATTATTAACCACTAAACCTGATTAGTGAGGGCTAGATTAGGAATTAAAAAAATAATTACATAAGGGATGACCCAGCTTTGATATTTAGATCCCTATTTTGTCATGTAGCTATATCCCCCAATTAGTTTCCATATCCCCCAATTGCGCATTCTTAAGTTTAGTCATTGCAATCCAGGTTGGGACTAGAAAATTATATTGATTTAACTAAGGAATGATCCCGTGACATGGTTAGAGTGACATTATCATGACATGATGACACCAACTTAAAAAAAAATCCACACGATAAATTTAAAACTAAGATTTTAGTAACATGTTCCTCATATAAAATTTTACATTCCTACCAAAAATGGATATATTTCGAAATTCGAAATTTCACCATCCACAAATTTTAGTTTCAATTGTGTTGATATTCAAAATAATAACTTAGTATTTTTTAACTAATAGTACTATGTTAAAAAATATATATTGTGTTCATATTTTTTTTTCTTCTTTTGCCGGAACGACGGAGTTTTTTCTTTATTTGAATTATTATTTTATTTTAGTTTATTGCAAGGGTGTCAAATTTTCACGGGAGTGTACCACTCCATTAAAAACATGTGGTTATGATAGTTTCCTAGCTACCAATACTAGAAAGTAAAATATATGCTACATACAACTTATAAATACCTCCCCTTCTTTGTTAGTTTTTGGACTCTTTACAGAAATATGGCAACTGAAGTAGTAGAGGTTTCCTCATCTGCCAAGTTCATTTGGAAAATCCATAATTTTTCCAAGTTGAATTCTCATGAAGGGGTTTGCTCTGATGTTTTCTCCGTTGGTAATTTCAAATGGTATTTCACTAAATCACTGCTCTTTCTTCTTTACAAGTATTAAGTAATGATTAGTTTTTTTTTTTTTTTACTTTTGCTTCGTTTTTACTTTCAGGAGAGCTAAAGTTTATTCAAAGGGATATGATGAAGTATATGAACACTTATCATTCTTCATATGCCCTGTCGATTTGACAAAATCCGTGTACACGGAGTACAGTTTTTCCATTGTTAATCAAACCAATTACAAGAACACATATACAGAAGGTATTACCAGAATTATCTGTTACACACTCTCTCTCTTTTTGAACCTAGCATTTTTAGGGGCGACACAAAAGGACAAAATATGTCATAATCGGAAGGTTAATTCATAATCAGAAGGTTAATCCATAATCCCGTTTTTTTAATGGCCAAACTATCCTTTATAATCGGTAGATAACTATATAATCGGTAGTTAATCAACAATCGGGAGTCAATTTAGTTTATATAGCTTCTGAATATAAAGTATCCCCAAAATAAAATCCTCTATCTTTTGAATTTTGATTATCTTATACTCGGTAGTAAATAAAGTTATCTTGACTCCCGATTAAAGTAGACCTTTGGCAAATATCCTACCATAATCGATAGTCAATATAATTCACATAACTAATATTTGTTAATCAGTATCTGTTCGTTTTTATTTATTTAAGTAATTAATATTTGTTGCTAGCTATATATTCACATCTTATGAAACGAAAATTCGCAGAAGAGGTTCACAAATTTGAAATAGGTGCTGACAACAGTGGTTGGAAAAAGTTCATGCCTCTTAGTGCTCTCCATGACCCTGATGAAGGATATATCGTAAATGATACTTGTGTCATTGCAATAAAGGTTTCTTGTAGTACCAGAGAACAGTTGGAAAAATTTCTGAAGCTTTGAGTGTAGAAGCTGAAAAAAAAAAATCACCCATGAGGCATGAGTTGAGGAACGCAGAAGTTAGCAGATCGCATGATAGATTTACTTGCATGGATGATTTTTGTATCAATTTTACAGAATCATTTGTTGGTGACAACTACATACTATGTTCCGATGACAACTACATACTATCAATTTTACAGAATCAATTTTACAGAATCATTTGTATCTAATTATTGAGAAATCTCCTCAAAAGGTAATTAATTCCTTAGAGAGAGTGATACGCAACTTTTTATGGGACTCTTCGGAATCGAAAAAAGGAATCCACTACGTGAGCTGGAAACAATGTCGCACCCAGCTGAAAAAAGGAGGGCTTGGAATAAAATCCGTGAAAAGCATGAACAAAGCTTTAATTTCCAAATGGTGGTGGCGCTTCAATAAGGAAAAGAATGCCCTGTGGCGTAAAGCTATTGCTGCGAAGTATGGATCTACACTGTTTGATAGGGAAACCAAAAAGCCTAAAACTCCTAACAAATGCGGGGTGTGGAAAGAAATGATTACTACTGGAGGTATATGGAACCTTGGCTTATCGAGAAGACTCTATCAACATCAGATTGATGAGGTAACCATTTTACTTTCACTTGTTGAAAATGAGGTGACCGGCACTAACATAGATTCTATAGTTTGGTCGATAGACAAGAACGGTTTTTTTTCGGTTAGATCAGCGTACTCTTTGTTTGAGAAGGAACATGAAATGGAGTTACCAAATCTTAGTATCTGGTCGAGATCCTGGCCACATAAGGTGGGATTTTTTTCTTATGGCAACCGTATCATAAAAAAATGGCGACAATGGACACTCTTCGTAAAAAAGGAATGCGAGATGGTTAACGGTTGTTTGCTTTGTCTCAAAACGGGGAATCAGCCTCTCATCGATGTTTCACCGCCCAACGTGTACCCAATATGGATTTATTTTAGATCTTTTGTTCAAACGGATTGGGTTATGCCTAACCGCATAGATCTAATTATCAAAGGGTGGAGGGTAAAACATCTTCCTTCGGCAGAATGGTTTTATGGCAATTGCTTAGGCGGCGATTACTTGGACATTATGGAACTCTCGAAACGACCTCATCTTCAATGGAGTGAACTTTGATGCACAACAAGTGATCAAAAAAGTGAAAGCTCAAGCTTTCTTTTGGTGTAAAAACAAGGTGGAATTGAATTGCGTTTCTTTAGAAATGATTGATTCTAATTGGGGACAATTTTTTGTAACTTAATCCTCTCTTGAGATGGGGTAGGGGGTCTTGTTTTATTTTGCTGTGAACTGTTCTCTTTCTTGTGGTCTATTTGTATCCTCTGGTTTTTTTCCTGCTTACTTCCTGTAAGCATTTTTAATCAAATTATTTTTGCTGTGGAAAAAAAAAAAAAAATACATACTATGTTCCGATTTGCATTATCTAGCCTCTTTCGGTCTTTCCATTCAAATCCTATTTTTCACGGTGTCTAAATATATTAACACCATTTTATTTAGAATATGTATAACATTTAAATCCAAACTTCTGATAGAGAAGAAAGAATGATTTTGGTAGGCGAAAATAGGAACCATACACGGATATGAATCAAAGGATGATTCACCATTGTCTTGTTTTCAACATGCGATCGGAATTCCAAAAGAAATAATTATGGTCCTTCGGATCAGACAATTTCTGATCTGCCAACGTTTATTTTTTTTAATAAGTGTCCCAATTTGATCTTCTCTGCCAACGTTTATGGGTTAGAGTCTAATTTTAATTTGGAAAAGCCAAAGAGAAGGGACGTAAAACACAAGTTGAGCCAACAAGAGTGCGCATTACTGTAATGTTAAGCAACAACTTTTTCTTCCCCCAATTTATGCAACAATCCCTTACATTTATTTATTAAATGTCCCTCGACTTCCACCAAACTACATCTCTGATTTGGATCCCACAACACTTCGTAATGAGCGTCGAATGATTTTAAATAATACTCCCTCCGTCCCTAATTAGATGAGCTACTTGTAGTTTGCACAAATTTTAAGGCAGGAGGAAAGTTGAGTATATTTAAGTATTTTTTTACAATTATACCCTTATGGGCAATAATTAGTAAAATTTAAAAATGATTTATCTCTTAAACTATACCACTGTTTTTTATAAACTTTATACCGTTAAAAAACATTTTAAAACACTTACGTAACGAATATAAACATGACTATCAAATTATACATATTTTTTATAGAAAAAATAATCAATTAAAGGGTAGTTTTAGAAATATCCCTTTGATTAGTGAAATAGTTCATCCATTTGTGGACAAAACTAAAAACCAAGTAGCTCATCTAATTAGGGACGGAGGGAGTACTTGCTAGTTGTAAACCACGATACAGTATTCATGTTCATCTAATTATTGCCTCATAGATTGATTGATACTTGCATAAAAACTAATGGAGAACCCAAATCAGAATGAAGATGCAGCATCTCCTACAAATGCTATATTGCAGCTACATTTAAACATGTTACTCGTCCAAGATACTTGCAAGCAGCGTTACCAAAAATTTTCAGGTTAAAATTTAGTTATTAATTTCTAGGTTCCGACTTGGCTTGTATTTATTAATTTGTCAATTTCAATTCAATTTGGTTCAATTTTGTCAGTTTTGAATCCAACTTGGCTTGTCTTTAATTCAAACAACTAGACAAATCAATTTAATGAAATAAAAAAGGGATATTTAACGTTTGATACCCGATAAATGTCCAACACCTAGCTTTGGTACCTAACAATTGAAATATTAAGGATTGGTACAGACATTGACCGTTAACTACCATTAAATATTTCATTTGACCAAATTATTTTTATTAATTCTAATTTTCATTAAAATATATAAAATTGCCTTGACGATTTTACCCTTCGCAAAAACCATCTCCTTCCTTTGTTCAGGCCTTTTGTCGAACATTTCTTGTGCATATTGCAAACTGAGAATGGATAATGCTCTGTAAGTATTTTACTTCTTCCTTGATAATTCTCCTTCCCTGCAATATATCGAAATGGGTAAGAACCATCAATTCTTATTCATCCAGGACACTAAAGATGATCCCAACCAACACCAAACATCAATAGCAGCAGCTAACTTCCTCCCCGACTTCTCGACTGCAATACGACCCAGAAATTTAACAATTTCATTCAATGTCCTCTATTCATCACCGCGAATCAACAGTAATCCATTTCTTCTCTATCTTTCCGGACAAAACTTCGCCAAATCTTCCCATAGATTGCTGTAAACTCAAACCCAATCTCCGTGTTTCCCTAAATTTCTAAAAACTCTTCAAACCAAAGCAAAACGTCTCTCATACCTATATCTAGCCAGTGGAAAGGTTTAGTGCAGAACTGGTGGAACGACAAAATAGATCACTAACTTCCAGAATATTATCATAATGGAAGAAATTCATTACATGAGCAACACCACCCTTTAACATGCACGATTCTTTCCTAACCACGAAGCCCCATCAACAGACCAAAATAAAAAAAAAAAAATAAAAAAAAATAAAAAAAAAAAAAGTTACTCTTGGCCAGTGGAGATCTCTCCATATCCTCATTTGATTGGGGGCCGGACATTTTAATTAGGGGCCCCAACTTTTTATTTGCACCCCAATTTTTTGAGGGGCGTAGTAATCCGATATTGAAAAGACTGTTTTACCCTTACCTAAAACTAAACATTAAAAATCAGTTAACCTTAATTAGAAACCTTAATTAGGCTTCTCTTCTTCATCTTCCTCTCCTCCCCGTTCTCTTCTCCACCACCACCATTAACGACTATTTTGAAGAAATTTTTTTTCTTCAACCGATTCATGGCGTAATCGTCGCCAAAAATCAAAACCCAAGAAAGCTATGGCTCCAATTATAAGGTATATGAACTTAAACCTACCTTGTATTCGTTAGTATCGAAATTTCAGTGTAAGAGTCGTTAGTATCGAAATGAAAACCCCTAACGACTTTTCATTTGGCAGCAGATTCTATGAAAAATCGTTAGTGTATTAGGATGAAGATGACGACCCTAATTTCGCTACTTCAACATTTTTTGCCCTAAAATAGAGTCGTTACCGTATTAGGTTGAAAATGACGACCTCTGTTTTGACGACCCTTTGTTATTGGTTAACGACTCTAGGTGAACATTATAAATGGTTGGTTAGGGTCGTCGATATATCGAATATCCCTATGACGACTCAAACACACAAAAAATGGCCTTTTTATACTGAGAGTTTGGATTCGAGAGTCATCTCGGGTATTAAACGAATCAACTAACGACTCTAGGTGAACAATATAAACAAATCGTCATGGTTTAACACACCACCTTGACGATTTTTCATCACCATTAAAAGTTGCAGGTTAGAGTCGTCGCCATGTGTGTCAACAGTATGACGACTCACCCGACTATAACGACCCTCACTCTGAGTAGTTCCATAGTGACCATGAATCGACCACTTGGAGCACCATTCAGACAATTTGAAGAGTATATGAAGTTTATCTGATTGTTTTGAGCTCAGGGTTCTTCATTTTAAGGATTGGTTCCTTCATTTTGAGCAGTAGGATCTTCATTTCCACCATTATTCATGGCTTCCTCCATTAACATCTCTTCATCAAACATCCAATCCATAGGTTTATTAGAGAAAATCTCACCATCAACACAATCATGGTTATTGTTTGAACCTTCACCAACCTCATTCCCTTCACTTGAATCACTCATTTCTAAAAACCCTAGTTTTTTCCTCTCAAAACTACTCTTCTTTTTTTAAAAAAAAAAAAAAAACCCAAAACTAAAATTTCCCCAAATTTTAATCCCAAAACCTGATTTTTATCTAAACAAAATTATCACACTAATCAACTTAATTAAATCTTAATACTAATCACTCAGGGACATTTTAACCATTTAGAAAATATTTTTATAAGGGGTGACCCAAATTAGGATTGGGTGACCTTTTTTGTCCTCTAGTGCTTGGCCCCCAATTAAAATGTCCGGCCCCCAATCAAATGAGGCTCCATATCCATAAAAACCCATTCTTATTATACATCTCATACCAATTGTTCCATGTTAGTCTTAAAAACAATTTCCCTTTCAAAACTCCTATGACAGCAAATGACAACAATTGTTGTAGTGATGAAGAAAACAAAGACCAAATTCAACCTGAAAAACTTGAATAATGTATAGATCCAAAGAAATCCTTAGCTTAACTGAACAAATCCGGCAGAAATTACTTAAATCCCCTGTTCTATTAAGCAACCCAGCTCTTCGTATCTCTAATTTAGTCTGGCGTCGGCGAAGCCTGAGTGAATAATTAAAAGCAAAAGTTATGTTGGATCTTTTTTTTAGGACCGTCGGATCAAGGGGCACTTTTGGGTCTTGAAAAATAAAAATTTCATTATAAAAGATAATCTTTAATTTGTTAAGTCAACGGTTTGACTTGACAGTCCTTAACAAATCTAGATACCAACCGTTAATATTTCAAATATTGGGTACCAAAGCTAGGTGTTGGACATTTACTGGGTACCAACCGTTAAATAACCCAAAAAAAGGAGACCGACATTACACAATCAATTACAATGGTCTGTTTTTTTTTCTTTATGTTTTTTGATGAACAATCAGACCACATTTCGTTCAATCCAAAAAGGTGATTACATGATTGTTTACAAGAAAACGAACATCAAAATAAAAGAAGATTAAAACCCAAATACAAATAAAGATACAAATTACTTGTAATTCGTGAAGAGAAAGAGAAAAATATCCCAAAGGTACCCAATTTTTGTATGAAAAGTAGAGAGAAAAGATGGTATAATCCGGAATCAATTCCGACCATTTTGAATGTTTGTCTTCTATAACAAGAGATGCTCCAAAAAGAAAGGAGTGCTTAGCCCTTAGCTTGTATATATGAACGAAAAACCCGGATGCCCTAAATCCCTATTGTTGAAGTTCATGAACTCAATGCGATGCCATGTTGAATCATCGATGTTCTCGATTCTAGAATAAGAAGCCATGAACCAACCAACAAAGATTAAACAAATCACCATCAAAGTGATGAAACAATCGCTCTCAAAGTGAAAAAAGAATCTCCCAAAAAGCGAAGATAAAATCACCAAAATGGTGAAGAAATGTGTCAAAAGACACCATCATTTAAAAACTTATTCAATCAGAACATCTACTAAAGCGAAAGAAAAACAATAATCCTTTGGACCAGATCTGAGCAAGAAAGATGAAAGGAATTACTTTTTTAGAAGGGAAGAGAATTTTTTTTATAAAGGTCTCTAATTTCACTACTATTAATTTAAAGAAGTTACATCGTGTTTATTTTTATTTTATTTTTTTACTGGTCTCCAATCCCTTTTTGGATAACAACACCTATCCTATGAAAAAGGAAATCTCCAACAGTTTCTCATCATGACTAGACATGTAATTTCGCAGCCATTTCAAGAACTTCACCGTGTCACTCCCTAGCCCGCCTAAGGTAGAAAAGGCAAGAACACCAAACCCCAGCCTCTGACTAGTACATTTCTCAAGGTACTTGGCCTTTTTTTTTTTCAACCGCGCTATCAATTGCCCGACCAAGAAGAAAATTACGCTCCCAGTCACCCGTGAAGGGGGAGACACCCGTAACATCCAAACACATATCGTGGCCACTGTCCCAACCATATAGAAGGATATCAGCAGGACGTAAAGCAACTCCATTATCTGCAAGGAGCCCCAAATACATTTCCTTTCAAGCTGAAACACCCGCTTGATAACAAATGTCCGCAAAGGTGTCACGGGCAAGATCATACCTGTATTTGAGACCAAGTACTCCTTTATTGCAGTGTAAGTCATGATCCCCAAAAATATCCATACCTTTACCACAACTAGAACACAAATCACCATCCTCAAAAAGGGGGATCCCGAGCCTATAACACACCACAACACGAAACTTTCTGTCCCCAATCGTTTGATTAAGCCCATCAATAGGAATTGCCAACAAATAATCTTGAGCGTGTTTGACTCTATTACTCTGCGAAAGAGCTGAATCACGCGCAGTCATAACGAAACTTTCTGGTCTTTTTTTTTCTTTTTCGTTGTTGGTTTCAAAAAAGAATTCGTAGATTCTGAACTCCACAATCAGCAGGTCTGAGAAATGTGGAAAAGATATAATGTCACAGAAATCTAAACTATCAATCTTTCTTCTCCTCTTAAAAATGAGGTTAAGGTTTTCTCCACCATCTGCTGGTTTATCAGGAAAGCTAGATGTGATTTTTCGTTCAGGAAAATGCATCCAAAGGATGATCATGTTGCTTATAATTTCAAACTAAATATGTGCTACTTTCACTACACGAAATCAAGGAATTTGTAACGTCAGAAACCGTTAATATCTATTTATTGTAACGATAAAAAAATATTGGAAATATGTCGTTATTATTAGTGTTATAATAATTTATCAAAAGTTAATACAATAAAAATTTACTCCCTCCGTCCCACTATTAATTGACATAGTAGTACAATTTAGAAATAATTTGTCTCTCAAACTATACCACGAATATTCGTAAATTCTATATCATTGAAAAACATTTTAAAACACCTACGTAACGAATATAAACATGAGTATCAAATGATATAAAATCAACTATTGATGGGACAAAATCTAAAAATAAATAGGTCAATTAATAGTGGGACGGAGGAAGTATTAAATAAAAATTTCATTGGTTGGAATAAATACACTAATGGTTATCTAATCAGCACAAGATTAATCTGATGTGATTTTGTTGTAGCAGATAGCCGTTATTGCGCATATCGTAACGATTAGCCTATAAGAGTTCGGTGTAATAATTACTGTAACGATGACTTTGTGTAACAGTTGACTTCTTTCCACCTGTCCTTCCGTGTATGCTTTAGTCATTGTAACATATCAGATATAACAGTTATCGGTACGATTCGAACCATGACAACTCAGCGTAACGGCTCCCATCTGCCATGTGCCAATTATTTCAATAATAACACATATAATATCTAATATGTAAAATAAATGTGCCAAGCACAACACAACACGCTCTCAAGCACGCCACAACATGTCATGCCTTCATTTCTGGCACGACATGTAGTACGGCGGACTCGCCTCTTAATGGTGTGTGATGGGTTGTGCCGACACATTTTACACTCGACTTGTTTCACTTTCTCGGGACCATCTTTTTCCTTGATTTCTCGGGAAATAAGGTAAATTCTTATTATTTGCAGTGATTGAAGTCTCTCACTCTCGATGCGGAAACAAACAAGGTACCTACGTATTCGTGGGGCACCGCCTTCCTTTATAGTGTGATGGACAATCTTTGCAAAGCTTATAGGTGTAACGAAACACAAATTATGGGATGTGTTGCTCTTATCCAGATATCTTTTTGTTTCCATATAACAAATGTTTTTTTTTTTACTTTTATATTGGTTTGTGTGTAATATAGTTCTTTTTTTCTTGTAGTCATGGGCTTACAACCATTTTAAATTCTTAAGGCCTTCTCGGGTAAGAAGTGGCCTCTAGAGATACCTACAGGAGGAAGATACCCGAGGACCCCAACACAAGGCTAAAGAGACGAAAATGTTCGACATGAGGAAAACATTGGATGCTTTGACAATCGATGATGTGATTTTTGATCCATATTTGAGATTTGATGAGGATGGAGAAGATGAAGTTGATGATAAAGTATTTTCTGATGTGGCTACCTATGTTAGACCTTTCATTCATCCAACTGGGTTCGTAATTTTAGATCCTTATAGAATGCTCCGTCAAATTGGTATTGTCCAAAAAAGAATACGTGAAACCTCCCTTTTTCAACTGAGCATACGCAACTCCCGATTTACTGGAAAGAAGATCAGATCGATCGATCATTGGAATGCTCGCTCTGAACAAGTAAACCAAATGAGTAGAAGAGACCTTGAAGCTTCTCTTGGCTTTTCCGATGCAGATGAGAATTACATGAAATTGTATCAAGAGTGGTATCATCCTTATATGGAAAATTTGGATCCAGAAGCGAGGAAATACGTCAAGAAAGGAGAGTGTTCAATATCAAGGCCATCAAGGAATGATGACATTGATTGGAGGGAGATGATGATACGTATATACTACTAATTATCCTTATGTTTGAATATGTTTATGTATCTAATTATCTACGAATAATTACAGTTTGTGCATTTGATATGAAAAAAATAGATTGAACGAGTTAATCTGGTGGTTGAGGACATGACCCGTAGCATTCATTCGTGTGAGAAGATGATGGTCCCTAAACAAGATGACTCTGGGTTCGAGTTAAAGGCATAATAAACCATGACAAAGGAGGTTTAGATGCTTATTAAGAGGACCGACCAAGGAGAAGTAAAAGGTCTAGGTATCCTTCTTCTAGCGAGGACTCTTGAACTCCCTCCAGTGAGCATGTTCAGTTAAATCAAGGAAAAGGTACTCGATATGGACGTGGTGGAGGTAAAAAAAAGTGGATGTGGTCGAGGTACAAGTGATAAAATTTGAAAAGGTCAAAGTGGTCGAGGTGGACGTGGTGGAGGTAAAAAAACTACAATTCAATGTGGTCGAGGTCAAGGTAAAAAAGCTAAAGTTGTAGAAGAGGACAAAGATGACGAGAATTTGGATGAGACAACGCGATCACCCTGAGTCTGGATCGGTTGAGTAATCTAGTGACTGATTAATTCTTTTTGTAGTGCTTTTTAGCATTTTGCTTCATGGATTTTTTATCATCTATGATTCTATTTAGTATTTTCGTTGTTTAGCGATTTGGACGGAAGAATTTTATAACTTTGCATATATGAACGAATGTTAGTATTTCCTTTGTACAAATCTAAGTACATGTACAATGCTGAGTATGAAAAGGTGCTTGAGATAGACGTGGTGGAGGTAAAAAAGGAGGTTGTGGTCGAGGTACAAGTGATAAAAGTGGCAAAGGTCCAAGTGGTCGAGGTGGACGTGATGAAGGTAAAAACAACTACAGTCAAGGTGGTCGAGGTCAAGATAAAAAAGCTAAAGTGGTAGAAGAGGATAAAGAGGACGAGGAATCCATTGAATCGGTCGAGGAATCCATTGAATGAATTCTCCTTGTAGTGGCTTTTTAGTATTTTGCTTCATGGATTTTTTTTATCATCTAAGACTTTGTCTATTTTGTATTTTCGTTGTTTAGCGATTTGGACAGAAGAATTTTTATAACTTTGCATATATGAATGAATGTTAGTATTTCCCTTTGTTTAAATCTAAGGACAATGATGAAAAAATCAACAAAATGGAAATTGTGAACATTATGGCTAGGTCATTTCTTTATAATACCTAGCCGTAAATACATATAATTGTATTATAAAAATAGACCCCATGTCATCGGATGAGTTTCCCAACCGTTAGAGTTGTTACACGGTTAGGAATCCTAGCCACAATTAATTGTCTCTGAGTTTGTCAAAATAAAATGGCACCTAGCCTCGGCTAGAATCTCCTGGTCGTAAAAAAGGTAATGGATGGGTTTCCTAACCGTGCTTTTGTTGCGATTGGGAATGATATAGCCGTTTCTTCACTGATAACAAAAAAATAAATTGAATCCATATTACAGCTAGATATCCTGTCCATATATTTGTTATACGATTAGGACTCTAAACCGCAAAACTGATATAAAGTAAGAACTCAGATTTACGATCTGCATTCCGAACCGTAAACCAGACATAAAATAAAAACTCAGATTTACGACCTGGATTCCTAGACGTACATATGACATACCCCAAAACCCACAGGTTATACTTCTTTACGGCTTGGTCGACATACCAATTTCCTAGCCGTACATACCAAAAATTTCCTAAATTTGTGCCACATCCTATCGGCTACTTTTTGAATTTTGAAAATAGATCCGTTAGAAGAATGATTTATAGAAGGTTTTAGCTTTTCAACCATTTATTTATACTTGAAATAACTCCACCACCATACAACCACCCATTCCAAATCAGAATCACACCTTCTATATCAATAATCTCCACCAAAACCCCTACAACCTCAATGTAATGTACTCAAAGGATAAACCCAACTTTAATTTGGATGAGGACCTATATCTTTGTAAAAATTTAGTACTATATATGATATTAAAGGAGGGGAAAAGAACGAAGGAAAATTGGTTTAGTCAGTCAATTGGAGTAAGGTTCTTGACAATTTCTGTACTGAAACAGGTACACTAATAACCGTGATAGATTTTAATTGTATCTTCGATTTCCAGATGTACGCAAAAAGGTGGAAGACTATATGGATTTACTTCGTATTTGCAAGCAACTTCGACTTAGAGGTGAGACTCATGATGAAGTCGTAGCTCAAGCTAAGAAGGAATGGATAAAAGGGAAAGGTTATAATTTCAACTTCGAAACTCAATACACCATCATCAAAGACTTCTTGATATATCTTAAGGGATGTTATTAAAACCATTTTGTTGTAATGCAGATTTAGTAAGTATGTAATGGGTTTTATTGTGGTCTAATTAATGAAAGTATTACTGCCTTTCAATCGTAGTATATATTCATGTTGAAACTCTAATTTCTCAATTTGCATATTCATTTACGGATGGAAAAATTGCCTTCAAAATGTGTTAACCCAGCCGTAATACAGACTCAGGTGATTGTGGACCAAAATAACGACCATAAGTTCTTCAGTTCCCATCCGTTATCCTCAGTCTAGACTGGGAGTTCATCAACTACCAACCGTATATACCATTTCTTACGGCTGGTTAGACACATTATCCTAGCCGTAAAATTAGAGATTTTCCCCGAATTTTTAACAGATTCGAATCACTAAAATTGCTATTGGGAGTGGATTACAAGGTTATCCTGATGTTTATGGGTGAAAATCGTTTCTGCCGATTTCAGTAAATTCGGTAGGTGAGTGAGAAACTGGTTTAAACCCTAAACAAATGTGCTGCACGTGAGCACTTTATAGATTCGAGAGATCAATCTGCACAAGTCCGGCCTAAACCAAGAAATGGCCGTTCCAGACTTGCTTCGGTCACAAAGTGGAGGAGAAGGGTTGATTTGGGGAGGGAAGCAAAGAAAGGTGTTGAGACCGAGAATAGTTCGGGAGAGTAGTATCTCGACTTGTATCGAAAGTGAAAGCTTAGGAAGCTTGCAAGAGATGAAAGCTTTTGGAGAGCTTGCAAAGTTGCCTTTCCCGAGAGTGTTGTATTTTTCTCCGACCGAGACTTGTTGTCCGGGGTGGAAATAGGTAAGACCTATTTATACAAGTCGAGATTGAAACGTACCCGGCCTCATGAAGGAAGAAAGTAAAGGGTGAAATAATGGGAGGAGGTGGTAACCGCATGGTTTAATGGGTGAAAACGTTTTTCACCTTTATTTCCTTTTTTATTTGACCGCTTTATTCCTTTTCACGCTTTCTTAATGTGAGCGTAGTGTACGCTGCATGCTGTGACCGCCAAACCAAAACCCTAAAGAAGCATCCCCCAGTTTTGTGTTGATATCTCGTTGGTTGCACCTTGAGTGCAAGTGGCGCTGCTAGTGGCGCGTGTGGCATGTGCCAATGGCATGTGCGGAACGCCTTGGTGGTAGGTTGCACGGTTTGCAAGTTAGGTTACCAGCGTGTGTGTTTGGCATCTGCCAATGGCATGTGCGGAATGCCTTGGTGGTAGGTTGCACGGTTTGCAAGTTAGGCTACCAGCGTGTGTGTTTGGCATGTGCCAATGGCATGTGCGGAATGCCTTAGTGGTAGGTTGCACGGTTTGTAAGTTAGGTTACCAGCGTGTGGGTTTGGCATGTTCCAATGGCATGCGTGGCCATTAGGGCCGTGACCTTGATAGGGAAACTAGCTAGCGAGCATGTTGGCATGTGCCAATGGCATGCGTGGCCGTTAGGGCCGTGATTTTGGTAGGGAAACTAGCTAGCGAGCATGTTGGCATGTGCCAATGGCATGCGTGGCCGTTAGGGCCGTGATTTTGCTAGGGAAACTAGCTAGCGAGCATGTTGGCATGTGCCAATGGCATGCATGGCTTTTAGGGCCGTGACCTTGATAGGGAAAATAGCTAGCGAGCATGTTGGCATGTGCCAATGGCATGCGTGGCCGTTAGGGCCGTGACCTTGATAGGGAAACTAGCTAGCGAGCATGTTGGCATGTGCCAATGGCATGCGTGGCCGTTAGGGCCGTGATTTTGCTAGGGAAACTAGCTAGCGAGCATGTTGGCATGTGCCAATGGCATGCATGGCCTTTAGGCCGTGACCTTGATAGGGAAACTAGCTAGCGAGCATGTTGGCATGTGCCAATGGCATGCGGGGCCGTTAGGGCCGTGGTTTTGGTAGAAAAAGCCGCTAGCAAGCATATTGGCATGTGCCATTGGCACGTACGGCCATGTTGACCTAGTTGCAAGTCTTGCAAACCTAGGGCGCTATGTTGGGCGTGGGTCAAAGGCATAGCGGCTTGGAAATATGGCTTGCGACATGCGTTGGCATGTGCCAATGGCACGTGCGGCCATGTTGACCTAGTTGCAAGTCTTGCAAACCTAGGGCGCTATGTTGGGCGTGGGCCAAAGGCATAGCGGCTTGGAAATATGGCTTGCGACACGCGTTGGCATGTGCCAATGGCACGTGCAGCCATGTTGACCTAGTTGCAAGTCTTGCAAACCTAGGGCGCTATGTTTGGCGTGGGCCAAAGGCATAGCGGCTTGGAATTTGGCGTTGTTGCCATGGTGCGCGCAGTGTGCGCTTGGTTTGGCATGGTTGCCATGGTGCGCAGAGTGCGGCTTGGTTTGGCATGGTTGCCATGGTGCGCAGTGTTGCGGCTTGGTTTGGCATAGTTGCCATGGTGCGCAGAGTGCGCTTGGTTTGTCATGGTTGCCATGGTGCGCAAAGGAGTGCGGCTTGGTTTGGCATGGTTGCCATGGTGTGCAAAAGATGCGGCTTGGTTTGGCATGGTTGCCATGGTGCGCAGAGTGCGGCTTGGTTTGGCATGGTTGCCATGGTGCGCAAAGATGCGGCTTGGTTTGGCACGGTTGCCATGGTGCGCGATGATGCGACTTGGTTTGGCATGGTTGCCATGGTGCTTTGAGATGCGGCTTGGTTTGGCATGGTTGCCATGGTGCGCAAAGATGCGGCTTGGTTTGGCATGGTTGCCATGGTGCGCAGATATGCGGCTTGGTTTGGCATGGTTGCCATGGTGCGCAGATATGCGGCTTGGTTTGGCATGGTTGCCATGGTGCGCAAGATGCGGCTTGGTTTGGCATGGTTGCCATGGTGCGCAGAGTGCGGCTTGGTTTGGCATGGTTGCCATGGTGCGCAGAGTGCGGCTTGGTTTGGCATTGTTGCCATGGTGCTAAAGATACAGCTTGGTTTGGCATTGTTGCCATGGGGGCAAGATGCGGCTTGGTTTGGCATTGTTGCCATGGTGCGCAAGATGCGGCTTGGTTTGGCATTGCTGCCATGGTGCGTGAGATGCGGCTTGGTTTGGCATTGCTGCCATGGTGCGCAGATGCGGCTTGGTTTGGCATTGCTGCCATGGTGCGCAAAGATGCGGCTTGGTTTGGCATTGTTGCCATGGTGCGCAGAGATGCGGCTTGGTTTGGCATTGTTGCCATGGTGCGTGAGATGCGGCTTGGTTTGGAATTAGGGTTACGTGGTTGAAAACCCTAACTGTATTTTGAAAAAATACCCCTATTAATTATTTACACCGAGTTAAATGCTCTTAGTTAATGTGTTGCGGGTAACACTAGGTCATGGGGTTTTACGATTTTACCCCTTGTCTAAAAACCACCATCAACATTAAGTCCCTCGCTAGCTCTCGAACAGGGGCTTTTGTCATGAGGTAAGCATAAGATGGTGACAAACTATCAACAAAGAAACCGTAAAGAGAATTGAGGAGGCTTGTCGACCTTTTATAAATAGGACTTGGAATCCTTGCCTCTCGGTAGTTTTGCACAACCGGGAGGTGGCGCAATTGGGAAGTCAACATCATTGAGAGACAGAAGTCAGGCGGCATTGAGAAGTCGACGCGAGTTAGAAATCGGGCGTGCTAGGTTGGTGGGGCGTAAGGGGGAAGCTGTGCGTGCTTGCTGGGCGTGACTTGGGCGGTCATTGGGAGGTTGACGCGAGTTAGGAAATTAATCGGGCGTGCTAGGCCGGTGGGACCGGCGCAAGGTAGGGAAGCTGTGCGTGCTTGTCGGGCGTGAGTTGGCGGTCATTGGGAAGTTGACGCGAGTTAGGAAACTGGGTGTGCTAGATGGTGGGACCGGCGCAAGGTAGGGAAGCTGTGCGTGCTTGCTGGCGTGACTTGGGCGGTCATTGGGAAGTTGACGCGAGTTAGAAACCAAGGCGTGGTAGCCGGTGGGACCGGCGCAAGGTAGGGAAGTCTGTGCGTGCTATTTGGCGTGACTTGGGCGGTCATTGGGAAGTTGGCGCAATTGGTGGGACCGGTGCAACTTGGGCGACGTTGGGAAGTTGGGCATGAGTTGGGAGACTGAGCGTGCTAGCTGGCGGGACCGGCACGAGGTGTGGAAGCTGATTGCGCTAGCTGGCGAGGCCGGTGTAAACAAGGAGGGAGTAGGTGTTTCTACAGATAGCAAAGTTTCCTTGTTTTGCATTCCTTCACGCGCGCGGCTTCGATCAGGGCATTGTCCATGCTAAAATCTGGAAGCGTTATGTCCCTCATTGCTTCCTTTCCTTTTTTAAGGTTCTGTATTCATATCCGACGTAATTGCATCATCTCCCTCGTTTGAGAAAGGGTTCTTCTTGTTGAGTTTCTCTCTTTGTCGTGTCGCACAGAGACGAACCATCTTCTAACCAGCTAGGTTCTCCAGGTGAAGGCGCGAGGTCTGACTCTGGCAGGAGCATCCCAACAAAGGTTATTCGGGTTAAGAAAATCATACCGGTATGTTTTCTTCTTCTTTGGTGGACCGACGTACGCTTTACCGCTTGTTTGATGAATGGAAAATTTTCCTTTTATGTAGAGATATCCTGTTGGAGCATGCGTTAGTGTTATCGACGAGGATAACCTAGTCGTTCCCCTTCCTTCGAATCCGTCATTGTTGATCGCCGCAGACTTGGAGGACGCCGATTTAGGGCTCTATCTTACGAAATGGGGTGTAGCGAGAAGTCCCCGGTCATACTTCGGTTTGATATGATGGAATGGATGAATACGTGAATGTAACCTTCTGGCGTGCTCTTGGAGTTTTCGGTGCACATGTACGGGTTCATGTTGAGAAATTCCCGCGGCTCATAAAACCTCGATAGTGATGATGTTGAAATCAGTAATAACTTGGTTGAGGGGAGTGAAATCATCTTACGCTGGTAGTCCCCATGCATGACCTACTTTCATTATATCGCCTTGAATCCCCCCTCCACGGGATTTGATATAAGCCTATCGTACTCTTCTGGATGTGACACTGGGATGCTCAGAAATTACATGACGACATATCCTGGATAGTGCAGACTCGGGATCCTCCGCGGCCTCGTAAAGTGTTGAAGGCGTCTTCTAGACAGAGAGGTGATGATGTTCTTGTTGCACCCTTGAAGAGTAGAGGACCTTGTTATGGGTACGGATTTTTGGTGGATTGTTCTTCGTAGCTTTGACAGTGAAGGGCTCCCGTGTATATCTTCCGTTCTCAAGTATGGTTTACGTGTTTCCATCTTTGTAGTAGTTGTTGCTGCGGTGAAGCTCTGGCTGGTATCAACGAGTGAGGGGCAACAGTTCTGGGTTGGAGATGTAATCAGGAGAGACTACATTATCGTGGTAACAAATTAGGTTGGCTGATATTCCATGGGATTCCGTGGAAGTAAAAGGATTGGCTGGATTCGTAAGCGAGCATACTTTGCAGGAAGGAGTGGCGTTGAAGCGAATGTTGAAGCGAAGCCGCTGCTGGAGAACGCTGATGCGTAGCTACTTCTGGAGAGAACGTTGATGCGGAGCTACTTCTGGAGAGAATGTTGGAAAGACGTCTTGCAACTTTCAGAGCCTTGACGGTTACCATTTTGAAGTCGGAGGTCGCGTCACGTTCTGTCAAACTCGACATCTCTCAAGAGAACAGAGGTTAGGAGTCCCCAGTTTCATCTATCGATCGTGCGTTCTAGGAGAGGTTGGGGTTTGGGAACGGCTTCCCCGGGCCGGAAGCGCCCGTTTCTGATGCAGTGCGGTTGAGGGGTGCAAAATATGTCTTGATGCTACGCCTTGGAGAAACATAGAATCTCACATAACTGTTTCATCATAGACTGTACGACTTTGTGGGTCAAGTTCCCATTGTGCGGGTCCTGACGGGAGAAGGGTCTCTGTGAACTCAGGAGAGTTGTTGATTTCCCTTGCTTTCGATTTTTGAGAAGTCTTTCCTGATCTTCATGTGTGACGAAATTAGATTGCTTATCCCCTTCTATTGGGCGTCTAAGAGCAACGCGAGCCTCTTCATCTATAAACGCACGTCCCGTTGAAGTATCGTTTGTCTTTTCATCAAATCAATGAGTGCTAAAAAGAGGGTCGGCTTCTTCCGGATCTTCTAGTATCTTGCCCTGATGGTGGAGTAGCGTCTCTGGTGACGGTTGAAGTTGCCATGCTTGAATAACCGTTGGGGTGGCGGAAGCGGCTCTGGTTCTGGTGATCGTAAGTGTATCGTGCAGAGATGACACGGTTTTGATCACGAAGTGCTGGAGCCATGGCGCTGTTTCGAAGGGCAAGGATGGTGCTGGAAGGGCGCAAGTTGTTAGCGCTGGAAGGATGCAAATTGTTAGCACAGAGTGTGGCATCGCGGGCTGGCATGCGCGTGCGGCATGCGTGCCTGGCATGTGCGTCTGGTAAGCGTGTCTGGTAAGCGCGTCTGGCAAGCGCTTCTTTTCTTTCTTCTTCTTTTGAAAAATGTCTAACTCAAGTTCGCAGGAGGAATCCGGTTCGGAGGATGATTCTGGGGTAGAGCCACACGAAAACTTGCCTTTGGTGACCACCGCTGGTGACTTGGAGATGGGCGTTAGCCAATTGCCGGCACAGATGTGGCTCAAACGGCGGATGAGTCTCTGATGGTTGCTGCTGTATGCATGGAAGAAGACCCTTTGCAAGTCGTGAGGCCAGGTGCAGGCACCTTTTTTGATCCTCCGTACTTGGTTCCTTATCCTGGTCATGTCTTTGGTTGGCGGCTTCAAGCGTGCCGGCTAAGCACGAGGCGTTGTACACCAGAATCTGGGAGAAGTACGGACATATGGCCACAACCAATAAAGTCACTAGTCGATTTGCATTGGTTAAGCGTGTGGAAGAGTCTTTATCTTCCATCGAGGATATGTGTGAGGTGACTGGTCACACCGTTTCTGAAGACGTTATTGCCGACTGGGAGCACTATCGCGACGTGTGCGTAGAAAAGGAGTTCAACACTTCGTGGTTTGTCGAAGGCCTTGTTTGAGATCCAAAAGTTGAAAGATGCAAGCAATCGAAAGCCTTTCCGCCGAGGAGATTGCACGACGGGGAGGTGGAACTCGAAAAGCTTTCCAAGATGTTGACTATGAAGAGAGCGGCTCTTGATGATTTTCCTTGAACATTTCTCTGTTAATCTTTCATTTAGGTTTTTTTTTTTTTTTTTGAAAGACATATTGGATGTCTGGTTCAAAGCTTGACCTTTGATAGACAGCTGGTAGCTTTTTAGGGTATTGGATTATTTCTGGGATGAATGGTTTTGATAATATGACTCTGATTATGTTTTGGAAAGGAATATTGCTTCTATGAGAGTGTGTGCTAGCAATAGGCACAAGACTATTGAGAAGATGACGGTTTTACTAGGAACCTAAAAATAGATCGTATATCTTATGCATCTAAATTTACTTACTTCATAGGTTTTGTGAACACGCCCCTCTCCGTGTAAAAGGCGGCTTTGCTGGTAGCATCGCCGATTAGTCCCGATTCTTCGGTAGCGTCTTCGCCGAGTCTCCGGTTTCGGTGTAGTTTTAACAACCGATAACCGGGTTGTCCGCAGTTGAGTCGGATTGAGTCGCAAGTCCCCAATCGCTGGTAGCATCTTCAACGAGTCCCCAGTTTTCAGGTGTAGTTTTATAACAGGTAACCGGGCGTCTGGCAGTTGAGTCGGATCGAGCGGTAGCATCTTCGGCAAGTCCCCAGTTTTCTCGTGTAGTTTTACGACTAGTAACCGGGTTGTCTGGTAGTTGCGTCGGATTTAGTCGCCTTCCCCCACCATCTTGACATCCGGGTCGAAGAACGAGATCGACAAGTCGACATTGTAACCGATAGATCAATCCTCCCGCTGTGGTCGCCAATTGTTTATGGGTGAAAATCGTTTCGCCGATTTGAGTAAATCGTGAGGTAAGTGAGAAACCGGTTTAAACTCTAAACAAATGTGCCGCACGTGAGCACTTTATAGATTCGAGAGATCAATCCGTACAAGTCCCGGCCTAAACCAAGAAATGGCCGTTCCAGACTTGCTTCGGTCACAAAGTGGAGGAGAAGGGTTGATTTGGGGAGGAAGCAAAGAAAGGTGTTGAGGAGGAATAGTTCTCGGGGAGAGTAGTATCTCGACTTGTATCAGAAAGTGAAAGCTTAGGAAGCTTGCAAGAGATGAAAGCTTTTGGAGAGCTTGCAAAGTTGCCTTTCCTGAGAGTGTTGTATTTTTCTCCTGACCGAGACTTGTTTTCTGGTGGAAATAGGTAAGACCTATTTATACAAGTCGAGATTGAAACGTACCCTGTCCTCATGAAGGAAGAGAGTAAAGGGTGAAATAATGGGAGGAGGTGGTAACCGCATGGTTTAATGGGTGAAAACGTTTTTCACCTTTATTTCCTCTTTTATTTGACCGCTTTATTCCTTTTCACGCTTTCTTAATGTGAGCGTAGTGTACGCTGCATGCTGTGACCGCCAAACCAAAACCCTAAATAAGCATCCCCCAGTTTTGTGTTGATATCTCGTTGGTTGCACCTTGAGTGCAAGTGGCGCTGCTAGTGGCGCGTGTGGCATGTGCGGAACGCCTTGGTGGTAGGTTGCACGGTTTGCAAGTTAGGTTACCAGCGTGTGTGTTTGGCATGGGCCAATGGCATGTGCGGAATGCCTTGGTGGTAGGTTGCACGGTTTGCAAGTTAGGCTACCAGCGTGTGTGTTTGGCATGTGCCAATGGCATGTGCGGAATGCCTTGGTGGTAGGTTGCACGGTTTGCAAGTTAGGTTACCAGCGTGTGGGTTTGGCATGTTCCAATGGCATGCGTGGCCATTAGGGCCGTGACCTTGATAGGGAAACTAGCTAGCGAGCATGTTGGCATGTGCCAATGGCATGCGTGGCCGTTAGGGCCGTGATTTTGCTAGGGAAACTAGCTAGCGAGCATGTTGGCATGTGCCAATGGCATGCGTGGCCGTTAGGGCCGTGATTTTGCTAGGGAAACTAGCTAGCGAGCATGTTGGCATGTGCCAATGGCATGCATGGCTTTTAGGAGCCGTGACCTTGATAGGGAAAATAGCTAGCGAGCATGTTGGCATGTGCCAATGGCATGCGTGGCCGTTAGGGGCCGTGACCTTGATAGGGAAACTAGCTAGCGAGCATGTTGGCATGTGCCAATGGCATGCGTGGCCTTTAGGGCCGTGACCTTGATAGGGAAACTAGCTAGCGAGCATGTTGGCATGTGCCAATGGCATGCATGGCCTTTAGGGCCGTGACCTTGATAGGGAAACTAGCTAGCGAGCATGTTGGCATGTGCCAATGGCATGCATGGGGGCCGTGATTTTTAGGGCCGTGGCTTTGGTAGAAAAAGCCGCTAGCAAGCATATTGGCATGTGCCATTGGCACGTACGACCATGTTGACCTAGTTGCAAGTCTTGCAAACCTAGGGCGCAATGTTGGGCGTGGGCCAAAGGCATAGCGGCTTGGAAATATGGCTTGCGACACGCGTTGGCACGTGCCATTGGCACATGCGGCCATGTTGACCTAGTTGCAAGTCTTGCAAACCTAGGGCGCTATGTTTGGCGTGGGCCAAAGGCATAGCGGCTTGGAAATATGGCTTGCGACACGCGTTGGCATGTGCCAATGGCACGTGCGGCCATGTTGACCTAGTTGCAAGTCTTGCAAACCTAGGGCGCTATGTTGGGCGTGGGCCAAAGGCATAGCGGCTTGGAATTTGGCGTTGTTGCCATGGTGCGCAGTGGTGCGGCTTGGTTTGGCATGGTTGCCATGGTGCGCAGAGTGCGGCTTGGTTTGGCATGGTTGCCATGGTGCGCAAGATGCGGCTTGGTTTGGCATGGTTGCCATGGGTGCGCAGAGCTGCGGCTTGGTTAGGCATGGTTGCCATGGTGCGCAATGTATGCGGCTTGGTTTGGCATGGTTGCCATGGTGCGCAGATGCGGCTTGGTTTGGCATGGTTGCCATGGTGCGCAGATGCGGCTTGGTTTGGCACGGTTGCCATGGTGCGCAGAGATGCGGCTTGGTTTGGCATGGTTGCCATGGTGCGCGAGATGCGGCTTGGTTTGGCATGGTTGCCATGGTACGCAGTATGCGGCTTGGTTTGGCATGGTTGCCATGGTGCGCGAGATGCGGCTTGGTTTGGCATGGTTGCCATGGTGCGCGAAGATGCGGCTTGGTTTGGCATGGTTTCCATGGTGCGCGAGATGCGGCTTGGTTTGGCATGGTTGCCATGGTGTGCAGAGCACGGCTTGGTTTGGCATGGTTGCCATGGTGCGCAGAGTGCGGCTTGGTTTGGCATGGTTGCCATGGTGCGCAGAGTGCGGCTTGGTTTGGCATGGTTGCCATGGTGCGCGAGTGCGGCTTGGTTTGGCATGGTTGCCATGGTGGTGCAGATATCCGCTTGGTTTGGCATTGTTGCCATGGTGCGCATAGTATGCGGCTTGGTTTGGCATTGTTGCCATGGTGCGCAAAGATGCGGCTTGGTTTGGCATTGTTGCCATGGTGCGCAAGAGATGCGGCTTGGTTTGGAATTAGGTTCCGTGTTGAAAACCCTAATGCGGTATTTTGAAAAAATACCCTATTAATTATTTACACCCGAGTTAAATGCTCTTAGTTAATTTGTTATGGTAACACTAGGTCATGGGGTTTTACGATTTTACCCCTTGTCTAAAAACCACCATCAACATTAAGTCTCCGCTTAGCTCGGAACGGGGGCTTTGTTGCGAGGTAAGCATAAGATGGTGACAAACTATCAACAAGAAACCGTAAAGAGAATTGAGGAGGCTTGTCCGACCTTTTATAAATAGGACTTGGAATCCTTGCCTCCGGTAGTTTTGCACAAATCGGGGAGGTGGCGCAATTGGGAAGTCGGCATCATTGAGAGACAGGAAGTCGGGCGGCATTGAGAAGTTGACGCGAGTTAGAAACCGGGCGTGCTAGGCTGGTGGGACCGGCGTAAGGTAGGGAAAGCCGTGCGTGCTTCTTCGGCGTGACTTGGGCGGTCATTGGGAGGTTGACGCGAGTTAGGAAAGCCAGGCGTGCTAATTTGGTGGGACCGGCGCAAGGTAGGGAAGGCTGTGCGTGCTTGGCCGGCGTGACTTGGGCGGTCATTGGGAAGTTGACGCGAGTTAGGAAACTGGGCGTGGTAGCTGGTGGGACCGGCGCAAGGTAGGGAAGCTGTGCGTGCTTGCTGGCGTGACTTGGGCGGTCATTGGGAAGTTGGCACAATTGGTGGGACCGGTGCAACTTGGGCGACGTTGGGAAGTTGGGCATGAGTTGGGAGACCGAGCGTGCTAGGCGGCGGGACCATTGCACGAGGTGTGGAAGGCGATTGCGCTAGTCTGGCGAGGCAGTGTAAACAAGGAGGGAGTAGGTGTTTCTACGATAGCAAAGTTTCCTTGTTTTGCCTCCCTTCACGCGGCTTCGATCGGGCATTGTCCATGCTAAAATCTGAAGCGTTATGTCCCTCATTGCTTCCTTTCCTTTTAAGGTTCCGTATTCATATCCGACGTAATTGCATCATCTCCTCGTTTGAGAAAGGGTTCTTCTTGTTGAGTTTCTCTCTTTGTCGTGTCGCATGCAGACGAACCATCTTCTAACCACCTGTGTTCTCCGGGTGAAGGCGCGAGGTCGACTCTGGCGGGAGCATCCCAACAAAGGTTATTCGGGTTAAGAAAATCATACCCAGATGTTTTCTTCTTCTTTGGTGGACCGACGTACGCTTTACCGCTTGTTTGATGAATGGAAAATTTTCCTTTTATGCAGAGATATCCTGTTGGAGCATGCGTTAGTGTTATCGACGAGGATAACCTAGTCGTTCCCCTTCCTTCGAATCCGTCCTTGTTGATCGCCGCAGACTTGGAGGACGCCGATTTAGGGCTCTATCTTACGAAATGGGGTGTAGCGAGAAGTCCCCGGTCATACTTCGGTTTGATATGATGGAATGGATGAATACGTGAATGTAACCTTGGCGTGCTCTTGGAGTTTCGGTGCACATGTACGGGTTCATGTTGAGAAATTCCATGGCTCGTAAAACCTCGATAGTGATGATGTTGAAATCTGTAATAACCTTGGTTGAGGGAGTGAAATCATCTTACGCCGGTAGTCCCCATGCATGACCTACTTTCATTATATCGCCTTGAATCCCCCTCCACGGGATTTAATATAAGCCTATCGTACTCTTCCGGGATGTGACACCGGGATGCTCGAAATTACATGACGACATATCCCTGGATAAGATGCAGACTCGGGATCCTCCGCGACATCGTAAAGTGTTCAAGGCGTCTTCTAGACACAGAGGTGATGATGTTCTTGCGCCGCACCCTTGAAGAGTAGAGGACCTTGTTATGGGTACGGATTTTTGGTGGATTGTTCTTCGTAGCTTTGACAGTGAAGGGCTCCCGTGTATATCTTCCGTTCTCAAGTATGGTTTACTATTTCAGCCCAAAAAAAAAACCAGCGGTTCCACTTCCAAGCCTCAATGATGGAATTCTTCTAGTAAGGTCGGTAATTGAGTAGCTGTTTTTGCCGCCCCACTATATCTGTACCCAAAAGAAATGTGTCGTAAATGGACACAAACGTAAGCACAAGTCAGCAGACACAACAAGGGCAGTTGGTTCTGTAGTCATATGTTTGGATGGAAATGGGAGTTGTTGGTCCGTCCGAACACTAGCAAAGCAGCCACTCAATCCAACCGCACACGACCTTTTTTTGTCTTCCCAAACGTGGGATAAACCTTTTCTCCCTCTTCTCTGTAAGGTGGGAGTAGTGTACCCATCAGAGTATGGTTGCTGAATACGACGTTATCAATTCTCTCATTCATTAATCAATCCCCAACAATTTCTGTGCTGAATGAGGAGCAGCAGCAGGAAGACGATGCCGGCGGTGGGTTGTGCTGCTGATGGTGGTGGTGGTGACTGGAAACCGCTTCAAAAATGGATGTTTTTTCAGCTTGATTTGTGAAGGAAATTGCAGATTTGAAAAGAAGAAATGGAGTCAATGAAAGTCTGTGCGAATGTTTTGTGTGTTAGTAGCCGTAATACATCTTCTACATCTTCTACATCTACGATCGAATGGAGAAAAGGATGGGATTTGCGATCTGGTGGCTCCGCCGTTCTCTGCCATAATTGCGGGTATTAATCCAATCTAATCGAAGCCCTCTTTTTTTTTTTGATTTCGATTTGGTTGAATTGATTGTGTATAATTGGACCCTTTTTTTGAAATTTATGAATCAAACCCACATTTCCTATTTTTAGATTTCCCTAAAAATACCACATTTGGTTGTTGATTGATTTGAAGGTCAAATTTGACATTTTTAATTCACTCATATAGATCCTGCCTGTAGGTTGTGTAGGGTGGGGGCTTAATGCCCCCCTATTATCTAGCGTGGGTGTGTCTTTTAATTGTCTGTTTTGTGTCTTTAATTATCCAAATGGTAATAGGACTGTCCTTGAGCAATTCAGCTGCAATTTCATTTTCATTGAAGGTGTTTGAGATGCTAAATCATGAAGATTTCACAGAAATTGCTTAGTTTTTATGGTTCTTGGTTGGGTAATGCAATGCTTGCAGCTCCCAACTGCTCCATGGAAATTCCCAGCTGCAATTTCCTTATCCTTGAGCAGCTGTTGGTATTAGAGTTTTTCTGGTTAGATGTGTATGAGGCTAGGATGACAATGTTAACTGTACGCTAGTACTTTTATTGGTAGGGGAATGTGACAAGTGAAATGCAAGATTTTAGTTGTGGATTGAATTAACGTTTTCGTGTTGGTCGTCTTCATGATCCTTATTCAGGTTTGCGTATGAACAATCAGTTTACTGTGAGGCATTTCACACTAAAGAATCGGGTTGGAGGGAATGCATTTCATGTGGTAAGGTGAGTGAGTTCATAGTCCCATAAGCTGTTGTTGTGTATCTTTATTGTGTTCTATTCGTTCTTAACATTCACTCCATACACTTAAGTGAACGTTAAACATTGCAGCGTCTTCATTGTGGATGTATTGCGTCGAAGTCTTTGTTTGAATTGCTTGATGATGGGGGTGTAGAGTGTATTAGCTGCACAAAGAATTTGAAATATTCTTCCGTAAGTTGAATTTTACTTAAAAAAGTTACATTGCACATGTTGAAACACTGAGAATGGTGTTACAATTTTCTGAATTGGGATGTTGTTGCATCACTTTTCTAATGACTGTGCTAATATATTGATCTCGCTTTCATACCTCGTCTTTTTCTTGGTGACTTATACAGATGCAAAGTCATGAAAATCAGAATGGCTTTGCTACGACACTAATAAAGAATGCGGGAGAAATCAGATCTGCCTCCATTGAAGATAAAGTTGATGGTCCAAGCATTAATATGGGAAAACTATTGCAAATGGGAAAGAATATTGAGGTTGATGGCCAAATCAGCTTGCTTCAATCAGTAAGGAATGACTCAAATGGGCAAATCAAAAGAGAGCAAGTCCCTTTTGGGGAAGTCTGGTCCACAGGCTTTTCAAACTTAAATCAACTGCCGAATGGTTCATGTGAAATTATCAAACAAGTCAACGTTAAAGAAATGTTGGGTGTCAAGAATGCGGATGAGTCATTATCTCAGACTTGCTTGAGTATTAATCTCGGTGCTCCTTTAGGAAACACAAATCTTGCACTTACCCTTTCTGGTTCGGCTATTGAAGGAAGGGATCTTAGCACGTTCCCATCTTCTTATCCGCATGGGCAAAGATCCCGTAATCTCCTTCCCAGGCCCCCGAGGGTGGGACTAGCCATAGGTTCAGAGGGTATAAAGGATGTGGTTCCACAAGTACGTGTTGCAAGACCACCTGTTGAAGGACGGGGAAGAAACCAATTGCTTCCACGCTATTGGCCAAGGATTACTGAAGAAGAATTGCAGCAGATATCTGGAGAGTATCCTTAATTGTGTTAATTACCATTTAATATGCGTATAAAAAAAAATTACCATTTAATATGATCTCATGTCAGTTTAATTTATGTGCTCTTCGTATTACCCATTTATTGAACTGTGTGGTTCCCTTGACTGATATGTTTCAGTTCAAATTCCACAATTGTGCCTTTGTTTGAGAAAATTCTAAGTGCCAGTGATGCGGGTCGAATTGGTCGCTTAGTTCTCCCAAAAGCATGTGCGGAGGTGAGCGGTACCCAAACTTCCTTCATTCGGGCTTTCTATCCTTGATCTCCGTATTGTATTTTCTCTTTTGAGAGAAATCTTTCAGGGTTTTGTTTGGTTATAAATCTGTCAAAATCAACTATATCCAGGCGTATTTTCCTCCTATTTCTCAACCAGAAGGAGTTCCTATAAGGATTCAAGACGCGAAGGGAAAAGATTGGCTGTTTCAGTTCAGATTTTGGCCTAATAATAACAGCAGGATGTACGTCTTAGAAGGGGTGACACCTTGCATACAGTCCATGCAATTACAAGCTGGTGATACTGGTCTGTTACTTGTTCATTTTATTATCATCGATATATGAAAAAAATACATCAACTGTTTCTGTTCTTCCTAATTTAAACCTTCTATGCCACAGTAACATTTAGCCGCATAGATCCTGAAGGAAAACTTGTTATGGGGTTCCGTAAGGCATCAAACTCTGTGAATCTGCAGGTAATTTGCAATAATATCCATGACTACAAACTTAACTGAGTTAGTTTTTTTCTCTTTCGGTTTACACTAACATGTAATTAACATCTAACTATGGACTAAACAGGATAGTCAAATTGCTGCAATTGCTAATGGTGCACTTGGCAATGCCTCTTTCTTTCCGGATGTTATTGAGAACCTACCAATAGCAAGTGGTTACGGTGGCCTCCTCCAGTCACTGAAAGGGAGCACAGATCCCCACTTAAATGCCATGTCCGAACATATTCGTATTGGTGGCGATTTCAGCTGGCATAAAACTGAGAAGCAGGGGAAAAGATCAAATGAGGGAATGCAACTTCAGCATCTGCTGCTTCCAGAGAAGAAAAGGAGTCGTAATATCGGGTCTAAGAGCAAGAGGCTGCTAATAGATAGTGAAGCTGCACTGGAACTGAAACTTACATGGGAAGATGCACAGGATTTGCTCCGTCCACCCCCAAGCATAAAGCCTAGTATCGTCATTATCGAGGATCACGAGTTTGAAGAGTATGAAGTAAGACATTTTTGAAATTTTTCCTCAAATTATTCGGTGTCTTTGTTTATTCAAACTCCCATACTCTGTCATAAGATAATCTACGCGTCACTTCTAAATTATTATTCTTTATATTTTGTAATGCAGGAGCCCCCAGTTTTTGGAAAGAGGACTATTTTCACATCTGGGGCAGCTGGGTAAGAATTTCTATAAATGAGCAATAGTGTTTGGGTTAGAATAATATGCTTAGTACTTTAGTAGGCTATTATGTACGTTAAGATGAATATTTGTTCTTAGTCAATTGTCTTAGCATGAGGAGCTCTTAATTCAAAATAGTAGCTTTTCACTTATATCATGTACATCAGAGAAAGCAACGATGTCGGTGACTCGGTAATCATTTTTTATTTTATCAGGATTTTTTGGACGAAATCTGATCTGCTTAAACGGTACCATTTCTACATGAATATACCGTTGGCCAAGGTCATTTGACTAGGTAGTTTTTGACCTTTGAGATTTTATCGGCGAGACCCTTGTGTATGTGCAATAGTGTACCACAGACGGATTTATAGGGACAGTTTCTGCTACTCTTGATTCTAGTGATCCTCTGCTTATGGATGCCTGAGAATTTCTAGTGGAACATCATTTTATTTTTAAGGATTGATGTGTATTTTCCTCCTAAGGCTGCATGACATGAAATTTTTATTACAGGGTACAAGCTCAATGGGCCCAGTGTGACAATTGCAGTAAATGGCGAAGGTTGCCTATAGATGTTCTTGTCCCTCCGAAGTGGACATGTACAGATAATGTTTGGGATACTAGAAGGTCAGTGCCCGTATACTAAACCTGTTTTGTATAAAGTTGGTTTAGTAGTCTAGTAACGGGAATTTATTTGCTATCTGAGTATAGTGTGACATTCAGACAGAGGAAACCAACTCAAACAAGCTTTTAATTGGAATTCCATTGTTGCAGGTGTACATGTTCTGGACCTGATGAATTAACTCTCAAGGAATTGGAACATCTTCTCAGACTTGATATGGGTACGAATACGATGCATCTTTATTCTTTTTGTAAGAAATGGTAGTTTATACGTTTCAATTGTATGAGGTTTAGAATATTTTTCGTTATTTGCCGTTTAACGTTGCTTTTAGTGCAGAATAATTTATAATGTGGATATAAGACTAGGGTTGGCAATAGTTGGATAAATGCATCATCCTAAATACTGGAAGTACCGATTAACATGAAATACTGTATGCTTGCCTTTAGGAATATCCTATTTACATCATTCATTAGGAAGGCTTTATGTACACTGTGAGTCGGTGCTTGTCTGCAAGGACATTTGTATCTCTGCTTTGCTGGAGTAAAACCACTAGTAGCTAAGTGCTGAAAAATCGTTTAGTCAACTGTCTGGAATACATCTCTGGGATTTGTATTAAGGCATTTATCTACCGCGGTGGCTGTATCCTTGTATTTGTTAAAAGTTTCTTCCTATCATGCATTATCTTTGGTTGTCCAGTAACTTTGGTAGTGAATCTCAATGATCCTTATCTTATGTTACTCGCCCTTCACTGAATGTCCTACAGAGTTTAAGATGCAGAGAATATCAACAAGTGATAAGGACCGTCAAGAACATGAGCCTTCTGGCTTAGACACCTTAGCTACTGCTGCATTTCTTGGAAATAAGAATGGTGATGACAGTGCAGTTGCACCATCTGTCGCGACCACCACTAGACACCCAAGACATCGTCCTGGTTGCACATGCATTGTCTGCATCCAGCCACCAAGTGGGAAGGGCCCCAAGCACAAACCTACATGCACATGCAACGTTTGTATGACCGTGAAGCGTCGGTTTAAAACTCTCATGTTGCGGAAAAAGAAACGACAGTCAGAGAAGGAAGCCGAAATTGCAGAGAGGAATAAGTGCAATGTGGAAAGTTCTAGGGATGAAATAGAAGTGGAAAGTTCATCGAGAGGCGTAGTTTTTCCTGTCGATGTTTCAGAGAATCGTGAAGCCTGCCAAGCAAATGAATTGGAGTCAGCAAGCGAGAGTAGAACCCACATTGAGAAAGACTTGACTGAGAGTTTAAAGGGTGGTCAGCTCGACTTGAACTCTGATCCTGATCACCGCTCAGAAGAGTTGCAAGCTGTAGCTGCAGCAGCGGGCATGTCCCAACGTGTGAGCATGGTCAGTTTGCTCCAGGAGGCGAGTCTTCCATTGGATACCTATCTGAAGCAGAACGGGCTTCGGAGCTTGGTGCAGCACGAGCAGCTTCAAGCCAGCAGCCCAAACTCTAATGCTGTGTTGCCACAGGCAGCTAATGACGGTGAGAGTGATGAACAACCGCCACATAATGATCAGGACGCCTGCATTGCTTCTGAGGTTCCTGAGCTAGAGAAAGGCGCCGATAAAAGGGATGACATGCTTCATCCAGAAAAAAATGATTCATAGTAAGTCTTGGAAGTTTCTTTTCCTAGCCTGTAAATATATTCATCTAATCTGGGTGTCGCCTCTTATACGCAATTTTTTTTTGTTGGAGTCGTCCTCATCCTCTAAGCCAGGATCTGACTAACGTAACCCATATTTCAGCATCCTTGTTAGCTATTGTGAGAAACGTTAATCAGCTCCTGTCTTTGAGAAGATCTCTATCTACACCCACCTTTTTTCTTTCTTCTTTATTCCGGAAATGTTGTTTTATATGAGTAACTCTGGGAGTTAAGGGGTCTGTTTTTCGTTTTGATTAGTGTTTTTGTTTGTAAAATATGTAAATTTGGCATGGTGAGTTTAGTTTCGGCTCACCATTTACGAAACCAGCGAGGAAGAGGAGATTTAACAATAAACCTATCAGGCTATAACCCTATCAGGCTATAACGATATATCTTACTATCCATTGCTAGAGCCTAGAGCGTATGTATGTATTTATTTGATTTTTTTTTTTTTCCCATTAACTACTGTTTCCTATCCTGCAGAACCCTTTGGTCCTATAAACATATTTAAACCTATAAAATAAATATGTTTTGCTATAACTCCTCATCTTAAATTGTCCTCTGATTATTTGTGTAATTGTGTTGATTAACTAATTTAAGTATTAGTGGTTTGGCTAGATTGGCTAGATTTGAAAATTAGAATTTTTTTTTTTTTTTTAAATTTCCTAATCTGAGTATGACCAACGAAAAAATAGAACGAAAAAAAAAATGAGGAAAAAACTATAAAATAAATATGTTTTGCTGCAAGGAGGAAGAAAAAATCTTATGGGAGGAAAACTAGTACATCAAACGGTCCACATCAGTTAACCAAGAAAAGCTTCCTCTCATTAATTAGAATTGTTTTCTTCCTCCCTATAGCAAATCCAACCACCGACATCATGATTATTTACCATATTTTGTCATTACGTGGTAACCTTTTGGTAAGAACCAAAAACAACTTTCATATATATATATATATATATATATATATATATATATATATATATATATATATAATGCTGATGAGTTTGAATTCAATTATTATATTATCATCTAAAGATTTTATTTTTTCCTTATTATATGATCGACGGCTTAATATAATTTTCATGCTTAAATAAAAAGAACCTAAAGATTTTATTCCCTCCGTTTCTGGAAAATTGTTAAACTAAAATGAACATCAGATTTCATATTTTCTAATGGTAATCAATCATGAGTTGGCAGTTTCCTACACATTTCAGCTGGCTCCCAAGCCTATTTTTCTAATAAAATGGGCTCCGAGGACATTTGTCCTATATTTCCCGCCTATCTATAATATGAAGCAAAATAATTCGTTTGGTGTCCGATAAAAATTTGGTCGAGTACCTGATAAAAAAAATTCTTTTTGAAGGGAAGACGGGCTTAAAAAACCCGAGAACTTTATTCAATTACCCCATTGAAACTGAGGTTAGAAGAAATACAATCTGGTGGAGATGAAACATTCCACCTAAATGTTACATTTTCATGCATAGCAAATTGACATAGATTATGCGCTAACTGATTGAAGCATGAAAATCTTTAGGTTATTTAAAACCAAGAAAAGCTTCCTCTCATTAATTACTAATTAGATTTTTTCTTCCTCCATGTAGCAAATCCAACCACCGACATCATGGTTATTTACCATATTTTGTCATTACGTGGTAACCTTCCGGTAAGAACCAAAAACAACTTTCATATATATATATATATAATGCTGATGAGTTTGAATTCAATTGTTGTATTATCATCTAAAGATTTTATTTTTTCCTTATTATGATCAACGGCTTAATTTAATTTTCATGCTTCAATAAAAAGAACCTAAAGATTTTACTCACTCGTTTCTAGAAAAGTGTTACTTTTATTTTTTTTAATTTAACATATTTTTTTTTTTTTTTTTTTTTTTTTTTTTTTTAAAAAATAATTGATTATAATAAATTTTAATTAGCAAAATTATACATCACTCCATGATAAGTTCTTTCAAGAAGTTAGTTGGCACACGAGACACAAGTTGCGTGCCAACCCCTCTCTGAAGAGCTACCCCTATTCTATGGAAAAGAAAATTTCCAACTCTAACATTAGCATCATGGCTAGCCGAGAAATTACACAATCTCTTAAGAAAGTCGATAGTCTCACCACCCAGTCCACCCAAAGTGGTGAAAGCTAAGGTGCCAAAACCGAAACCTTGAGCAGTACACTTATCCAGATACTTCTTTCGCTTGAGGGCGACACTTTGTCAATGGCTTGACCAGGGCACAAAGGAACGAACACCATTCCCTGTGAAGGGGGAAACGACAGTAACATCAAGGCAAACGTCACGGCCGTTATCCCAATTATAAACCATTATGTCCGCCGGAATAAGACCAGAGCCATTGTCTGAGATAAGCCCAAGATCAACCTCTTTCCGTGCCGGAACACCCAACCGATAGCATATATCCGCAAAAGTATCACGGAGGAGGTCATGTACGAACTTCAAGCCCAAATCATTTTTGCAATGCACGGCATGATCACCAAACTTATCCATCGCAGACGAGCAACTAGGACAAATCCCATCCTCTTCAAAGAAAGGAATTCCAAGCTCGTACTTGAGGATTGCATCGAAGTGTCTCGGACCAATTTTCTGTCCTAAGCCTTCAATGGGTATTGCCAACAGAAATCTTGAGCATGCTGGTCTCGATTACATTGCCACAAGGCCTTATCACGGTCATCATCCGGAAGCCGGTAAGCACGAACTAACCACGGTATCAAAGTAAATAGTTGCGAGGGAACTCATGGAGTGGACGGGTGCAACATCTTCTAAACCGGAATAGGAATGGAAGCACTACAAGTCGTGTTAAAGTCATGTAAGGCATTGGTGAAGCAAGAACCAACAGGTCGATACTCGAATGTCTCAAATGGATCTCTGCAAGGCAAAAGTCCGGAGGCGAGAAGCAAGGTAGCAAAGAGGTGCGTGTGTCGACATAGAATATGTACCCAATCCACCGTGCTTGAGAGGAAGAGTAACAAGCCTATGTTGCAACAGCCCATAACCCGACCGTCACCCGTGATTAAACGCCGCAAAATCGAAAAAGATGAGTGTCAAAGGTATCTGCGGCCAAGTCCATAAAACCGGGCATAGTAGTTCTCGAGGTGAAGTACAATCTCGAGACTCTGTGCGATTTCTAAGTAACAACAATTCGCATTGAGGATCCTCTAATTTGCTTACCGCCTCCATCAAGCCGACAGTTTCTCGAACCCTTTTGTGAACCATATCCACACAAAAACCGGGTTATTACTCCTTTGGACCTCCCAATAGTTTAACACCATTTGGTGGTCTCGCTAATGTGAGGAGGAAACAACTCAAAGCTTCTACCGTCCGGAGAAGGCCAATATAACTCGGTTTGTTGACGTTCATGTACAGCCCCAACCCCACACCGTCTTCCTGAATGATCTTAAAAGCTTTAGCCACCTGCAATGTGTCACCAATGATGGTTCCATCATCCAAGTACCATGCCTGCAGCTCCAAAGAACAGACCTCAGCTATTTTCTTAACCATGGGATGTAAAGTGAGCGCAAATAAAAGAGGCCCCAATGGATCTCCCTGCTGAACCCCTTGAGCCGAAGAAAGAACATTGTCCAAATAATACAATCGGGCTGGTTCTGCATAACAAAATTCAACCCAACGAGAGATTGAAGGACACAAAGACCTAACCTCTCTAAGCATGGCTGTACGGTTCACAAGATTAAAAGCATTCGAAAAATCAACCAACAAACATGGACATGGTTTTTTGTTCCCCTTTAGCTGCAACCAAGCGGTTAACAGAATGTAGAATAGCTTCACTTCCCCCAGAGACACCTACCCCAAATTGGTAATCAGAGAGATATGGTTGCATGATTTTACCAATGTGTGTGGCAGCAACTTTGGAGACAAGTCTTCTCCAAATTGTGCCCACGGCTATGGGTCTCAACCCTCCCCCTGGTTTCATAAGTGGTGTGAGAGGTGCACTGGCAACATAAATCCCTAAAGTAGGAGGACACTTACCGCCGCCACAAGTTCACAACATCCGTAATAGCACCGATTAGTTCATCCGAAATTGCAGTTTGCACCACTTAACGCATCGAGTAAATGTTGTGCCCTTAATCCGTCACGGCCACAAGAAGTGCCTTTCGGGAAACTCTTCACCTGCCAAGTACCGGCTCGTTGGAAGCACAAAATGCCGCATGTCCAATGGGTTCGGATGAAATAAGGGGGAGCAGCCGAGGGATGTTTGTTTTCGAGTTCGTTGAGAGTACCAACAGACCGTGGAGCTACCCCGGAGAAGTAAGGGTACAATTCTTCTTTGTATAAAGCCCATTCCTCATCTTGTTGCGACACAACCTCAGGTTCACGGCTTCCTGGCTCACTGGAATAGACTTCTTCCTCTTGCGCATACTCTTTTGGAAAGCGTCATGCTCTTCCAGAACCCTGCTAACGAGCATCACACATCCATTTGGTTCGCACCATAGTGATAACGCTGCATTGATAGAATCTATCTGACACTTTTTCCTAGCCTTAGCTTTCTCCTCGCCTCCATCCTTGGGCGGTAGGAGTTGAGAGTACAGATTGGAAAAGAAGTAATCGGATCCGGGACGAGAGATCACTGGGGCTCAAGATGACTTTCTCAGCACAGTTTTGAAAGTTCTGGCAAAGTGCAGTTTGCACTTGACAGGGATGCTGGAAACAGTGCGAATCTGCCTCTGAAATACGGAATCCAGCAGCTCTAAACTAAGTACAGGCAGAGCACATTCTGAAGAGCCAACACTGTCAGGCACCACAGACTCTGCAGCGACGAGACCGTGAATAAGAAAATCGGCTCCCACACCATTATCAGGTGCCTTCGTCACTTCTCCCTGATGCAATCTACAAGACCTACTCCAGGCATGAAGATGCATGCACTTAGCACACAACCACATCCGTAGTTGTGAAAGAACCTCCTCCCATTTGCACAGAACTTCAGCATTTGTGCTTATTCGTTCACGACATAAGTCTTTACCCACTTTGTCAAAGTGCAGGTTTCCTAGATGGGTGATTAACCCAGTTCTGCTGTATCCCTTCATCTTATTACAACCATCATAACCACGAAAAGGGCATATGATCTCACCTTGTGCAGCGTTCTGTGAATCTCCTGCAGTGGAAGGGGTTGCTCGAAGTCCAGGCATGGCAAAACCCTAGGTCGTGAATGGCAGCCAAGAGCTAATGTAGCAAGGGATATCAATCGAAAGCCAAAGAAAGGGAGATCAGTAAGGAAAGGAAAGCAAGATGTCGAGATTAAGGAGAACAGGATTCAACTAGATAAATCCATAATCCACCAGAATCATCCTCAAGTCGCCTCCATCCCCCTCCGAGAAAAACGGATCCCCTCCGAGGATAGAATCTGAGAAAATATTATTTTTAGACTAAAAGTAAAAGTAACATTTTTTTTTGGAAACAGGGATAATATTATTTTACTTGGGAATCATTCATTTCTTTGAATCAGAACGGCGGCAACTCGGTCTCCCTTTTCAAACCCCATCTAGATTGCCAATACCACGTGCATCATGCAGGTACATACATTGCTTTCTCTCAATGATTTACTTACCTCCATTCAAAACCAAAATATAATAATCAAAGAGGATCTACTAGACAAAGTTCAATCTTCATGAATTCATTGGTTTTTTTATTTCTCCATAACTCAATCAGCCATTACAATGCATCTTGATCGTTCTTTTGATCAAGAAAACGCAACAATTGAAAAAAAAAAATAAACCAAAAAAAGTGAAAATAAAGAATAAGATAATTTATCATTTTTGTGTTGACATGATCTTCAATTTTGTTGAAAATAAAATAAATTGAAAAGAAAAAAAAAAGTAAATAAGATAACTCATTTGATCTTATACATAATCAATTATTTATGTAAAATAATTAATAATATGTCTCAAGGTGCAGGAAACTGAACAGAAGAAGAAGAAAACTATCAAACAGTCGGGTAAAGGTGGATGGGCAGCCGTGGCTTGGCAAGAGCACAAAGTGGTTTGGCCAAGAACAGATCATGGCTGGACTCACCGAGTCCGATGGTCTCGCCTGGTGGTGCACTCCAGCTGAAACCTTGAAGAAGACGTGCCAATAACATCACCGTCATAGACGTCCCAAGTGGGATACCCATGCATCCACGCCGTCCGGTGCTAAAAGAAATGAAACGAAGGTCGTTCTCGACTAGCTCCACCACCTGTTCACCGGAACCATCCAAATGCCTCTCGGGTTTGAACTTGAGTGGTTCATCCCACACATTAGGATTACGGCCAAGTCCTGTACGGCTCAGGATTACCTGACTTCCCTTTGGGATGAAATATCCGGCCACAACTGCATCGTTTATCGCGACGTGTGGTAGGTTGAACGGTGCAATTGGGTGGAGACGGAATGCTTCTCTAGCGCATGACTTGACGAAATTTAGACGTGGAAAATCTGATTCTTGTACGAGCCTGTCTTTTCCGACGACCCTGTCGATTTCTTCTACGGCTTTTTGGAGTAGTTCAGGTTGGTTGATCATCTCTGCCAGTGCCCATTCAACTGCATTTGATGGATTGTCTACTGATGCATATATCAAATCCTACACAAAAAAAAAAAAAAAGAGACCATAATTAATTAAATCTATAAAATCAATAATTAAAACTATATACCTTTCTAAAAATAAATAATTAAAACTATATGGACGATGGCCGTAGTAAAAAAATAATTAAAACTATTTATGATGAAATCTGTAAAATTGTTAAAGAAGTTAAAAATGTTTCAATGAATTTTGGTCAAGAAAGTCAACTGATAGTGGAATGGTCAAAGTAAGCCTTCATGTTTGAATCTTCTCTATGTACGTGTTTGCATGGCCTAAAACATATACTATGATGAAGGATCTTACCGCTGACTGAGCTTTGATTTCATCGGTCGATAGGATAGGGTTCCCCTCAGCATCCTTGAGAGAAATGAGAACGTCAAGGAGATCCTGTGGTTCTTTCTTGTTGATGAATCTAGTACCATCTGCTGATCTCCATTGTTTGATTCTGTCTTCAATTATAGGATCATGGTAACTGTTAACAATCTTTGAAGCTTTCTTCATGAGCTTTTCATGACCATCCAAATCTAACCATCTCAAACTAGGCATAAAATCTGCTACGCTGAATGCGTAGAGTAGAGATAGAACATTGAAGAGTGATTGGACGTGTTCCTCTTCTTCGGCGCCAGGACCTCCATCTTTTCTTCCTTTACCGAAATACCTAATATTGAACATCAATTTTCTAATGACATTTCCACTATACATTCTTGAGGCTTTCCTTACATTCACAACTCCACCAACATCATCAGTAGTAATGGCGTTATCAATGCATTGGTTGTAGATGTATCGGACAAGGTTGTCGGCTTCTTCGGATCTCTTGTCGTGAAGCCATCTGAGTCTCAAAGGAGACATAAGTTCAGAAGCCACCACTCTTCTCATCTTCTTCCATTGATCTCCTAATGGTGCAACCGCAACTGATAAGAACCCACGGCTTGAATATTCAGTACCCATTGTGATGGGTCTTGACGCAAAGTTAGCATCTTGTTTTTTCAAAAACTCTCTAGCAATCTCAGGTGAAGTCACTGGAATTATATGGGTATTTCCAAGACGAACACTTAAAATATCGGTATTCATCTCCTTCATGAGTCTCTCTATCCATCGGAAAGCCGGCTTTTTGTGAAACAAGTCGGGAAGATTACCAACAATCGGCCACGAACCAGCTGGTCCCGGTGGGAGTGGAAGAGAGCTAGTTTTCTTTTTGCTACTGCTTTTGGATTGGATTTGGATGAACAATGCAAAAACGGATACTAGTAGTAGAAGCGCCGTGGTTGGGAAGGTAGAAGTGAGGAAAAGTGCACTGATTCCAGAGACAGCTATATCAGGAGCACTACCCCATCTTAGAGGCAAGAAAGTAGATGAGACCAAGCTACTAGTATTGTTCTTCATGATTGATAACCAAAATGATCTCCTAGTTGTAGTGTTGGTGCTAGTAGTTGCAGATTCTTCCTGATCGACCTTTAGTTCTAGCAAGTAGAAACTGTAAGCAAATAGCTAGTATGTTTATGATTGAGGATCCTTCTCTGATATGTTAAGAGTTGGAATCAGTTGTGATTCCTAATTTGAGTTACTTGAGGAATGGGGTCTTATATACCCTTTAGAGATGGGCTTTTGTTGAATGGTGAGTATTTGAATGGGGAGAGAGTTTGGTCGTGTTTGGTTTGGTTGCGAGGAATTTACTTACACGGACTTCACGTGAGAATACAATGTTTATGGTGAATAGTAGTGGTCTTGTTTTGTTTTGTTTTGTTGTGTTATTTTCTTGGCATTTGGCTTAGAGGTCAGAAACTAAACAAAGATTAAAGCATTTCCCATGATTATTATTTTTTAATCAGAGATTCTTGGGATCTAAACAGTTTTAGGGCTTTTTTTTTAGGAAATCTAGAATTTGTCACAAACTTTGATAATTTCTTGACAATCTTGTCAGGAAAAAAAAATCTTCCAAAATACTATTGTCTTTTGAAGTTGTAGTTAGAATGTGATAATTTAACTGACGATCTGATTTCAAAATTTACCAAACATTCTAGGGTCTTGTTAACTTGTATAACCGTATACATGTTAAGGTTCATTAAAACAACAATTTTTTGCATTGGAGATAAGAATTGTTTATTTTATTGAATTGAAAATATTAATTCTTTGCATTGGGAACAAAAATTGTTGTTTTTAGTACAAGAAAAACTAATTTCTAGTAGAATAAAACAAAAACACAAAATGTCCAAAGAAATAAAATAATTCTTTATTAAACCTTAACACGTATAAGGGTACACAAGTTAACAAAAGCCAACATTCTAATGTAATTTATTCACCTCAAAGTATGCTACTTACCTTTTAGAGAACTGTTAAATGACCCTGTTCCACAGTTTCTTTCTGCTCTTCAATTATTTAAATTAAAAAAAATCATGTCCCCAAATTCAAAAAATCATGTCCCCATATGCAACCAATGAGATCCAAAGATTTGCTCATTGTTAATTAATGGGTTAGACTGTTAGATGTTTATTTACAAAAGCCTTGTTAGGGTTTCGCACCCATTTTTCGAAAAAGTTGATTTGATTCTATTAGTCATTTTAGATTGTTTGTTCATTATGACAAGGAAATCATTCTGTCAAACAGATCATCTGGGTATCAATCTTTTTTTAATTTTAATATAAATTCCAAATGATAGGTGGGACTTGGGAGTTGAGGGATGGACATATGGTGATGAGATGATGGGGATTCGATCAATCGAGAGTATCCTTTGTCTTATGCCATGTTGGAATTAATGGGAGAACTTTTATAATGTTCTGGTGTTTCCAGCATGAAATCCGTGGGTTTGGAGAATCAGTGTAGAAATATGATTTACCAATGTGCTCATTGCACTAACTCTTGTACAACTGTAGTTGGGAGAGTTTCGCAATAATGTTAGGTAGATTAAATTTGGAGATACTGTTCCCACCTGTCGACTATATACTTTATATTAGTTTATTTACAATTGAAATACCAAACTCATGTTAATGGTTGCATGAGATACTATACAAAAATGTATGTACCAAAGTGTTTCCACGTTAAGTTTTGGAAGTTTTCATATATTTATACCCATCACGTCATGGGACAGTGGCATATAAGTACTTGGGTCTGCTCTTTATCTGACAAGACATCAACTACTCGTTTTTCTTGACTAGTCCATGATCATGCAATCTCCATCTCTGGGATTTGCTATTTTCACACTGATATTATATATTTTCTGTAAGTAATAAGTAATGTAAGTAGCAAGTAATTAATAACCAAATTAACCAAACCAGAACATATACCTTTCATATGATCTCTGGAATCTAACATGAATTAATATAATACAGGTTATGAGCAAGTGCATGTGATCACGTACTGTCAACTAGCTTGTTGCATTAATAATACCCACATGTACGTAGTCTGTCATGTACAATATCACAAGAGTTGTGAAAGGACAATAATCCCACGTCGCTAGAATCCGTTTGATTAACTTAAATATAATATGGAAGGGTTGTTCCATTCATTGCCAATTGGTTTTGAGTTGGATGTCCGCAGACTTTAACATGGTATCGGAGCTAAGCCCCAGACCCAAGCCCCAGACCCAGACCTGCGTACGCCGGGTGTAGGCCGAGTTACTGGCCGAAGTGTTTAACCGATTTTGTCACTTGTACACCCGGGGTGTAGGGCCGAGTGACTGGCCTTACACGTGAAGGGGCGTGTGAAAGGGTGAAGTGTTTAACCGATTTTGTCACTTGTACACCCGGGGTGTAGGCCGATACTGGCCGAGGTGTTACCCCCGATTTAGTCACTCACATGTATACCTGTTACCGATTGACTGGTTACTCGTACGTAGGTCCACGTGGTAGGCTGAGTGAGTGGCCTTACACGTGAGGGGGCGTGTGAAAGGACAATAGTCCCACATCGCTACAACTCTCATAGGAGAGAAATATTCATTTACATGTTCATTGTCATTTTGCAATACATACATTCTCATTATAGACCAACCAATTGAACCAAGATTTGTCTCATCATTCATTTAGATGCCTAAGTATATGTGAGTGAAACAACTGCTTCAGGCAAAAAAAACATACATGGTTCCCTATGTTATGTGTTTCAGCAGTTTCTAATATAAGCAAGTTTCTAATGCATACATTCTCACTGTTTTTATATGGCAACCTAAGCATCAATAGTTTATATTTGACAGACTTGTCACTGGGAATTTATATACATGGTTTCATATGTTAAATTAAGATGACAACAAACAATGCACTGATATAGCAAGAATTTACTCACCAATTAATAGAAGTAGAGAAAAGAATGTCTCGCTTGGTACAAGTTCTTTCCCTCGCTTGGTACAGCTTTGCAAGGCCAACACTGTCTTGCTTGTTTAACCAGCTTCTTGATTGACCCCCACACAGTGGGACTGATCCGCTTCAGGTGTTCGCATCAATGAATTCTCGAAAAACAAAGATAATGGTACCATCAGTCAACCAAATTTTCAGTAAGTAATGCAAGAAACTCTAATGTGTCAAGAGTTTACCCACCAACTGTGAAACACATACTCAAAGGGATCACAATAGGTAACGCGAACAAACCTGAGATTACAATGACTTGTCAACTCTCTCTGCAGCTTGTATTCTCCGACTTCGGTGTTAGCATCGGTGAAACCTCACAAAACAAAAAAGAGAATTGTAGCATGTAAGTGTATCACCCGTAGGTAGTTAATGATAACAAGGAAACTAATAATTATAATAGTTCGGTTACCAAGTAAAATTAGAGAGGAGAATGTTTTGCTCGTCAGGGTTAGTCGCATTTATCTCCTTCAATTACAAAGAAACCTAACGACCATAACATCTCCACTCCGAAAACTCGATGGTAGTAAGTTGTACCTTTTGGCAGAAATCATGTAAAACACATACTTGAAAAGAATGAATAGATGTAGTTTGAAGAGATCATAATAGGTAATGAAACAAACCTGAGATTAAAATAACTTGCCAACTTTCTTCATAGTAGATAATCTCCATCTTCGGGTGTTAGAATCCATGAAACCTTGCAAAACAAATAATTATCGGTCAGATGCAATGCAGTTGAATAAGCAAATAACATATTTGAAGAGATCATAATAGGTATGGGTAACAAACCTGAGATTAAAAAGGCGACCTACGGTATCCCATGCTCATGGGATTTGCATATATGAAAGAAACACAACTGATAATTCTGTATCAACATTCTTGTCCAAACCAAAGTTCCTGAAAACAGACAAAAACGATATGAAATATCGAAGAAGAGGATGGTTGCCCTCTTCCCTCCTACTTTACTAGGGCTAGGGACCGGCATTTAAAATGGTGGAGTAAAAAGCGGGGGGGGGGGGGGTACAAATAAAAGATACATATATAGATATACACAAAAGAGTACAAACAGATACACTCGGAGAAGTGTATTTTTAAGAAATGTTTAAAGTGACAGAAAACTGAAAGGAACTTTTCTGGGGTACACTCTAGCTAGAGAGTAAAAAAACACTCCACAAAATATAAGCAGCAGTATGTATGTATTAGTGGTAAGGAAAGCTGCACAAAAAACTATGTTTCAAACTGCTTAGTCTAGATCTTGCAGGACCAACCAGTTTGCAGACAAGATTAAGAAGCTTTCAGAGTTACACTCCAACTACGAACTCTAACTACAGAGTGACTAAATCAAAAGAACACAACAAAATATAAGCAGCAGCATTTGTATAAAAAGTAAGGAAAGTTGCACCAAAAGATAAGTTCCAAACTGCTTAATCTACCAGTTGCAAGACCAACGGGTTTGTAAGCCACATTAAAATCCACCTAAAACATAATCAGCCAATGTGCAGCATTTGTTCGGTCCTTGAGGAGCATCGGGTACAGGATAGTGCACATCAAGAACACCCTCAATGCATACCTTCCTCTCGTCATGATTAACACTCACCCCATGACAGATTTCTCCACGCAAGCCGGTAACCACATAACCTGATGCGACTGTCTCCCTTTTTCTGTTAACAAGACGAACTTGAGGCTCTCCTTCAGCATGTATAGTATTAGCAACATCACCAGGTTGAACGACCGGAAAATGGATATCAGGGACTTGTGCTCTGCTTTGACAATTGGCATTGTTCTGTTGGCTTGCCATGAAACTGAAAACAGCCTATAACCAAAACCAACCCATTCAATTCAATTGTTGATTAAAAAAATTATAATCTCTAGCTATGAAAATTAATGACGTAAATGAATTACAGATTAAAGCTCACCTTTGAGAGAACACTTAACTCCTCTTGGATCCTGTCCATCCTGCCTTCATTACCAGCTGGAGTAAATGAATTGGCTTTTGCACTCGCGGATATTGAAGAACCAGATTTTCCTTGTATTGCTTGATTCTTGGTAACATTCGATGAAAAGCCTCGGCAATAACTACGATTAGATTCATCACCAAAAACTTCAGTAACTGGATCATTGGTAATATCTACAATAGCCTCAAAACCATCTTCGGATTCAGCCTTTCTCTTGTCTACGACAGCCTTCACTTTTTCCTAAAATCCAAAAGACCAAACTGTAAACAATTAAATTTATTTGAACTCTGAACAACATGTGATGGTCCAATACTCACATATGCTTCAACTGCACTTGGATGTACAGCTCCATTTTTCCCTACATAAGCCAGCATCCAGCTCTCACCACGGCACTCGATAACCCTACCTTCTTTTTTGGCATGTACAATCAATATGGTCAGTAAGGGTTGCCCAAATAAAATATTTTGAGAATTTAATGTTAAGACCACTAGGTTTGAAAGTACTTACAACTCTGTAGGATTCGTTAGCATGGTAGAGTCTACCAAAACAATGTCGAATCTTTCTCTTCTGCTGGTTCTCAGCATATCTAGCATACTTCTCATGCATGCCAGGCTGGTACTCATTATGTACAAATCGTTTCCAAACGTCATCATTAACACCATAAGGACATGCTGCATCCATCTCTTCGCGAGTCTCAAGCTTTTTCAGAATGTTAAGGCGTAACTCCCATTTGAATGAACGAAACTTCTGGGGAAATATTTTTTGGACAAATGGCCTGACAAGAGACTCATCATATGCGAAACAAAATTTGTCCTGAAACGACGAAGTATTTTTGTCAGCCATAAACAATAACTAGGTAGTTGGTCTATAAACAATGATATGTATAAGTGGAGCAAAGCATAGAATAAAATGCATATGAGATAATAAGTTACCATGAGCAGGTTCCAGACTTGGTCCTTGAAGGCTGCACGAATGAGCCTCCAGTCTTTGTAGTCAATTGGACAGTGAACTTGAATGAGTTCCCCTTCACGAGTTGCAAACTTTGATGCATATTCACCAAATGGTCTTCCACATTCATCTATTTCCACCAAGAGTCTGGATGGAAGTTGTGTCTCCTCCAAGTCAGAATCAGATTGAGTTTCATCATGAGATAGAGAATCTTCATGAGATAGAGAACCATTTTCATAACCACCATGAGATGGAGTACTACGAACATCAGATGAAGAACCAGTTTCATTGGTAGACACAACATGATCTGAAGTGTGAGAATCCTGACTTGACAATATCTTCATACCAAACAAATCAAACAACAAACAACATATTAGGAATTTGAACAAAAATGAGAGCAAACCTAGCAGTGAACGAAAAAACAAAACCCCAAATTCTGGTTGAAATCTATGGAAGGAGATTACAACCAACAAAGGTATAATTTTAATGTAATAAGAACAACCTATTAAGAAAATCTTCATAACCATGTACAAACCCTGAGTTTGGTTGTAATCTATGGAAAGAGATAACAACCAAATACCAAGAATTGCAAAGCAGTAAACAACAACATACAAGTAAATCTATGAAGGAGATACCAACCAACAAAAAAGAAACCCTAATTTGAAATAAATATTCGAAAGTAAAAGCTACATCGATTACCTCTACAGAATGAATGAGGTACAGAGATGTATGCGAGGTAAGAGGTACGGAAGAAGAAAGGGGTATAAGTGAGAATCGCGAAGGAGGATGGTGAGAATGAAGGGAAAGAAATTAAGATCTTCATCTCCCTCTGTTTATAGAGAAGGATTAGATTTGAAATCATTCTGAAAATTTGAGAAGAGGGGAAATGAAATTTGAGAGGGAATAAGAAAAGGTTTCTCAAATTTGAGAGGGAATTAGAAAAGGTTTCTCAAATTTGAGAGGGAATTGAAATCTAAAAGATGTATCAGAGTGAGGATTTGAGAGGGAACGAAATTTGAGATCCAAAATTGAAACCTTACTTTTTCCGACAAGAGAGAAGAGTATAATAATAGAGGAGAGATTTTCTTTTCTCTCAAAATATCTAGGTCAAAGGCGTCCTGATCGAGGTAAAGTTGGTCAAAATTGTGGTCAAGGTGATCAAATTTGTGGTCAAGTTGGTCAATTTTGTGGTCAAGTTGGTCAAAATTGTGGTCAAACACATAATCGAAAACAAAACAAAGCATACTAAGTTTGCAAGATTACCATATACAGACCCAATGTTCTCGTCCAGGTGAGGTTTGAAAAGTCAAGGATATCAGATTCGATGAAACTGCAACCTATTATTTAACTCAGGTTGCACAATTACCATATACAGATCCAATGTTCTCGTCCAGCTGAGGTTTGAAATGTCAAATAAATCAGATTGGATGAAACCGTAACCTAATATTGAACTCAGGTTGCAATATTACCATATACAGACCCAATGTTCTCGTCCAGGTGAGGTTTGAAATGTCAAATATATCAGATTCGATGAAACTACAACTTATTATTGAACTCATGTTACAAGATTACCATATACAGACCCAGTGTTCTCGTCCAGGTGAGGTTTGAGATGTCAAATATATCAGATTGGATGAAACTGCAACCTATTATTGAACTCAGGTTGCACAATTACCATATACAGACCCAATGTTCTCGTCCAGGTGAGGTTTGAAATGTCAAATATATCAGATTGGATGTAACCGCAACCTAATATTGAACTCAGGTTGCAAGATTACCATATAGAGACCCGATGTTCTCGTCCCGGTGAGGTTTGAGTTGTAATATCGGATTTGACGGTTCATGAGTGGATTCTGCAACCTATTACGGAACTTAGCTTGCAAGATTACAAAAATTACGAAAATAACCCTACTGAAACAAGTGCATTTTTCGGTGATTTAAAAAATAACGAAAATACGCATAACGAAACAGATACATTTTTCGGTGATTTCAAAAATTACGAAAATACCCTTGCCGGAACAGGCGCATCAAATTTTCCTTGATTTCAAATTTACAAAAATAATACCCCTGACGGAACAGGCGCATCAATTTTTTTCGGTGATTTCAAAAATTACAAAAATACCCCTTCCAGAATAAGCGCATAAAATTTTCCTTGATTTCAAAAAATCCGAAAATACCCTGCCGGAACAGGTCCATTCCATTTTTAACAATCACAATCACAATCACAATCACACATACACACACATGTATATAATATATATATATATATATATATATATATATATATATATATATATATATATATATATATGGCACACACAAAATATCTTCAAAGGGTATGCTACAGGAAAACAGAAAAACAGAGATCACATCCACATAGCGATCTCTGAACAAAAAATATACCGTCGTCGTATCATCTACATAGCAATTGTTCTGTTTTTTAACCATATACCAAAAAGTAAACCAAAAAATATACCCCTAGGTATCACCACTAAGTATATATATATACCAAAACATACCCGCAAAAAGTTAGTTCATCCTTCAACAATTATAACGATCTCATAATCCATCATCCTCATTCATCATCATCTATAGAATATTCCTCATACAAGTCACATCCATCATATTCCTCAGATTCTTCATCTTCATCTTCCTCTTCTTCCTCATCTTCTTCCTCATGTTCATCCTCTTCATCTTCGTCGATGACTTCACTTGTCTTATCTTCCTCATAGTCTTCATCATCATCGTCGTTATCTTCAGCATCCACTAGTGCTTGAGCATACTCCTCCTCTTCTGGATCAACAGGCCCCATGGGAAACTCATGCCAATTGTCTGCTTCTTTTTCTTCCTCCAAATCAGCCTGCGCGAGCTGCTCTACCTCCTCATCTGGTGAGTATGGCTCAAGCACATGCTGAAAAGGTTCCCAATCTGGTTCAGCCTCAGATTCAGCATCAGAGGCCAGAAAATCTGCTTATGGACGATATCGCAGCATACTTGCTGCAAGTAATGCCTGTGCACGATGAAATTGTTCGTCTCTGAACTTGTCATACTCCTCTTGCAAATCAGCTTCTTCAGTAGCCTTCCTCCGGCGTGCCGCTTCATCCTATTTAACTTTGAGCCCTATTTCATGACATGCGACAAAGTTGTTCACTCGCTTCTGGAGTTGTTTCAACTCTTCAGGGGTCATGAGCTCAATCAGTTTATAAGACTCAACAAGAGGATCCATGGAGCTTCCTGCCTCTGCTTCATCATCCGAACAACAGACCTTATGCTTCCTTCCTTTTCTGTCTCTTTCCCTCTCATGTGACGAATCAGGACTACGGCTCCTCCTTGACGCCATACAGCAGTGTATACAAAGTATTGCTGGAAAATAATTACTTTGGTGCTAAACAAAAACCAAATACATTGCAAGAGAGACAACAATTTAAATTTTCATTCAAAAACAGATCAAATCCTAGAAGAAAACAACAGAAACAATCTGCATTTTCAATCAAAAAACAGATCAAACCCTAGAAGAAAAAAAAAAGTTAACTACCACCACAAAACTTAAATCAAACACATCTGCATAGTAGAATAATGTAATTCAAACAAAACCCATATCATGAATTCTTAAATCAACCACACACCACCACAAACAAAGTGTTCCCACTAGATAGTGTACCACAAAACAGAGTAACAAAAAAAATTAAAATAATATATTAAGTGCTATTACACGTCTCTGCATACTCTTTGCAACAAACAAAAAAGGATCATTAAAAATAGAATCCATTTTTATGCAATCATGCAGAGGAAGATGAAGAAAAACAACACTTAAAAGAATACAAACCCATACCTGTGTAGAGGAAGATTGAAGAGTATGGTTTATTCAAAGATTTAGAAGCAACTAAAATTGAAGATGATTTTGCTGATGTTTTCCCACTTACTTCAGCTTCTGAACTATTGAAGATCAACTAATAACTGCTGGCTTTTTGTCTCGAGTAGAAAACATAAACTACTTTCCCAAATAAGATGATTTTGTTGGGAAAGGGAGTGTTTGTTTGGTAGTGATAAAAGGAGATGTTGGGTGGAAACAACATCTTATAACTTAAGGGCGGCTAAAAAGTGGGGCGGAAACAATAAAGTAACTTTCTTTGGGATCCGTAAGAAAATATGTGTATAAATGGGGGGGGGTGTGTGTGAAAAAACAACAAATTGTTATTCAAGATCAGTATTAATCTGATCAAATGCAAAGTATCTTGCAATTGGAATCTGCATATATTCAAGACCAGCATTATAAAGGAAACTTACTGATGGCACATATATTGGAGATTTTTCATTTATTTGTTCTAGGGAGACGCTTTTGCTCCAGCAATTTACGTGGATGTGGTTCCTCTGCTAAAATATCTTGAAAACTGTTGCGACCTGGTATCTCTACTTTGTCCACATCTGCAGTCATTCCTCTCGGCGTATGAATAACAACCCACCAATCCGGATGTTTCACGTCTCTAGAGTAGAAAACTTGGGAAGCCTCTTTAGCGAGAATCACGGGCTCGTCCGAAATATTGGTATGTCTTTTCAATCTTGATAGATTTACCAAAGGAAAATCTGAATCCTGACAGATCTTTATTTCATTCTCTACCTTCACCCAATCACAATAGAAGACAGTTTCTTTAAATGTACCATAGTTCAACTCTAGGATTTGTCTGATCACCCCATACCACCGGGTTAGGTTAGTAATAGGTCTTTTGTCCCTTTTCGAGCTCCTAAAAGTGGTTGATGCAACCACAGTGACACCACTGTCCTAGGTCTTAGCCTTTTCTTGGTTTGCTTCGGAAAAAAAACTAAATCCATTCACACAGTATATTTTGTACTCTTTATGAGACACTGGACCCCTAACGTAATGCCACAAATCTGTATTCATTTTGTCTTCTAATCTAAGCTATGAAAGCGAAAAGAAAATCAACACATCAACATACTACATCATTATTACGCTAACAAACAGGAGCGCCAATGCAAACCTTTTCATACATCCAACTAAGGAACTTGGTTTGCATCTCGACTTCCTCCATTGCAACCCCATCAGCTTCACAGTTCTCGCAATAGTCCCTACATTTAGCATACATAATATTAAAATATAAATAGAATAACCCATTGTCCACATACAAACAAAACACGGCCAACCAATACCTGTAATAAACATCGAGACCATCCGGATTATTCCGAAAAATTACCCACCGACGTATTGGATTTTCATCCACTGCATCCACTGAATAGGGCTCACCTGAACCGGATTTTCATCAAGCAGAGAACCCACATCGCTGAATTCATATTCATCCTTTAAGAAGGGCTCCAAATTTTCTTTGTGACCTCCTTGATCAGCATTTTTCATGTGCTCCATGGCAAATCTAACACAGTCATCCATTTAAGTCGACTTCGTAATTGGCCCTTCAATGTATCTGCTGTTATTTGGGATGTTTTTGCACTCCTTCATTGCCCTGATTCAATATGTACGTGTAAATTTCAGTACAAAAACAACAAAAATAAATAAAAATAAAGGACAAATGGTAAAATAGCATACCTTTCGAATGGGTACATCTAGAGGTGTAAAACGTGCCGGCCCGGCACAGCCCGGCACACAAAGTCGCGTGCTTCACGTGCCATGTGCCGTGTTGTGCTGTGCCAACGATTTAAACGTGTTATGCCGTGCTGTGCTTTACTAGTCAAAAGCTAGGCACAAAGACGGCCCACGGGCACAAAGACACACGAATAAACGTGCCGTCTTTGTCGCCGTCTTGGCACACGTCTTTATAAACAATTTGAAATCACTTAATGTATACATTAAGTTAGGACATTATCACAAGAATTTAATTACAACATATCATTTGAAATTATTTCAAGTAAAATTAACAAGTTTATTCAATAAAAAGAAATAACCCATCAAATATAAAATTGGATTATTGTCATGTAAATTAATGTTCTAGTTAAATATAGGTGAAGACATTAACAATGATATTGAAATATATTTTCCAAATATTAAGGTATTATATGTGTTGTTATAAATAAGCCAACATAAAATGTTAAAAACTAGCAAGGATAGTGACTCTTTTGTGAAATATACAAAAAATGTAATGTATTATGCCTTGTTATATGGTGTATTTGTACATGTTATGACGTGCTCTCTTAACGTCTTTGTCTTTGTCTTTGGGCCACGTGCTTATCCGTGCTTGCGTGCTATCTTGTGCTCTTTGTGCCAATTAGTCAAACCCAACACGTCCCATTTAACTAACGTGTTGTGCCGTCTTTGAGCTAAGTCACGTCTTTGGTCGGGCTGTGCTTAAATTTTAACGTCTTTGTCGGGGTCGTGCTCGTCTTTGGCACAACCCAATTTACACCTCTAGGTACATCCATGGATACCTAACAGGTCCACAAACTAAGGCCTCATCAGCCAAATGAACCATGTTGTGCACGCTTATATCAAAAAATCCACCCGAGAAATAATTTTCGATCACACACAATCATCCACTTAGCCTGGTTCAAATACTCTCTGCTAACCACCTTTGAGCACAAAATTCTAAAATACAAACTGACTTGTTGAAGCGCAGTACGCAAGTCTTTCTCTCCTGGAAAGGCATGTTGAAGGAGAATAGGTAATAAGTACCCCATAATCACATGGTAATCATGTGACTTCAAGCTGCTCAAGTTCAATTGCTCCATATTTAGATTGTTACTTATATTCGACGAAAAGCCTACGGGAACTTTCAGATCTTTAAGAATCTGACAAAAATCGATTTTCTCTTTTTGGCACAAATCAAACAGCGGAACCATCTCTACTCCTTTCTTTGTTTTCTTCTCTTTCCATGCTCCACAGTTTAGTTTATTCTCCTTCAATTTGTCACGATTATTCCATACAACAATAACCTTATTATCCTTATCAAAGATAGTGTAGATAATGTGTTCCATGACGTTCTTTTTCGTGTGCATCACATCGACACAATGCCATATAGTCAAGGCACAATACGACTCATGTTCCTAAAGAATACACTTCTTTAAGAAAGCACCTGTGACAAACTCAGAATCACCTTCCTCTTCATCAGACTGATATCTCTTTCATTTACCTGTCTTACGGACCACTAACTTACCAGGTTCGTAATGAACATCGTCCAACTTCTCAAGCGACTGCGCTCCTGTTAGTCTCAACGGTGCACATTTATGCTCATGTGTATCTAATCCCAAAAAAGTCCCATCCCTAAATGGGTGCCTTGACTTAAGGAATATACGATAGTTAGTGTACACAATCTTGCTGCCGTAACCTAGATGGGTACTTCGAGTTTCGTCTGCACAACAAACACACGCACAGTTGCCATGAGTGGTACATCCACTTAAAATACCTTGAGCAGGCAAGTCATGAATGCCAAACATCATATTTGCTTTAGAGTAAAATACTCCCTTTTCAAAGAATCAAAAGCTTGTAGACCTTGATGCCAAAGTTTTTTTAGCGTGTTGACCAGCGGCCCCAAAAAAACATCGATGTCTTGACCCTGTGACTTACGCCCAGGTATCAACAGAGTCATCATTTGGAATTCAGACTTCATAGACATAGAAGGCGGAAGATTATAAACCACAAGGATCACAAGCCAACAACTCCAACTCAAAGTCTGTACACCATGAGGATTAAACCTATCTGTTGATATTCCAAGCCATACATTTTTTTCTTCCTTGGCAAACAACGGAAACTTCATTTTCATTTGTGCCCACTGAGATGAATCGATTGGATAACGCATATATTCAGATGAAATTTGCGTTCGATCGTACCACAACATTGCGTCTGATATCCAAGGTATATAATACATTTTCTTTAGTTTTTCGTCTACAAGAAAGTATCTCAGCACTTTGCAAGGTTCATTTGTCACCACAGGACCATCTTTGGTAGCTTTCAACTTAAAACTCAGAGTTTTGCATACCGGACACTCTATTAAATCCTCATTCTCCTCGTAATACATAATATAATGATTCTCACTAGCATGAATAGCCTTCGCTTTCATCCCCAGATCCTTAAGCATTGACCTCATCGCATCATAGTTTTTGGGCAACTTGTTAAGTTTCGGAAGACACTCTCTTAACAAATCCAACAAACTGTTGACAGAGTTACCCGAAATTTTATAAGTTTTCTTAACATTATGCAGTTCTACCATAGCAGAGAGGATTGTGAGATTGTCTTCACATGAAGGGTATAACTTCTCTGCCGCTAACGATTTGTATCTATTATAACGCTTCTCCACATCTGGATTTTCTAAGGGTGATTCTCTAATTTTTGTTCCATCATGGTCATGATGAATACCAAAGGAAGAGTCAATAAAATCATTCAAATTCAAACAATCTGATTGCTTATCAGGCGTTTCTTCGACTACGACCTTCCCCTTATAACGACTTGTTGACGGACCATCCATTCTCCACCATGTAAGCTCCAGGTGGTGTATGTCTTGTCGACACCATGCTCATCTGAGATGGGTCCTAACAATTGAGAATCCATGTCGATGTCTATTTTCACACTTCCTACAAGGGCAAGCACACGTTTTTGCACAAGTACCATATGCCATTGCAAATTCAATGAATTTTCTAACCTGTTCTCTGTATTCTGGGCTATAATTGTCTATTATACGCATCCAAGATTTATCCACAAAATTTGACATCCTACAAACAGTAAAATACTATGTCTTAGTAACCTAAGTTTATCAACTAAACCTAAAAATGTCACAAATTTATCAACACACCACAATAGAATACAATTCAGAACAACATCAATTTCTAAAACTAATAAACCCCAGATGTTGAAAAACTATCAATTAAGAAAACAATAAAAGAAATACCTTAATAATTAGCTGAAGATAACCCAGGAGAATCGATAGATTCAGAAATCTTAATCAAACTCAATCCTTCTGTGATAAATCGATTAAGCTTAAATCTTTAATGAAATCGACGAGTCACAGAAGAATCGGTCGAATCAATTTTGTTGATGAAGTTTCCTGCAACTGAATCTCAAATTGAATCTGATGAATTTTCTGGTGAAATCGATAGCGGCTGCAGGGATATACCAAGAAGTCGGTGAGATGTGAAATAAATGGAGGTGAAAGATATGATGTAGTAATGTCTCAACCGTTTTTCTATCAACACATTAAGTTGTTTATCTACCTCCCAACTGATTCTTATTCTAATTTTCAGACATATTAAATGAAAAACTAATTTCAGAAGATTTTAATTTTTTTTTTCGGATTTTAATTTTGTTTTTTGATTTTCGGTAATTAAAATGAAGAGTTATAATGGGAAAAAAATGTTGGAGAAAAAAGCCAGAATCGTTGGGAGGCTGGGTAGCCCTTGAGTGTGAGATGAAATTGGGAGCTGATAGTAGTAATAGAGGCGCTAATAGTAGTAATGGAGGGTAACAATGTAACTTGGCATTTTAAGTTGAGGATAGGAATTACCCACAACCCTCCCGAAACTCTGTAACAGATACCAATTATTGCAACGATTATCCAACGTTACAAAGTTACCAACGTCGATACGCCGTTAGTTAAAAAATATCTGTTACAAAATCGGGCGTTACAAATTCCCAGATTTCTTGTATTGATGCCCGCAGACTTTAACAAAAATATCGTCCCATTCTTTCGAAATACCGTTAAAACTAACCCTGGGGAGTGTTAGGTAACATTAGTTCCACTTTTGGTTTCATGAATAACTTATGGTTTTCATTTGGTGTGATGACAAAAATGAGAGTGAAATAAGTGAATAATATATGTAAAAAGTGGGACTAATGTTACCTAGCCCTCGTTTTTCTAAGGCTAATTCAGTAATTCTTATAGTCATCTAATTTCAGAATCCAATTCGCAAAATAGTTGCCTAAACAAAACATTCAAGTTATGCATCTTGAAAATGTAAAGAAATTTGAGCCATCAGATGAAGAGATCCGTTTGGTGATCAGCTAACGACTCCACTGTTTTAGCCAAATCGTTAAGCATAATTTACATTTAATCAAGTAAAATCATAAATGGTAGCCTCCAATTCAAATCCACATGGATGGAAAGTTGAAACTTGAATTTAACATCCATAGAAAGTTGAAACTTGAATTTTAGCTGAAAGGGTTAGTGACTATAAACTTGACATCTAGCTAGCAACAGTGTGCATCCGTGACATGGAAATTTAACATTTGCAACACACAATATGTCATGCATGTGCCTGACTTTAGTTTTGGTTGGACAAAGATGAAGTTGAACAAGTAAAATCCAAGGAACAATTAACGGTCAAACCCAACTCTATCATCAGCAACTACTGTAACAAGCAATTACAGTCAAATTCTACTAGCCAACCAATATATACTTCCCAATTTGATCAGGATGTTGAACTCACGTGGGTCATCCCACGTGATATACATTTTTTTTATATTATTTTTTACCATATATAGATTTGGCGGTATATATTGGGAAATGTCATTCACTTACTATCACCGGCTATGTCCAACTGTGATATATTCTGTGATTCTGGTGTGCATGATCAATAACAGCAAACAGAATCATAGATACCGTATATATGATTATATTCCTGCCAGCAAGCCAACAGTATAATTAGGCAGTGCCGCAGAATCTTGGAAATCTGCTGCAGATTTGTTTTGGAGTATTTAATATTAATATATTCTTATTGCTGATCTGGTGTATATTTGACGTTATTGCTGTTATAAGATCTGGTGTATATTTGACGTTATTGCTGTTAATGAGATCAAACTTCAAAGCGCATAAGACAATTAAAGCACTCAAATTTAGAGCACAAAATCTATATTTTTTCCTTTTCCGGTTGAGTATGTCGAATCGGGGCATTAAATACTAGTAAAATTGAAACTTGTACCAAAGCCGTGTCTCCAAGTTTGGTTTTGGTTTCGGAATTTTTTTTTTTTTTTTTTTTTTTTTTTTTTTTTTCGGTATAAAGTTTGGTTTTGGAAATTGAATGTAATAATCGGCATATAAGTACTCTTTCTTCGGATATTTGTAAGGAAAATGGGTCGTGCGCAATAAAATTATAAAATACGAGGTTAATGGACTGGTAAAACATAAATGGTTAAAAAAGACACAGTAAGATTTAGTCAAATATACCCTAGTCTTTCATATTTATTCTATATGTTATGTTTTTTTCTTTTGTATTTACTTTTATCTCTCCAATTTTAAATTAATCGCGAAAAAGGTTTTAACTTCTAAAATAATTTATACTTTCGATAAATCTTCGAAAGAGATTTATTGAAAGATCTACAAAACAAGATCCATTGTTTATATGAAATTCGGAAAAAAAAAAATTAATTTGAAACCAGATCGAGGGTACATTATGCACCCAGATACAACTTGGCCAAAAATTTTTCATGTAAGAATATACATTAAGAGCAACTGCAGTGGTGCGATCATATACCAAAGATCAAAGAGCAAAAAAATTTGAAAATTTGGGTTTAGTCCGTGTTGCAACGCAGTGGGAGAGACTAAAATTTGGTCAGGCGTAAGAGGAAGTTACGCCTGAATCAGGCGTAAGAGGAAGTTACGCCCCCATTGTCATCAGGCGTAACTTTGAGGTTACGCCTGGAATTTTTTTTTTTTTTTTTTTAATGGGGCGTAAGTTTGAGCTACGCCCCATTCAGGCGCAACTTTAAGTTGCGCCCCATTTTTTTTTTTTTTTTTTGTCTTTTAGTGTGAGACGGAGTTTTATTGCGCGCCTGTTCGGGCGTAACGCACCAATTGCGCCCGACTAAAGACCAGACTAAAGACTAAATATGGTCTGGGTTTTGGTTATAGTCTGGTCTTTGGTCTTTACTCCGTCTCCACTGCGTCTGTTTTTTACCAAAAAATTTGGTTATACTCCACGACTGTGGATGCGCTAAGCACCCAGGTGCAACCTGACCAAAACATATTTCCTATAAGAATTGCATATGCATTGTGCACTCGGGTGCAACCAGGCCAAAACTTATTTCTCATAAGAATACGCATTATGCACTCGGGTTTTGTGGATAATTCTATGTTTATCCTATTAATATTTCTATTGTTTTTTTTTTTTTTTTTTTTTTTTTTTTTTGTAACAGAGGTTTGTCCTAGTAATCAACTGCAATACATTACACACAACCAAAATCATTAGTTCATGATCTCGAGCAATAAATCTACCGTCATTATCATCACATTCATCTTTAAAACATCAACCATAAACAAGTACAGACAAAAGAAGAAGAAAAAAAGAAACAACAAAAAATTCAAAAAGATATACATTATGTTCTCGGGTACAACCCGACCAATAAATAATTTTCTATCAAAATATGCATTATGTACTCAAGTGCATCCTATGTACTTTTTGGATAAATCTTGGTTTAGACAAATAATCACCTGCAATACATTATACACAAAATTGGTCAAATAGCCCTAAAACAGCAATTCATGGGTGAGAAAGACATGTAAAATTTGATATTGTTCAAATGGACGGGAATAAAAAAGATACCTTTCTATTAACCATTTTGGGTAATCTGCCCAAAAAATGTAAATAAGCTATACATTTTAGCCTAAAATGCCCTTAAAAATACTACTAATCTACTTATGAATAGTTAACACGCAACTCACGTTCTTTTTCAAATACAACCATACTGAGTACATTTCAGCCTTGCACTTGTAGTTCCCGCCTACAAATGCATTCATATACAAACAACATCTGCACCTAACATTAAACACCGTCTCAGCCTTGCACTTGTAGTTCCCAGCCAAACTGACTCTAATTCAGCTTTACCAATCAAACTCAACACCACCCGAGTATCCCTACATCGTTCATCTTAACTGCAACCACTTGAGCCATCATCTCAGACCAACCAGTACAGCTTCACAACACCAAGCTGCTGCAAACAACCACATTCGCTTTATTTTTTACCTGAGTCAATTAGCAGCAACAGTACACTCAATTACCAGTTCTCCATCTCGTCTTTGAGTACTGACCTAATAGTTCATGATGCAACTGTGCAAGCCGCGCTACAACAAAACCTAATGTGTCAAGGCAATCATCAAAGGAAGTACGACTAGTTGGTCTAGAAGGATGTGCTGAGACAGAGGGCACACGCCCAACATCATCCTGCAACAAAACCCTTCTTAATTTAATAGAAGCCACGAACGTAATAACTCAAATTTTTAAAGTTCACACTGAGCAAGAAAGTAGTATCCCACATGGAAAGTAGAGCAAAACAATATGAAGATAACAACTCAGCAGAAAAACATCATGAAACTCCAAAAAGATGCTTGGTCAGGAAAGTCGTTTCACACCCTTCAAACAAACACTGGTTTATTGAACCAAAGAAAGGGATACTAAGTACTATCACAACAAATGAGACATTTTCATGTCCAACAACAGTCCACCTACTTCCACGACCACCATTACTTCATGTCCAACAACAACAGAAACTTCTACACAAGATATAACAAAAATTTATTACTCTAAAGCATCGTCATTCATCTCAAACAATCCATACCTCAGGCAATTTCAATCTAAACAATTTAAATCATCATAATTATCTCGAAGAGTTAGTAGAGAAGCAATTCTAATCATTCATTTATACACATTGCCTACAACTACTAATACAATATTATTGATCTTCTCCTGTTGTTCCCTAGTTTGCAGAAGTGCCTAGTTTCATTTTGCGAAGTACCTAGTTTCATCATGCATATTGTGACAAATATCTAGGTATATCATGATTTAAAACTAGATGAAACCGATTTCATCCCGCATATTCGATGAAAATACGGTTATATCATAGTATACAACTAGATGAAATTGGTTACCTCCTGCATATATTGAAGAAAATACAATTATATTATAGTCTACAACAAGATGAAATTGGTTTCATCCTGAGTATTCTGACGAAATTAAGGTATATCAATATGTAAGTTATATGAAACTGGTTTCATCATGCATATTTTAACAAAAATACAGTTATATCAAAGTCTACAAATAGATGAATTTGGTTTCTACCTGAGTATTCTGACAAAAATTAAGGTATATCAGTGTACAAACTATATGAAACTAGTTTCATCCTGTATATTTTGACGAAAATACACTTATATTACAGTCTACAACTAGATGAAATTGGTTTCACCCTGTGTATTCTAAAAAAAAAAAAAAGTATATCAATGTGTAAACTAGATGAAACTTCTTTCATCCTTCCCACCATATGCAACCCAAAAAAACCAGTTTCATCCATGTTAAAACTTTGATGAAAAACAATTTCAACTCAATCCAAAACAGGATGAAACCAGTTTCATACAAACAAAATTCAATCAATTTCAATCTAGATTTTACATAAGCTTAACCTAGATGAAACTAGTTACATACAAACAAAATTTAATGAATTTTAAACTGAATTTTACAAAAGTTAAACCAATATGAAACTAGTTTAATCCGAACCAATTTTAATCTTGTTATAAGCTAGAGTTACACAGGCAAATGCAATTCGTTCATAAAATAGAATTAAAAACAATATTAGGGTTAGGAGACTTACGTGTTCAAGGATTATCAAGAACTAATCCATATTTCGATTTCCCATTTTGTGACTTGGACGATTTATAACCTAATTTAGCTTTCCGGAATTACGAGATGATGATGAAATTGAGAAAAATTAACGAAATTAAGGCAATCAAATCTGATGGTGGAGGAAGATGGTGGTGTTGATTATAGTTGTTGTAGATGCTGGTGGCGGTGGTTTTAGTTATTGTTGATGTGGTGGTGGCTATGATTACAGTTAATGATGGTGATGGTGGTAATTGTAGTTAATGGTGTGAAGAAATAGAAAATCAAGATGGTGGAGAATAGAAGATGACGACGATGTCAGCAGTGGTTTCGATGGGTTTTGGAGATGGATGGGTTTCAGAGATGACGGAGAAAAGTAGAGATTATTTCGAGTTTCTTTGTGATTTGTCGAAGAAAGAAGAATCAGGGTATAATGGTCAGTTTCAAATTAACTTTTCCCGTCCATTTGGCCCAGACAAAATCTTATTCATCCATATTAACCTGGTTTTGAGTGTTTCTGGACTAATGACCCATTTTCTGTACATTATACACTCCCGAAAATTACTATTTGCACATAGTGGTAACTTAATGTTACTTCATGCCTTTGTAAAGTTCAAAGCATCAACTTAGGTACAATATAAGCCTAATCAAATATCCCACTAATTAGACAAGGTTAGGATACTTAACCACTCCCAAGAAATTAACTTTTGTAATCCACTCTTTAATGACAAAAAAAAAAAAAAAACCGTTTTATTTTTCCAAAAGAGCCTACCAAGTATATAATGCCGTCACGATAAAAATCAAGAATTTACGGATAAAAGTCGTTGAAACATGATGAAGTTGATGAAATGAGAATTACATCAAATAGTAAGAGTTGTTTACAGGGAAAGGACTTAAGAAAGGGTGATACTCTGGGCACCCTTCACGGTAAATTCCAAAAGCGATATTTTGTACTTTTGGAAATGGTATTATACTTTTTTTACCCTTCACGGTAAATTTTTTGCAATGATTTTGGTCAAACGAGGACTCATAGAGTCCAGTTAACTGCGTACTGTTGACCAGTCAAGGGTGGGAGATCACTCCCACTGTACAATTGAAAAGTGTATTGTTGACCGTTGACTGGGTAGTGTTGACCAGTGAAAATGAGTCCGGATGACTAGTTAATATTTCGAATGCACTATTAGAGCACTTCAAAAAATGTTCTTATTGCCTTCATCGTGCAGTCTTGTACGTCATATTTCAGGGACATAGGCAATACTTTTACGGTCAGTTTTTAACCTTTTGATGATCATACTTACCTATTATGAAATTCCTGTGTACGCTGGGCATTATACGGAATATTTCAGCTTTTTCTAAGTGCTTTTGCCGCAAAAATCTCTAAATAGTAACAACCAATTTCTTATCCTCCAACATCATCGCTAAAGTCTAAAGATCACCATTACATTTGTGTTTTTAATCTTAACAACACCTTTGTAACCAGAACCAAACCTACCTCCACCAATCATTAAACTTCTACTAAACCCACCTTCACCAACCATAATATGTATCTTTCCACCTTCATCTGTCAATTGTTGGATTGATTTGTAATTACGTTAATTATCTTCTTTTAACTATAACAAAGATGAAAAACCTAACGGTTAATAAGAGACAGGGGTATTTTGGTCAGTTGTGGATAAAGTTTTGAGCCTAATACCCAACTTAGGATATTAAAACCACATTTTTTATACTCTATGATACGAGAACAATATCCAACTTTAATTGTCTTGTAGACCCATAAATTCAAATACAAGGGTTAATTAACCTGTGTATACTTATCTCATTAAAACAAGGAATTCGATGTTACCCTCATATTCCTCAACAAGAGTACTGTTTTCGTCCTTTTCGACCTTAAAACTAAACTTGGTGAGTGTTAGCTGCGACATAATATGTCATACATGTACTTGACTTAGTTTTGGTTGGACAAAGTTGAAGCTTTTGCATTGACTCCGTACGGTACAAGTAAAATCAAAACAGAGAATAATTAACAGTCAAAACCTCCATTTTCAGCAGCACAACTACATGAAAACAAGAGCCAAAAACAAACTCAAAAAACGAGACCAAGCAAACCAATAGTTGCCTAATTCGACATGGAATTTGAACCCACGTGGTTCATCCCACGTGAGAATAACCACCAATACATTTTCGGAAATGAAACAATGTCACATGCCAGACTTATCTTATCTTCACCCATTCTACATGTCCAATGTGACATACAGTAGATTTTGTGCGTGATCCAGTTTAGGAACTAAGGCCAAACAAAATCTTAGATTTCATATATAATGTAACTTTAGAAGTGGCAGTTGCAGCAGTTTCTCTTAGCTGCTGCTGATTTATTTTGGAGTATCTAATGTGTACTTTACTACCTGCTCCGCTAGAATGTGCATGCTCTGTTGTTGCTGTTAGCTAGATGAACAAAAGATGGTCCTGCAAGAAATGAATAAGACAACCAAAAAAACATTGAGATCGTGAGCAGTAGTGTGTTTATGCATAAATTTCAGAACTGCTTTTTCCATTTTCAAAGAGAAAGTGTAATTTGTGATTAAATAAGAAAGAGTTACAAACTTTCTACGATGGTGATTCATGCTATGGTGAAATGTATCATCACTTTTTTTCCCAAATGAGCATAGCGTGTGCTGTTTCCCCCTATCATAGCATCATCCACTGTATCAATTTTTTTTGTTTTGTTTTGTTTTGTTTTGGAGGGATGGGCAATTGAATGAGCAATTAATTTGGTAAAAAACAGATGGGAATCTTTCATATTCTAAACATCATGGTGATGCGCAGTAATAGCCAAGCCGGCATATTATGACCATTGAGCGGCCATACCTGTAACATTAGTCGTTGGACGATAATACCTATACGTCAAAGACCTGACACGAGATAACTCCAAGATAGGAAAACAACTATACACTGCTCTACAACCAACATTGTATTTCCGAGTTGGGTTGGAGAACTTTGTAATTCTGAGCTGGGTCGTAGTAGCAGGAGTAACAAGCACAGTCGTCTGTCTAGGTAGGGGTGAGAATGGGCCGGTATAGACCGGTTTTCACCTCATCCGCATCCAATCCATTGCACTACGGATTTCAAATTTAGCATCCGTATCCAATTCATATCCAATGGATTTGCATCCAATGGATGCACGAATAGACGGATTGGATGCTGATAATCCAATGGATTTGTTTAGTTAAAATTTATAATAAAGAAAATAAAGCTAACACAAATGACTCCTTATAAAACCTATATATCCTATAAATATATACAAATATAAAAATGCAATGTACAACACCCCAAGCAAACATCTTAAAAATTCCTAAATGATCCATAGTATTTTCTAGAACTATATAAATGCCTTTAATTTAACGGATATGGATGTCCAACGGATTTTCATAGTTGCATCAGGGCCCGATCCGTTATCCTTTGGATTTCAAAAGTTCCATCCGCATCCAACCCATTAACGAACGGTTCAGACATCCATCCGCAAATGAACGGTTGGTCCCGGTTAAATCCGCGGATTACGGGCCAAATGCTCATCCCTATGTCTAGTCTGGAATGAAGAAATGAGCATCTTGGGCCTTTATCTAACTGGCCTTCGAACATTTTCATGGACCTTTGAATTAGAACCATTTTTTGTACCATTATTTTATTTTGGGTAAGACATTATAAATAAATCTAGATCACCCCTTATCTAAATATTTATATTAATACCAAAATAATATAAATATAAATATTATTTTGGTATTAATATTTTGGGTAAGACTTGTACTTGACTTAGTTTTGGTTGGACAAAGTTGAAGCTTTTGCATTGACTCTGTACGATACAAGTAAAATCAAAACAGAGAATAATTAACAGTCAAAACCTCCATTTTCAGCAGCAACAGACAAGAGTCAAAAACAAACTCCAAACACGAGACCGACCAGACCAATAGTTGCCAAATTCGACATGGAGTTTAAACCCACGTGGTTCATCCCACGTGAAAATAACCACCAATACATTTTTGGAAATGAAACTATGTCACCACCGCATGACAGACTTATTTTCACCCATCTACAATAGATGTTCAATGTGACATACAGTAGACTTATCTCAATGTTCAGGAAAGGCCAAACAAAATCTTAGATTTCGTGTATAGTGTAACTTTAGAAGTGGCAGTTGCAGCAGTATCTCTTAGCTGCTGCTGATTTGTTTTGGAGTATCTAATGTGTACTTCACTACCTGCTCCGCGTGATCCAGAATGTGCATGCTCTGTTCTCTCTGTTAGTTAGATCAACAAAAGATGGTCCAGCAAGAAAAGAGTAAGACAATCAGAAAAACATTTGAGATCGTGAGCAGTGTGTTTATACATAAATTTCAGAAAGAGTTACAAACCTACTACGATGGTGATTCATGCATCTATGAATGTAACATTCCTATTTCCCCCTCTCAGAGCATCCAATGTACCATTTTCCTAGTTGGTAAATACACAGGTATCGTTGTTGTATTGATCAAAAAAAAAAAAAAAAAAAAAAAACACAGTTTTGCCGACTATGAAGTCACTATGGAATGAGTAATTTGGTAAAAACCAAATGGGAGGTGAAAAGTTACCACGCGGGTGCAGTGATGGCCGTACGCTAAAGCTCGGCCGCACGGCCATCACTCAGTCATTCCAAAATGATTTTTGGCTAGCCACTCAATTAGCTCTTAGGTGTCGTTACGATGCTGGTTCATGCGTGTCACTCGGCCATTGACCCACCACGAGCCTTATAGGTCCCATTTATAACAATTGATTTCTAGTTATTTAAAGGTCTATGAATGTTTCAAGCCCAACAGGATAAAGGCCGAAAATGCTTAATTTCTTTGGAAGTAGGGTGTGCAACCGACAGACAGATGCGGATTAAGGATCACTCGCATCCAATTAATCCGTTAAAATTGTGGATTTGGAAAATCCAACCGTGTCCGGCCCAATCATCCGCGGATCAACGGATGATACATACTGGATGCGGATTAATCGCAGATTTAGTCCAAAAAAAAAAAAAAAATTAAAAAAAAAAAATAGTAAAACATAACCTAATTCTACTGAATACCCTAAATCATGTACCCAGACAGTTCAAACCGGCAAGTACTTCTGTAGGTATGGGTTTCTCTCCCGATAAGAATGATCATCGTGAGAGTTGAATGCGGATGAATCTTTGCCGTTGTTGTGAATTCAGCGTCACCAAGTGAGATGAAAATTGGTCATGAAATGGAAATAGACAGAAAGGTAAACCTAAATGTTGGGGTACAAAGAGAACCTATGATAAAGAGTTTGGATATATAAGCGTTTCTACTGAACAGTGGCTACAGCGCACGGTGCACCACGTATCTTTATAATCTTATAAACTGTCAATGGCTTGCACACTAAAAATATGATTAACGTAATCAAAGAACTATCAGACTCCACATAAACCATGTAGTCTCAGATCTACTAGAAGATAACCTCCTCTTGAAGTATTTATTACAGTGCGGGTGAATCTGCGGATTTCAAAGTCCAACCGCAATCAAACCAAAAGTGCGGATTTGAAATTTCCACCCGTGTCCGTTCCTTGGGTTTCACCCGCAATTTTGCGGATAGATACGGGTGAAATCCGCGGTTCCGGACTTTTTACTCACCCCTATTTGGAAGCATCTTTTTGGGCACCACTACTTTTTTGTTATAATCCGGGGTTCCGGACAATTTATAAATTATTATTAATGTTTATATATATATAATTAGGATCATTTAAGAGGGAAGTAGAATGAGAAGAGTTGGAAAAACTATGACTTTTTTTTTTTTTTTTTTTTTTTTTTTTTTTTTTTTTTTTTTTTTTTTTTTACTGTAGAGACAAGAAGGCGGTGATGTTTTGGATACTCGGTGTACTTCAAATTTAGTTTTTGTCGTGTGAATTAGCCAAAATTTCCTAGAAATAAAAGCTTTTATAGCAGAGTCAAACATGTTCGGCTACCAGATCTGATGAACATGTAGCTGAATTTTCTGTAAATGTAGTTCGACTATTATTTATGAAGAACAAATAGCTGAACTGAGTTTTAATGGAGGTTTTGCTTTTTTCGGCTATCTGATTTCCAGAAAAGGTACCCGAACTTATACAGGGTAATGTTCAGTTTGTTCCAGTATTAAGTTCGGCTATCTGTTCTTTTCGAACTCTTCTTAAGTATATTTTCGGTTAGGAAAAAATATTTGCGACATAACCGAATTCAACATTTGGTCTTACAGACAATAGTTCGTTGGGAGAAAATATTTGCAACGTAACCAAACTCAACATTTAGTCTTACATGCCGTAGTTCGTTTGGGAAAAAATAAAGAGGAGATAAGTTGACTATTGTTTGTATGGTAAAATTGCTTCTACCCCAAACACGAATTTTATAATGATTTTGATGAAGATCCATCCGCTCCTTCAATTGAATTATATGGGGGTACCTGCAAAAAACCCTCTGATGCTAAAGTCAGTTTCGGATTTTTCACAAGAGTTTTTGTGGAAAGAATTCCATACCTTTTGGGGTTGTGAACCCCTCTATTTATATGGTGCGAATTTCAGTTTTATTTCTTTGATTTAATGGTAAACATCAATTGCCGTAACTGGCCCCTACATGCCTCCTGTAATAACTGGCCCTGCATGCCTCCCTGTCATTACTGAACCTGCATGCCTCCCTGATATAATTCTCCTGCATGACCGCATGGTTGCATGGCTCTGGCATTGACATCCCCTACATGCCTCCTAAGGTGTAAGAGGAGTGGGTGTAAGCAGATGGGGTGTAAACATCCTTAGAGTAACAGAACTGGGGCGCAAATATCCGGGGGCTACGGGATTATGCTACATCGCGATGCACTGAATAGGGAGTAGTCTAACCTGGTGTGTCCAGAAGTACTGAATAGGGAGTAGTCTAATCTGCCGCGTCGCGAATCATGGAGTCAAAACACTGTTGTTGTCCGGTGATGACGGCCGCAGGCTTGGGTATGCTGCCGTGGCACCTTTGCAATATTTACGGGTATGCTGACGTGGTACCCGTCACGTCATCACCCATGCTGACGTGGAACCTGCCACATCATAAAGTTTGCTGACGTGGCACTATAAGAGACTGTATTTTGCTGACAAGGCACCTGCCACGTCATCACCCCTACTGACGTGGCACTCGCTTTGCTGACGTTACACCTGCCATGCCATCTCTTCTGCTAACGTGGCACTGTGAGAGACTGTAATTTGCTGACATGGCATCTGCCACATAATCACCCCTGCTGACGTGGGGCCTGTGATGACGTGGAGCGCTTATGTGGTACTTTTTAGCCCAACTTGGAGTTATGGGCTTGTGAGTTGAGTGTTTGCTAGTGAGGCCTAGCTTAGTTTGTTGCACATGGGCTTGCACATGGAGTCTTTTCAAGGCCTAGTTTGGTATACTTGGGTAATCAAGGGAAACACCTTAGCCAAATGAACCCTTCTTAACTAATAGGAGTAGCTTTGTAGGCCTAAGTTCGCCCATTTTTTTTTTGTAGAATATTAAGGGTACAAACATCGCCCCCTCTTAATCATAACCTGTTATGGGTTAAGAAGTTCGAGTTTCCCTCTGAATTGCATTTTTCTGGAGTGTTACATAACTCGCCCCCAGGGATGTAATGATTGCGCTGGAGTGTTATATATCTCGTCCCCAAATGCTTGAGGTGACATATAACCCTGCAAAAAAACCTCTGATGATAAAGTCAGTTTTGGATTTTTCACATGAGTTTTTGTGGAAAGAATTGCATACCTTTTGCGGTTGTGAACCCCTCTATTTATATGGTGCGAATTTCGGTTTTATTTCTTTGATTTAATGGTAGACATAAATTGCCGTAACTGGCCCCTACATGCTTCCTGTAATAACTGGCCCTGCATGCCTCCCTGTCATTACTGGCCCTGCATGCCTCCCTGATATAATTCTCCTGCATGACTGCATGGTTGCATGGCTATGGCATTGACATCCCCTGCATGCCTCCTAAGGTGTAAGAGAAGTGGATGTAACCAGACGGGGTGTAAACATCTTTACAGTAACAAAACTGGGGCGCAAATATCCTGGGGCTACGGGATTATGCTACATCGCGATGCACTGAATAGGGAGTAGTCTAATCTGGTGTGTCGCGAAGTACAGAATAGGGAGTAGTCTAATCTTGTGCGTCGCGAAGCATGGAGTCAGAACACTGTTGTCGGCCGGTGATGACGACCGCCGGCTTGGGTATGCTGACGTGGCACCTGTGAAAAAAGTTATGGGTTTGCTGACGTGGTACCCGCCACGTCATCACCCATGCTGAAGTGGCACCTGCAACATCATCAATTTTGTTGATGTGGCACTGTAAGAGACTTTAATTTGCTGACAAGGCACCTGCCACATCATCACCCCCTGCTGCCGTGGCACTCGCTTTGCTGACGTGTTACCTACCATGTCATTTCTTATACTGAGTGGCACTGTGAGAGACTATAATTTGGGGTTCTGTCACGAACTCGATCCCGACTCTGTCTGTTTCCGGTGGATACTGTGGGTGCAGACTGAACCTCAATTTCATGCCTTTCAGCTTCCCTGTTTGCTTGATTACTTGCATAACTCAATTTGGTAAAACACGATTATCTTTTCTCGAAACCCTTAGTCAACGCCAATGTTTGTATGGTAAAATTGCTTCTACCCCAAACACAAATTTTATGATGATTTCTCTGAAGATCGATCCGCTGCTTCAATTGAATTATATGGGGGGGGGGGTGGGTACTTGTAAAAAACCCTCCGATGCTAAAGTCAGTTTTGCATTTTTCACAGGAGTTTTTGTGGAAAGAATTGCATACCTTTTGGGGTTGTGAACCCCTCTATTTATATGGTGCGAATTTCAGTTTTATTTTCTTTGACTTAGTGGTAGACATCAATTGTCGTAACTGGACCCTGATGCCTCCTGTAATAACTAGCCCTGCATGCATCCTGTCATTACTGGCCCTGCATTCCTCCATGCTATAATTCTCCTGTATGACGGTATGGTTGCATGTCTCTGGCATTGACATCCATGCATGCCTCCTAAGGTGTAAGAGAAGTGGATGTAAGCAGACGGGGTGTAAACATCCTTAGAGTAACCAAACTGGGGCGCAAATATCCGGGGGCTACGGGATTATGCTACATCGCGATGCACTGAATATGGAGTAGTCTAATCTGGTGTGTCGCGAAGTACTGAATTGGGAGTAGTCTAATCTGGTGCGTCGCGAAGCATGGAGTCAGAACATTGTTGCCGGACGGTGATGACGGCCGTCGGCTTGGGTATGCTGACGTGGCACATGTGAAGCATTTATGGGTATGCTGACGTGGTACCCGTTTCGCTGACATGGCACCCGCCACGTCATCACCCATGTTGACGTGGCACCTTCCACGTCATCAATTTTGCCGACGTGGAACCGTTGGAGACTTTAATTTGCCGACGTGGTACCTGCCACGTAATCACCACTGATGACGTGGCACTCGCTTTGATGACGTGGTGACCGCCACTTCATCACTCTGCTGACGTGGCACCGTGAGAGACTGTAATTTGCTGACATGACATCTGTCACGTCATCACCCCTGCTGATGTGGCACTCACTTTGTTGACGTGGCGCCTGTGATGACGTGTAACGCTTATGTGGAACTTTTTAGCCCAACTTGGAGTTATGGGCTTGTGAGTTGAGTGTTTGCTAGTGAGGCCTAGCTTAGTTTGTTGCACATTGAGTCTTTGCAAGGCCTAGTTAGCTATACTTGGGTAATCAAGGGAAACCCCTTAGCCCAATGAACCCTTCTTAACTAATAGGAGGAGCTTTGTAGGTCTAAGTTCGCCCATTTTTTGTGTAAAATATTAAGAATCCAAACAACTATATAGTGGTTATTAAAATACTTTATGAAAACACAATAAGTATATATCATTAATCTAACAGGTATGGATGTCTAACAGATCTTCAAGATCGCACTCCACTCACACTCAATTCAACGGATCTTTACAAGGGAGGTAACGTAGAATACCCCAAAAGATAATGAGGAGATAAGTTGACTATATAAAAAATGGACTGTTAAAAATACTAAACTAATCCCATATTTTATAAAATTATTATAAATATCCTTAATCTAACGGGTGTGTTTGTCTATTTAAGATCTCACTTGATCGATTCAAAATCCATTGGGTCTCAAATATTGCATCTGCATCCGGTCTCAATATCATCCGGTCTCAAATATTGTGGCTCTTCTTGGCCCATTGGAATTTCTAAGATGTCATACATAGATGGATACCTAGCTACGATTCATTTCTCCTGCACGCTAGTCACACTGTCAGTACTGAATGTTCTTCGGATCAGATGGCAAGTCGTTGCAAGATGGTTGTGGGTTTACAGCCGGTTGATAAGTAGGTAGCAACTAACTCCTACTCTAGTCGATATAATCTCATTCCCAAATTATGTTATTAACTACCAACTCCTCCTGTCTCACGGATTCACATTATTCGTAATAATAAACGAAATTCTTCTACACTGCTTTGGAATTCTTCTACACTACTCAATGTTAATCACAACTAGTAGCAATCAAGGATGATACAGACAGATTTTATTTATTTAATTACTGATACATATTATTAAAGGAAAAATGAAAAAGAAAACATGCATGCAAAGAAATAAACGTTCATTTACATCTTGAGATAATTTAACGTGCGAGCAAATACTAAATATGTGATTCTAATGCTTTGGTTTGAGGTTAATTGGAAGGCCCATCTCCGGATATGGCAGAGCAAGACGAGTTATTTTCTCATCTGGATTCACAAGTGACCATTCAAACTTCGTCACTAGATGATGTATCACTGTCAATGCTTCAACTCTTGCAAATTCGTGCCCAATGCAAGTATGATGTCCTGCTCCAAATGGTACATACGCGTAAGGAGGAATCGACTTGGTCTCGAAACGAGATGGATCGAATTTTGTCGGGTCGTTGAATATGTCTTTGTTCATGTGTGTTCCATATGACACCCAAAACACCTGTTATTCATCAAATTTCAAACACACACAAAAAAAAACAAAACAAAGAAAGAATTAGAAAAACCATAAAAGTACTTTATAAGTATCGAAATACTGATAAATTTGTAAATTAGATCGTGGAAATCAATACCCAACTATCTCTAATCATTGAGTTATATACAAATCTGCTTTTAATTTCTTTGAGGTAAACTAGGTTTTCAAAGTCGAAACCTTGAATTTCTTAGATATTGCCCTATCATATCATTGTTGATAGTGGCTAATAGCTTTAAAACCCACCAAACTTTCCTATGGTCCCAAGAAGGGAGCAAAAGTCATCCTTGGAATTAGAAGTCCAAATTTTCATATACTAGACTGAATTTCGTCAAAGGATGAAGATTAATAGTAAAAAATGGTGTCATTTCTAAAAGAGAAAGACTAAACTGAATTTTGTCAAAGGTCAAGGTGACCACAACAGTTCGATTTAACCTATAGCAAACGTAGTATATGCGCAAAGTTGATCAATATTGAATTTCAGGGTTACTTCATTTCCTAATTTCCACTTGACCTTGACCACAACTCTAGCCACTGATAAAGTTTGGATTCCCTTGAGAAAAAAAGATTTTTCCAAATCAGAAAGTTAAGGTTTTACCTGCCACCCCTTGGGGATGTCATAACCACCAAAACTCGTATCCTTGATTGCTTTTCTAAAGCTTCCAAAGAAGGGTGGAATGACCCTCATCACTTCTTGTGCTACCCTCCATGTGTATTTCATTTTCGCAATTTCGCCCCATGTAAGACGTTGATCATCGTCTTCTCCACCTTCACCTTGTCGCTGTTTTCTCTCGTTCAGAATGCTCATTTGCTCTACAAGATTAAGAAATTGTCAGTTGTAAACTTGTTTGAGTTATACTTCCTCTGTTTTTGGAAAAACTGATACTTTCATCTTTTTTGTTCCAATATGGCCTATTTTTAGGCAAAAATGAAAAAAATAATACGAAAATATCACTTTTCCTGAAACAGAGGTGGTACTAAATTTGATTAGTTATTGAGAGTAAGCTGATTGTTACCTTTGACAACATTTGCATAGATCTCAGGGTCTTTAGCCAATTTCCAAATGATCCAAGTCAAGACAACAGCTGAACTATCATGACCAGCGATCATTAAAGAAATGAAGTTATCAATAACTTCTTGTTGCGTAACCGGTTCTTCTTGATCTCCATTCTCTTCTGCTTCCGTTTCCAATGACAACATACAAGTTAGTACGTCGTTCTTGGGGTTAAGAGTCCCTTTCTTGAGTTGTTCTTTCCTCTTTTCCATGATTGGTGACATCTTCTTTATAATCTTTTCTCTCGCTTGGATACCTCTTCTAAAGGTTGTCCCTGGAAAATTGAATGGTGCAGACCACATAGCTTCAAAACAGTGCCCGAAATCTTCATACAAAGCTTGCTCAGTGGCGTCGTCCGTTATCCCAAACAATATGTGACATGCAACATGGAACGTTAGTTTCTTCATGAAGCTAATTGTATGAATGGTCTCTTTCCCTTTGGTTGCTTCCTCGATGTGCGTCTTCAACATACCATCCATACGTTTTATATGCCCTTGAAGACTTTCTGGTTTCAAAAAGCTCATCATCGCCCCTCGAAGAAGTTTATACCTAGATCCTGAAACTTCAAAAAGATTATGCTTACCCATGATGGCAGCAATAGTAACAGGTTGCCTAGGAGCAAGAACTTCTGTATCAGCACCAAGGACGAACTTCGTACCGGAGTGACCGGTTATAAAAACTGTTGTACTACCCATGAGGGAAGTTTTAAAAATCGGACCGTATTTGGCAACCCTGTCTTCAACCCATTTCTCTCCGCGATTGGTTTTCATAGCCTGAAGAAAACTCAAACTCTCTCCAATTACAGGGAGAAAACCCATGGATCCATTCGGGTAATTCTTCGCCGAATCATCTCTCTTATGACTTGTAAACAATTTGAATATGAACAAAAGAGTTATAACACTCACTGCAATCAACACAAGAGATGTAGACATGACTTGTAGATTGATTGTGTTATTTCTCAACTGCAGTTGCTATGGAAATATCAGTCCGGCTTTGTATCTTTTTATAGAGGGATTTTTGTGGACCGCTGACTTCCTTGCTTGTGTCATGCAACAGTTTCCCTTCTTGACCAGCCTTTGTTTTCAAAGGCTATAGCCAATAATTTGGTTACATATGCCCATAATCGGAGGTGCTGTAATTAATACGTATGATGCACATATATTTGACCAAAATGAATGTCAGCTGTATAGCTATCCTATACATGCATTATTCAAGGCATTATCTTGAAGATATCCAAATTAAAATTGGTTAGGATTTCTGTTTTTGTTCTCAGTCAAAATTACAAATGGCCAAACTGAATATAACATTTACGTGCATTTTTTTTTCTTTTTTCTTTTTTTGATGTCTGATTTGAGATTTGACTAAGTTCAAACATCTGACTTGGAGATATCTGAGTCATGTGTCATTTTGTAAATGACTCTCTATTGGACTTGATTCACTTTTTTTTTTTTTTTTTTTTTTTTTTTAAATTTCATATGCCTTTAATTTTTGAGTCGGATGAGTCACAAAAGAATAAACAATTTTTCCAGATATATCCATAAAATTGTTGCTCATGTTTATAGTCATGGACTCATAGCCCTATGTATAAATAGATATAATTAACTAAGCCAACTCTAACTACGGCAAAATAGGATGTATGCCCTGCATTAGTAGAAATCCTACGACTCTCCCACGAGAATGCTTTTAAAATATTCTAAAATCTAGGATGTGAAAGCTTTGAATCTATGCAGGGAAAACCATGAACTGGTAAGCGAATCTAGCTAGCCGAACCTTGATAACGATGTCACATGAACATAAGAGTATTTGTTTGGAATTGTTGGACAAATTCAACCTTTTTGCATAGAAAGTTATCATAATTTTGATGGGATAGGAAATGGATCAAAATTTGAATACTTCAGTCAATAACGCATATGCATTGCATTTTTTTTTTTTTTTTAGACGCAACTATTTTAGTCATACCATTCATTTTCTCTACACTCACGTTTTAACCCGAAATGTATGTATCAAAGAAGATGTTAGACAGTCACTGAATCACATGACACTGATATATTAAGAATAATAATTAAGATTTTTTTAATCCAAACTGGGAATAGATTAGTGTGTTAATTACGTACGTTAATTTGACTTTGAATGAATCTCATAATCAATCCAATCCAATCCTGCAAGAATTTAAAATAAATAAATAAATGAAATACGACTGTTATTTTGTATTCTTTTAGTATTCGTTCATTGGTTAAATAATTTGACCGATGAATGAATTCTGAAGAGAGGCTGGCTAGGTAGTATATTAGGGGCGATATCGCCGTCCAAGAAAAACAGTCGGCATGTTGTTTTTAATCATTTTTTTGGTAATGCAACCTCTGTTTGATGCAATGGATATATAAGATATAACTACCGCATGGCAAGACAGACAAATAAATGACGGATGCGTTATCTGTTCCTTGTTCTTTTATGCATCATTTCATGGTCAAATTTGACTGGATGATCTCATTCAGATGATGGACTAGCAACTTGCTGATCATTCATTCCCATGTCGACTGAACCGGAGCAGGAAGGCCATTTCATTATACATTTTTCTTGCCTAAAACGTTCTCGGTAAAAATTCAACGTATTCTGCTCTCCAATAAAAGAAGTTTGAGTGTAGTTCAAAAATTTTGTTACTTAGTCGTCCAAGAATGTAAGAAACATTCCATGACCAGGTTGTTAAATTGATTCTTGGTAAACTTTAGTTTGTTATGTTGAAACCTCAAAACTTTGTGTTACAGTTTCCTATCATTGGTGAACGATCGACATCTTTGATGGCACATCACTTATTGACTTTGATCACAAAGGTGACAGTGTAGAGTGTTGGAGAATAACAATTAAAATTCATAATATATCAAACAACTAATTAATATAAGAGGCACTTATCTGTTTTTATGTTGTCTCCCATTCAATTGTTGACGTCTTCCACATCCCTGTTAAACACCATGAATGAACAAATTGGTAATGGTGGATTGAGGCACATGTTCAACATGCTATCCTTAAGACAAGAATGCCCGGCTACACTCTGAATAGATGATGCTATAGCCCTACGGGTACATCTGCCTCCAAGATACAACAATCCTAACAAATTTGAATAGCACATTCAAACTTGTCCTTTTAGAACTTGGCAGCGGAAAACTCATGAATCGTTAGCACTTAAAAACCCTCGTATCAAACATAGAAAACGAAGAAGAGGTATGCAACACCGGTGGATTTGAGAGAGGTTTTTTTTTTTATATATATTTAAAAACCCTAGTGCAATTCCATATATATATGTAAGATAAAAACTTACCCAATAAAAGTAAGAGATAATTTTGGAAGGTATTTTAATTATTTTGAAAAACCGTTTTATAATAAAATTTTTATTCACATAAAAACCGGTGGTTTTCCAACAATCCCCCACATGAATGAAAATACGATAAAACACGAAAAACAGGAAATATCACGAATAGGCATAGGTGTCCATTAGGTCTTGAACCTTTGCTTAGTGAGAGATTACCGGAATTACTTGTTAGCCAGTGTCTATAAGGTCTTGAACTGTTTAACATTTGGTGTAACTCGCGATAACAACCACACATGATATCTCCAAGGTTGCTGCCAAGCTCCGCCGTTGTGTCCATTTTGGCCCTGGACGTATCTTGTTTCTCGAGAATGCTCTAGAGAATCGGCTCAATTCTCATAGGAAGCGGCCCCACTTCCTCATTCGAGATAGGTGAGTTCCATCAAGAGTGTTTCTTTGCTACACCCCACTTCAATCTTAAATTGAAACTATGGAACTCATTAAGACTCATTAAAAGTCATCCTTCACATGCAGTCACACTATCACATCTACACCATAGGGAAGGGACAAAGAGAATATAATTCTCTGATAGTGTTTACCTTTACCCACCATAAATTAGTTGTCTCATTCGAAACCTTGATCTTAGGATATCCAGTCAGCAAGGTTGAGTATCCTTAATGGCAAGTTTAATTTTGTGAGCTTAAGTCCCGTCCCCCTCGATGTATAATTTCAAACTATCTCTCTAGATTATCCTTTCGTCAAAGGATCACTAATTTTTCTGTTGACTTCACTAAGTCCATGAGGTTCTCTTTTGACTTTACATGTCTACTGAGACTCTCTTTTTGACTTTCACGAATCAACTAAAGTTACTTCATTAGAGAGTATAGTTGTCTTACCGAATAGCCTTCTCCGAGTATGTCTAGACTTTGTCATTGCTCATTTACTTTAGACTCACATAGTCAATTGAGTTTTCGCAATGATGGCCGGGCGTCGGTCACGAGAGGAATATCTTTTAAGAAGCATCTTAGTAATCATTCGTCTTCCTCTTATGCTTGAATTAAAGCACACAAACTTTGATTTCTTCAAAATACAAGTTCATCTTGTCTGTCTTAGGACTTCCTTAGACAGACACTCCTTAAGAGGATACACACATAGGCTAAGATCCATAGCCTGAAACAACAACATCTCTTAAGGTCAGTACAATATGTATTACATACACAATTTAATATGTACCTTAAGTATCGAAAATCTCTAATCAGATCATCCAGTAATTCTCTTTAAATACAAGGGTATTTGTATACACCTGATATACTGCACATTTACAACACACATTAAATGCATCGAGTTTGACAAAAACCATTTCCTTTAGAATTTCTTCTGGATCCTTTCGATCCTTTAGATCATATCAGCCATCTTGGTCTTTCAGTCAAATCGTAATATATCACATATTTCATAGGTGGTTGTAAAGCATATATCACATAATTGAAATTAATTATGTACCTCATGCATTCCAATCTCTGGTCCTCTAGTCAGAGCATCCCTATGATTTACCAGGGTAAATACGGACATGCATATATATCTGTTTTTCAACACATACTAAACACGTTAGACAGAAACTATATCCTCAAAATTTCTTTTGGTTACTTACTGATCCCTTAGACCACTTCAACCGCATAATAGTTTCTGTCAAATCTTAAATAACACTGATTTATTAGTAGATGTAAAACATGTTTATGATATCACGAGATATATCATAATAAAGGCAGTCTATTAAGATTAGTATCTATAAGCGTATAATACATTTATATGTAAAATCAGGTTGCATCAGGTATACTTCATTTTCACCAAACCTTGTAATTTGTCCTGCATCTGATTAAACTTTTAGGATACCCACAATGTCTACTTATGTATCATCACACAGTGACACCCAATAAACACACATGGTAATATGATTTTACTAAATATTGAAAACAAGTCAACGTAATCTCCATATTACTTCTTTTCTCTAGACACCACTGCCTAAAATGGTCCATAATCACATCTCGATACTAATGTCCAGAACTCATTTTGCAAGAGTTTAAGAAATGTCTATATTAGTCTAAGATTCGACTTCAATAATAGACTCTCCAAGTCAATCTCAATACTGACTTCCTAGCTTCTTCGTAATAATAAAAAGAATCAAAATGGTTTTCTAGGGGAAATTTCTAGGTTCCTCTTGCAAAATCGACACCCTCACAGAATATTGCTAACTCCAGAACATCTCATTAATGAGGTGTACTAATTAAAATATCAATCATTTCCCCCACACTTAAATACTTCTCTTAAGAATTATTTAAGACTTACCTCTTGCTTTGCGTAAGTGCAGATCGACAACAAGTACAACAAATACTCGTGATGCGATGACGCTCATCCCTTTGCATGAATATGAAACCGCATATTAACTTGCTCATACCGTCGAGTTCCTTAGTACTTTTGCATGATTCTCAAAGGAGCTGAATTTTATAATACTTACTAGTACCGCACCATACAATATCGTCGCACATGCTTTTGTTGATGGCAAATGCACTGTTGTTGGCACAACCTAGAGTTCCAGTTCATGCATCCATCGCCTCATCTTTGCACACAGATTTTTCACCTGACTAATTTATACTCATACAAAGAAGAGTGATAAAGATTAGTTATTCAAGAAAATGCTACAATTCTACAAGATACCTCACCTTTTAAGGTAGACCCGAACAAAATAGTTCCTCCATCAACTACCTTTAACTAGCTGCAGACATACCATATAAATTAACAACATATAAGCTCCACCAACCACTTACGAGATTAGTGGACATATTTCAAAATCAGTAGTGTAGTATCCACAAGGACTACAACATATTGGTTATGCTCCCAGAGTCCCTGTAAGCAGACGGAGTTCAAAATGATACATTATACTTCAATTTTACTCGGTTCTTATGTGCATTCCAATATGCCACCTTGCATAACCCTTCAAGCACAAGTCAGGGGTTTAATTTGGGAATGAGTTATCAATTAAGCTGAAAACAAACAACAGATAGATCAAGATAATTATGAGCCTTCTCTGCACATCGTCTGTCCTACCCTGCCAAAACGAGAGTACTAATTCCAATGTATTTGGGAAACACGTCACTCATTTCCCTGACATACTAGAATCTGCAAAGCTCTAAGTTTTACTTTGAAGTAAAACCGCAAGGTATTCAATTTAAATCCCATTAGCATCTAGGTTACTAATCATCCAAAAAACACCATGCGGCAAATTCCATGACCTCCCATTTTCAATTACTCAAGAGCATGTCTCCATGTCGAATTCTTAATGATATTTCGCTAAGTAGAATGATCACTGCCTTAACACTTGAGTAAAGTGAGAGAGAGCTATCTTCTCCAACTGAGTCACAGCTTGCTCGTGATGACGATCGTTTCCAAAATAAAGAAGTCGTCCTCTGTCCGGCCAGGATTTATCGCGACTTGTAAAGTCTCCCAATTCAAACCAATTTCAGAGTAATAATCACCTCTGGTATATACTAAGTGGAGTACAGATTACTCTACCTGTTGCTTCATCCTATTATGGCAGTTGAATGATCACAGGTTTGTACTTCATTGGAGACATCCTAGCGGAAGAAACACAAGGATCTCTATTCCTTGTGCAAAGGCCAATTTTTCTTGTATGTATTGTCATCCCTTTAAATACTTATCAAACGAGAACGTCAATACCCTAGTGTACGTACTAGAGCCGATGATAGCTTGTTGCCGTTACCACTTTCTCCCAAGTATCAAGTCCCAAGTGTTGACGCACTTGTAAACGTACCATACAAGCCGTAGCTTTCTGCTGACCAAAAATCGAACACCTGAAGTGATCATAAGACGGATTAGAAATTCACTAATAACGAACCAATCAACCAATACACAATAAGTTTTGCGGTTGCAAATTGGAATGTTAGAAATTTCTCATTGGCAAGATATTTTATATACGAGAAGCTTCCCTTTGCCAATTAACACGTATGATATTTTGTATAAACTAGGCACTACAAGATGATCAGTTTCTATAGCACACCCTGTCCTGTAAATTTGAGGATATAAAAATACCCCACATAAGCTATTAATAAACCACATATTAAACTGCTACAGTTTAATGACGATCACAATAATAAAGTGAAAAACAGTCACCGTAAGAAACTCAAATTTACAAGAGCTACTTATTAACCCAATTTGATTATTTCTTAATTGTTATTCTAAGAATTTCTTGTCTTAAGATTGTTGGAGAATAACAATTAAAATTCATAATATATCAAACAACTAATTAATATAAGAGGCACTTATCTGTTTTTATGTTGTCTCCCATTCAATTGTTGACGTCTTCCACATCCCTGTTAAACACCATGAATGAACAAATTGGTAATGGTGGATTGAGGCACATGTTCAACATGTCTGTCCTTAAGACAAGAATGCCTGACTACACTCGAATAGATGATGCTATAGCCCTACGGGTACATCCGCCTCCAAGATACAACAATCCTAACAAATTTGAATAGCACATTCAAACTTGTCCTTTTAGAACTTGGCAGCGGAAAACTCATGAATCGTTAGCACTTAAAAACCCTCGTATCAAACATAGAAAACGAAGAAGAAGAGGTATGCAACACCGGTGGATTTGAGAGAGGTTTTTTTTTTATATATATTTAAAAACCCTAGTGCAATTCCATATATATATGTAAGATAAAAACTTACCCAATAAAAGTAAGAGATAATTTTGGAAGGTATTTTAATTATTTTGAAAAACCGTTTTATAATAAAATTTTTATTCACATAAAAACCGGTGGTTTTCCAACATAGAGTTCCACATTTTTGTTAGGACTAATTAAATTGGTACGACTCCAATCGCTTCTCCATTTCCATTCCAATTTACAGGCCACTCTATTTTCATCAATTAGGCCTTTTATCTCCTGTTGGCTGTTGCCCTCCAAAAGAACCGTTTTTAGGGCCCTCCTGTTGGCTGTTGCCCTCCAAAAGAACCGTTTTTTTTTTTTTTTTTTTTTTTTTTTTGAGGGGACCATCATTTTATTTTGGGCAAGTTATTTGAAGTAGTATGAGGACACCCCTTATCCATATATTTATTTTAATACCAAAACTACCTTCTTGATTATTTTTGTGTAATGATTAATATAATTAACCATTGATCATGGTTAAATTAATAGATGATTTTTTTTTTAAAAAGAAGTAGAATTATTGAGTGATTAAAGTAGTAGAAGAAGAAGAAGATGGAAATTTTTTTTTTTTTTTTTTTTGATCAGTGAATATGGAGAAAAAACATCCTTTTGGTATTGAGGTTTGCTTTTAACTTAGTTAATGTTGCTATAAATGACCTAAAATATCTTCACAATAAAAATCGTAAGAAAAAATTTCAACTAAGTCAACATAGTTCGGTTATATTATATGAAGAACGTGTAACCGAACTTTCTGCAAATGTAGTTCGGTTAATAAATCCAAAGTACATAGGTAGCCGAACTCACTTTTAATGGAGGTTTTGATGAGTTCGATTAACAGGTTCCGGGACAGGTAACCGAACTTTTATTCCAGAGTATACAGAGTAATGTTCGGCTTCCAACATTAATTTTCGACTGAATCGAACTCAACATATTAATTTTCAAAGAAGGGTTTGGTTAGCAATTTTTTTTTTTGCGAACCAACCGAACTCAACATATTGATTTTCCGAGAAGGGTTCGGTTCGGTTAGCATTTTTTTTTTTTTTGCGAACCAGCCGAACTCAGCATTTGTTGTTCGAATACAAGTGTTCGGTTAAAGGAAGAAAAATTCTAATTAATCTAACCAACCGAACACAATATATTGGTTTTCAATGAGGACTTCGGTTAAAACTATTTTTAGCGAACGAAAAATTAAATTCTTGATAACCGAAGTGTTCTTCGTGTTCTTGGTTTCAGGATGTTCGTTTACAATACTAGTTTTTTCAAAACTATTCCTAACCGAACATGCCACTTTAACTTCCATTTAAACCATATTTTGATGATTTCTACTCAATTTTCCCAATAAAAAAACGAATTAAAAATATTGATGGGTTTTTCAATCGAATAAGGAACGTCAAGGAAAGAGAGAAGAAGAAGAGAATAATTTTTTTTTTCAAAACTAAAAAATTTAGATTCCCCTCCTGTTTTTGTTTTTGATTTTGATTTTGGTTAATAGATTCATTTAGATTAGATGTATATGATTAGATTATATTAGGTTAGTTTTAATTTAAATGAAAGTAAAGGTTAAATCTGTATTTACCTAACTTTAGGACACCCCTTATAAGTATAGGGAGGTTGGCCTAATAAGACCATGGCCCCAAAAAAACCATAGTCCGTAAAAAATGGTTCTTCCAAAAGCCAAGTTGTGAGTAGGGGTGAGCATTTGGCCCGTAATCCGCGGATTTAACCGGGACCAACCGTTCATTTGCGGATGGATGCCCAGACCGTTTGTTAATGGGTTGGATGCGGATGAAATTTTTGAAATCCAACGGATAACGGATCGGGCCCGGATGCAACCTTGAAAATCCGTTCGACATCCATATCCGTTAAATTAAGGGCATTTATATAGTTCTAGAAAATACTATGGATCATTTAGGAATTTTTAAGATGTTTGCTTGGGGTGTTGTACATGACATTTTTATGTTTGTATACATATATAGGATATGTAGGTTTTATAAGGAGTCATTTGTGTTAGCTTTATTTTCTTTACTATAACTTTTAACTAAAACAAATCCATTGGATTATCCACATCCAATCCGTTCATCCATGTATCCATTGGATGCGAATCCGTTGGATATGAATTGGATGCGGATGCCAAGTTTGAAATCCGTAGTGCAATGGATTGGATGCGGATGAGGCGAAAACCGGTCCATACCGGCCCATGCTCACCCCTAGGTGTGAGTTCAAAGAGGTGGGAGATAAGCCCATTTAGCAGCTAACGGTACAGTGATCATGATTGAGCTTAACGAGGAGATAAAACTAGTAGTTATTATAGGTTTAACTGCCAAGAAGTGGCCATCGGCTTGTCTTATTAGCCTTACCGTGCCTGCAAGAATAGTAGAATCCTTAGAAGAAACAGTAGAATCCTTGGAAGAAACATCAATGTTAACCTTAAGAAAGCGAGGTGGAGGTGGGTGTCAATGCAAAATGTTTGTTTTCATATGTCTTTCAGTTCTAAATCTTTCTCGTGATGTCCCAAGCACAAGTAGAAAAGCAAGCATTTCACTTCTCTTTCTATTTAAAGAACGATTTTCTTGGGGAGCATCCCTTTCTCAAAGGGACCGTCATTTCAATTTTAGAAAGTTACTAGATTTTGTGCCCGTGCTACGTATCGGGCGGACCCGAAAACCGCTTTGCCTCGCCTCGTCCTGATGCATGCTTAGGATTTTTGATTTGGTGTAGATCGACTTCGCCTCGCCCCGATACATGTTTAAGATTTTTGATTATGCCCATGCTACGCATCTGGCATTTTTTTCTTTTAACCATATTATTGATTTGGTATCGCTCGGCTTCGCCTCGCCCTGTTGCTTAGGATTTTTGATTTGGTATGGTTAATATTTTTCTAAGCATAACTCAACACCATAAGCAAATATTCAACACCAATTCTTGTTTCTTGACTCAATCAATTTGGATATTGTATGTAATAAAAATATGAATTAAAGTATTCCGAAAATAAAGAAGAAATTAAAGCATACACAAACCCTTATTCATATCTTAGTTGCAACTGCACACACGCACTGCACCTGATTCTCAATCATTCATTCAATACAGCTGTGATATTTCATCCACAACAAACCATAGCTGCTAAACATGCAATCACCAGCTCATCTTCAGCAACACAACCCCTCTGGACCCAATGAGCTGCAACCTCAATACGCTTAAAAACTCCATCTTGTTTAACTCCACCACCTAACTCACTTCAGTAATCACCATCAACTCTTACCCATCAGCTATGTTGCATCTTCATACCACCAACACTTCTCTGGCTACAACACTAACCCCACAAGTTCCATTTTGAACCAACATTCCTTCATCACCAAAAGTACTATGAGCATCAGCACCAAATCAACTTCAGATTAAAATCATAAACATACATATACTTTCATTCATTTACCAGCTCACGAAGTTCCTTTTTCTTTTTGCACTTCCCTGCATAACTGCAATCATACATTCAACTGCATCACATCCTACTGAAAGTTATCTGCAACTCCAGTTTCAACACAAAAAACTACAACAAAAATAGATAATCCAAGAACAACCCCTCTCTATGTTGGCTTATAACACCAAATCCTGCAATTCAGACCAGCTTTGCACTTCACTTCGTTCTCTGCAGCGCCAACTTCCACTGCAAGTTCACATACAACCATTACTCACCAGAAATTGACCTATTCTTCACCTTCTCTGGTAATAACACCAACTTTCTCTTCTGATTATCCATTCATAACAGCTTTAGCAACACCACCAACTGCCTCTGTAAATTACAAGCACAACCATCTCTTCCTCCTTGAACTTCTTCTAGCACCACATTATCACCAGCTGGTTCTAAGATTCAATCTATTTAACTGGTGAGAGTTAATATCTTCAATTGGTCAGGTTCTTGTCCATTTCAACTTCGTTATCTCAGCATCATAAACCATTTTCTTCATCTGCAGATACCATTTGTAGTGACATCACCACCACTGCATACTACCACAACCATTGTGACCCTGCATTTCTGAGGTCTACACAACTACAACCCACTGTGATTCTCATTTACGGCACCACCAACACCTTATCTTCCTTCCCTTTATCCTAGAAATACATTTAATCCAACACTTCCATCTGACATTGCTTGCAACTGTAAAATTCCAGTCACCACCAATTCCTCCTGTACATTCATTCAAACCATGACTAAGAGTTGTACATAATCAAGACAAAACTACAATTACCTGACACATTTCAACATCATTGATGGACGCATTTATGTGTCTATTTTGATCTCGATTTTCTATTTTGTTAGTACCCATTTTGTACTTATTTTGGCTTTTGTGTCTTTGTAGGTGTTTTTGGACAAATAAGCTTTTGCGGGAAAATTGGCTCGAAAAAGTGATATTTGCGCTCGTGGGAGAAAATTACTATTCGGACTCCTAATTTGGACAAGGGGCACTCAGTTACTAAGGGGCACCAACTTGCTATTTCCACGCCAGAACACCCAAGTGTTATTGGCACCCTAGGAATGGTTAAGGGGCACCTTCTTCTCTAATTTGAATTTCCAGTTTTGGTGCGAGAATAACTTTGCAGCGAGAAAAGTTTAGGGTTCGAGTTTTGAGGTACTTCTGAAGAGATTCAAAGGCGGGATTGTGTTGGCATGGACCTGTTAGAGCATAACAGGCCTGGTATGTGTCTTCTAATCGATCAAAATTGGCTGCAGAATCGTGTTAAAGCAAAAACAGGGGATAGGTGTTCTTCGGGTTTGTATTCACGGGAATTTCTGAGAGAAGTTTTAGCCGGATTAAAGTGTTGTATTGGACTGGAATGAACCTGTATCGATTGAACAGGCTTAGTAATGGGATTTAGTTCGGTGGAGAAAAGTTTTTCACGTAAATAGGGAGGTGGATGAGAGGTTCTCGGCAAAACAGGGGAAGAGTAATTGTCATGGGAGTTTCTATCCTATATTTGGAAGTTACGTACAGAGTGGGAGAAGATAAATATTCTGTTAAGATTGGTTACCGTATTTGGGGAGAGTTTCAAAGACAAGAGACGCGTAAATAAGAGGAGAAAAAAAAAAGGAAAGAAAAGCCATGGCTTGGGAGAAAAGGAAATAAGAGATTTCTCGAGATATTTTGATGTCTATGGTGTATATATACGAGTGTTGAGGTTCATACAAGGGGGTAGAGTAATTGGGGGACCTAAGGGAGGCTGCAGAGGCAAAAAAATACGATTTGCAGAGTTGCAGCAGCAGCAGGTGGAGAAGAAGAAGAAGACGAAGAACAAACCTCCAAAGTCTGTCGCAGAGGACTGTGGAAAATCTACTGCAAAAAGAAGTATCTTTTAAGGGCAGTCTTATTTCCTCTGTAACAGTCTTATTTATTCAGCGTTTAAAGGCAGTCTTTTATTTTGTAACACCTCTTTAGCGTTGCGAACTGCCTGATTTATTAGTTTTCTCTTGTTTTTCACCCTTTTGAGCTATGAACACCTATTTTGAGCACGTGAATAACATGAGGAGCTAAACCCCAACACTGGGATGATGGAGGAAGCCATATTTCATGCGTGTGGTAATTATATTTAATTTTTTTTATGACTACTTGCACTATTATCAATCGTTTTATGATTTTTCATTATTGATTGTGATGTCGTATGATGATGTATGCTTGGTCTAAGTGCTTTTGATGTGTCATGCTTGTAATTTACAGTCAATCTGTTATAAATTCTACCTTGGCAAAGACTAAAGAGTCAATATTTATATGTTATGAGCTATAATTGTCTGGAATTGATAGTCGAACCACATGATTATGAGAATTGGTGGAATCTTGAGTCTCAGTACCTCTCGATATTTTGTGACAAACCTGTGTAAATATTATCTTTGTTTTTAGAGTTTTCTTAAATCAAACCTTTACAAGTCTGAGTTGAACGAACTTTACTACCATTTACTACAACTTGTTAAAATCACATCAATTTTTGGCGCCGCCGACGCGGACTTGTATTTAGGTTTTAGGTTTTAGAGTTATTTCTCTTTTTATTTTTTATATTTTTTGTTCTCTTTTACGCCTTTGGTATTTTTCAATTCTTTTCAGATTTGGAGCGAAGCTACGAGGAAAGAAAAAGTGCTATAAAAGGAAAGCATCGCCAAAGAAGGAAAGAAAAGAGGAGTCCAAGGAGTGAAGAAGATTTTGTATATAGTTGTTTTATTTATTTTTATTTTTAGAAACTGTAAATAGGGTTGTATTTTTGTAATAATTTTTTTTTTTTTTTTTTTGGACACTTTTTGGACTTTATTTTTTCTGGACTGGACATTATTTTTAAAACCCTAAGGAAGGGTTAAAGGTTAAATATAAACTGTTTGCAGGGAAGGACGACACGATTACGATACTGTCTCGGCCCCTCGGGTTCATACACTGACATAGGAGTCGGTGGCCTGAGTCGACTTCAACGGTTCATCACCCGTCTGGTACGGGAGGTAAGACTCTATCCACCCACGAATCCCCTGTCAGTGGGTTTCAATTCTGTGTGACAACTCACACCCCTGCGAATAGAATGTCGAATCGGTATAATAATAGCCAATACAACGAATATCCGACTGAGTTTCAAAACGGACGTTACTACTTTGACCATAGTGTGAATAGTGGTTGGGAACATCAGCCTTTTCAAGGTTATGGCTCATACCATGATGAGCCCAATTACTATCCACATGCCAACTGGTCGTACGAGCAAAATTCCTCTCTACTAGAGTCAACACGTAAGTTAGCTGAGGCGACACGTAAGTTAGCAGAAATGAATAACTTAGTTTTGGACGAAAGCAGTACAAAATGTGAACCTTCTTTCCTAGATAAATTCAGGAAGTCATGTGAGTCGCCTCAGAAAATGCTGTTAGAGGCCCAGGAAAGAAATGCTCAAGATAATCTTAATTTCCAATATAGTGTTTCCAATAGTACCCTTGAAAATGAGGATAGCTATTTGCATAATCAAGATGACGAGGTTAGAATTGGTAACACTACATTTTTAGACGAGGTTCGACCATTTTCATGTTATTACAATGATGATTATGATGAGGATAGTGTTGATGAAGAATCTGAAATAAGTAGGCATAGTGATCAGGAATTTGTTACTCCAATTGAGCTTAACAACGATAATATTATTTCTAGTTCGAATCCAAATAATTTTAATAATTATTCACCTATTCAAAAGGACGAGGATTTGACTAGAGATACCACCGTTTTAGACGATGTAGTTTTTCCTTATGATTACGAAGCCGATTATGGTTTTGAGGAACGAGTTTATTTTGAGAATACTAGCGATTTAGAAACATTAGCCTTAGACAAAGAAAATGAACTCGTAGAGATTAGTGAGGATGAACCAGACTTAGAAGAATCAATTGACCATTTTCAGGAATCTGATGACCTAGAAATTAGGGAAGTTGTGACTAGGCTTTCCAGAGACACTGAAATCTCCAAGTTTGGGGGTGATTATCATTCTCCATGTGCCTTAACTCTTAGTAAGGTCCCTCACTTGGGACTTGACATTTTTTCCTCAACCATTTTACAATATTATCTTCATACATGTTTTCCTGAACCTAGTGATGTCCATACACTACAAGAAATACGGTGTATTGCAACATGTCATTCGTGTGTCAAGAACCCATGTTTAGTGTGGAAAAATCCTTTTGCCACACAATTTTTTTTTGCCACACCATGTGGCAACAACCTGTGTGACAAGAAGTTTTTTCCACACCTTCAATGTACCGCAGCAAGAGGTAGGTATTTCGCCACACCAATCTGTGAGGCAATAGAATGAGGCAAAAAGGTATTTTCTATTTTTGCTTTTTATTTTTTATAATTTTATTTTATTTTTAAATTCTTTTGCCACACCAACTGGTGAGGCAATAGCATGAGGCAGAATATATGCTTTTTTATTTTTATTTTCAATTTTATTTTATTTAGAAACTCTTTTGCCACAACACTTACATTTGCTAAATGGCTAATAAATTTTGCAATTGCAATAGCTTGCTAGTAGGAAAATTTTAAAAATCACCTTATCCAACCACCATAATATAATTTTCACAAGCATTCCATACTCTTCATTTAAAAAAAGAAAAAAGATGTGTTACAAGTATAGTGAATCCAGCTTTAACATGGGAAACAAACAAACAAACAAAATTAAATCAACATCAGAACTCAATAGTTAATATTAACCCGACGCGGAAGTGAAGAAACTTTAAACTTCAAACTAGACTGTATTATGTGCTTAATCCACCCCAGCAGTCCATTCCTAAGTTGTTTTCCTGCAAAACAAACTCCAACAAGCAAAAAACATCAAGATACGGCAGAGAGTCAACATGCCTAATTACGAATGCTTGAACTGGAAGAGATACATCATACTAATATGCAGTTCAAGCATAAACATTGAATACCCAGTCCCTTCTTTTTTTAGTTAAATCTCACTATCCAGTGTCTACTATCATATGTTATTCCTATTTTGACCAAATAAATTGAATAACTTTTAAGTTGCAAAATGAAAAGTGAATGTAAAGAGTAAAGACCAACCCATGTGAGAAAATGTTATCAGCAGGGATCCTTCCAAGTTCAAACCCATAAGATAACGTCAATCTGAAATTGTAATCCTGCGAACTTGTATTACAGAGAAACGTAGAATCGATTAAAGGATACATAAACTTTGGCCTGAAGTATTAAGCCATTGTGTGAAGGAGAAGACATGCCTGTCCCCAGGCAGCATTTAACTCATCCCACTCAACCTAGATATTGAAGTAAAGAAATATATCAAAAGCCGTAAGAGAACTATTAAACTACCAAAAGTGAGAAGAGATCCTTAGGTCCTGAGTCCCGAAGCAAGCATTTCTCATGTTTAAAGCTTTAAATGCAAGTAAGTGACCTAGTTGTTGAACAACATACCGGGATCTTCGGAAGACGGCCAAGTCGAAAATTGTTTATGGTTCCAAATTCTCCCTCATGTGATATTAGAAAAGCATCATTGAAAACGTTGGTTCGCTTCAAAGATTCTAAATGTGCTTGTGAAAATTCAATCTTTGCCAATATCGAGTCTCTTTCTTCCTGTGGATCACAAATACTTCAGCGTTCACAGTTGTTGGCTTCACGGGAAGCAATAATAAAAAATAGAGAACACAAGGTACAACATTCTCCAATCCAAGCTTTTTAAAAAAAAAAAACAAACTAAATGTTATTGTTCTGGTAAAAAGCAGGATGATTAACAGATAGCATGAAAGAACAAACATCATCTTCTAGATTTAAACAGATCTATTCAGATCAAGCTAAAAGGTTCTGGTTGAATGAAACTAGCAAGTGGTTCATTATTATGTTTATCTAATGGGAAGTGCTACTCCATGCCCTATTTACCGCCCTAGCAATACTGTCCACGCATCTAAAGCCCTAGACATAAACATCAAAACTATTATTAAGAGAAACCTCTATGCTCCTATAGAGAAACCATGTTCATCAATCTTACAACTCTTTCTTGTACTTCTAACTTAAACATCAAAACCATTACAGATCTTGTATTCACTAATATGTACAATAAGTTAATGTCATTCATTTTGTTCGTTTGGATATCTAAATGCACCAATCATCATTAACGACAACAAATTCCGGTTTCCCTAAATTGTTTTAATTGTTGATTAAGTACTGGTTAGGCCTGATCAACTTTTCATACACAAAACAGGAAATGAAGTACTTGAAGGAGCTAGGGGACTAGAGACAGGCCCAAAATAGAGAGAATACGCATAACTCGATTGTCTGTAATTCATATATTCTAGTGAGAGAAATGAGTCTAGTTATGGAAAAGTAACAGAACACTAAAGAAAACCAATACTCATAACTAGTTGCAAGGAATCAACAGAACAATATATTATCAAGCGACTACCGCTTTCGACCATACTTGTCTCCTAGAGGCATTTGGTTATGGACTAATCAACTTTCTTGAAGCATTAAAATAAATTTCTCCTGCAATTTAGAATCACACAAAAATTCAAATGACAAACAGAAGGATGATCAATCAAATCTACCAAAACAGGGAGGAACATTACACGGCTTCCAAAAATCTACTACACTTGAAAATATAATTAATTGAAAGAAACAAGAGTGATTGAAAACCAACCTATGGACTATTGTAACAAATTGAGTTACCTTATTTCCCTATTGAGGCTAAAGTTTACATCCGATTCTTCGATCTCATAGTCGTTTGATTACGTCCTTGAGGAAAAAATCAAAGGCAAAGCCCTATTTCAGATCCCATACCTAATTTATCACAAAAATAAATTTAGGGGAAAAGCTAGAAAATGTTAAAAACATAAATGCCAAAACTCTAATTTCGCAACAAGATTAACAATTTTCTTAAGCTCAAAACGAATCATCTACAGAGATAAAACTAAAATACCAATTACCTTGATTGAGAAATTTGTTTTTTAGGGTTTCGATAAAGATGGAGTTGCGGGCTTCGATGGATAGAGAAAAAACGAATTGGTTTACACAAAACATGTTTGAGAATTGATTGGTTCTTTGGTTATGAAGAAAAAAAACTAAGTTCTGGTTCATGTCGCAGATTTAGAAAAAGAGAGGAGGTAATGGGGTTTTGGTTGTCGAGAATCAAGGATATATTGGACTTAGGTTTTTCCGCTAGGGAGGCACGTCATCCACTACTTTTGGTTTCTTTCCCAATTTAACTACCAAAAATAAAAATAAATTATTAAAATTTCATAAATTTATTATTAATAAATATATTTCAGACACAAATTTTTTATAAATTTTTTATTATTATCAATATTTTTTACCACACGTATGTGGCAAGAACTATAGTTATTGCCGCATCACTAAATTATGTGAGGCAAGAACTGAGTTTTTGCCTCAATTTTTCCCTGATGTGGCAAAAGGTCTCGGTTAATGCCACACCTGTGTTGCAGTGAGGCTAGAAGTCACCTATTCCTGCATTATATATGAATGTGTGGCAAAGAAGTGCGGCAAAAGACTCATTTTCTTGTAGTGATAGGGAAGTTCAGTTATTAGAAACCCATCCTCTGGTTGATGTGGTTTATCCAGGCTATGATACCCAGATTGACTTTGTTTTCCCACCAAATATTTTTCAACCAATTGTGGGAACGTCTGAGTTTCAAATGTGTAAGTTATTAAGTTCTGAGACCAAACCTAATTATTTAAGGAGAATAGAAACGACACATTTGCTTAAGATGGACCGCCAGTTTCATCGTGGTCAATTGTGTGAGTCAAAACTGATTGACTTTAAGGATCCGCAATTATTCAAAGTTATTATTATGTGCTTCTAAGTTCTTATTTGAGTTTTTACAGACTTTACAACCCGAACCGGATCTTAGCTTTGAGGAATTCCAAAGACATGAAAATATTTTATTTGGACCCAGTTATAGAACCTGAACCTGAACCACAGCTAGATGTAGTTGTCTTAAACAGGAAACTAGACAAGGGTGTGCTTCATTTGTTAATTTTCTTGGCATGTTGCAGATTGCTTTTACTTGTGATAGCTCTATTTGGTTTCGATGACCCACAAAAATTTCGGCTATTACTTTATGATTTTATAAGGTGACTAATCCTTTCTTAGTCTGGATGAAGACTTTAAACTTAGCACTTCTTGGGAGGTAACCCAACTTTCATGCGACACGGTAATATCTTTCCTTATCTCTTTGCTTCAAATGGTAAAAGTTTCTCCTTGGTCATGCTTTTAATTTCATCTTTAGAACATTGAGGACAATGTTAGGTTTAAGTTTGGGGGTATAGGAGAAACTTTTTAGTTGCAGTATAAAAAAATAAACTCCAGAATTTATGTTTATTAAGGATGGCACTAACCAATCTAAGTGGATGGAAGCATATTGGTTGTAGGAGTTGAGGAACCAATCTGATTAGATGGCAACATCTAATGAGTCTATTCATAAAAGCACAGAGTTCAGGTGTTAGAAATAACATGATAGTTTCACCATATCTCGTTGAGTCCTTTTCACTTCTGTTTTTATTTTATTTTGTTTTTAAATTATGTTTCTCTAAGTGATTAGGTGGGGCTCACGAATCAAGTTGTTACCAATGCTAGGGTGAATTAGAGTGATTGAGATACCAAAAAAAAAAAAAAAAAAAAAAAAAAAAAAAAAAAAAAAAGTGAGACCAGACCATCTGACCAACCGGAATAAATTCAATAAAGTCGACCACTGGAACCCTTGTATATGCCAGTTGTGTTGACCTAGAGTTAGGATTATCGACCACTTGTTCCCTTGTATATGCCAGTGTGTTGATATTAGTCAGACCAGTATCTCAGTCCATTAGGATAGGTTCATTTTGTGACTTATATATGAATTTTAGTATGCTTGAGTGCAAACTCGTGTACAGCAATTGGAATTTCGCATCGGGGTACTTCCTCCTGTAGTCAATAAGTATGCCAACCAAGGAGATTTTTTAGTGCCTTCCAAGGTTCTGCGTAGATAGTAAGGGTCTGGAGTATAAAGGTTTTGTGGGTATATCTCTTGTAAACCCTCCCGAGACTATAACTCGGCCACTAGGGCCACCTAGGGGTTTAAAGGCTTATTGCATACGCTAAATGCAATCGACGATGCCTGCGACAATGAGTTAGGATTTTATTTTTTATTTTAAATTTGCTCGAGGACTAGCAAATAATAAGTTTGGGGGTATTAGATGGACGCATTTATGTGTCTATTTTGATCTCGATTTTCTATTTTGTTAGTACCCATTTTGTACCTATTTTGGCTTTTTGTGTCTTTGTAGGTGTTTTTGGAGAAATAAGCTTTTGCGAGAAAATTGGCTCGAAAAAGTGTTATTTGCGCTCGTGGGAGAAAATTACTATTCGGACTCCTCATTTGGACAAGGGGCATTCAATTACTAAGGGGCACCAACTTGCTATTTCCACCCCAGAACACCCAAGTGTTATTGGCACCCCAGGAATGGTTAAGGGGCACCTTCTTCTCTAATTTGAATTTCCAGTTTTGGCGCGAGAATAACTTTGCAGCGAGAAAAGTTTAGGGTTCGAGTTTTGAGGGACTTATGAAGAGATTCAAAGGCGGGATTGTGTTGGCATGGACCTGTTAGAGCATAACAGGCCTGGTATGTGTCTTCTAATCGATCAAAATTGGCTGCAGAATCGTGTTGAAGCAAAACAGGGATAGGTGTTCTTCGGGTTTGTATTCACGGGAATTTCTGAGAGAAGTTTTAGCCGGATTAAAGTGTTAGATTGGACTGGAATGAACCTGTCTCGATTGAACATGCTTAGTAATGGGCTTTAGTTCGACGGAGAAAAGTTTTTTCACGTAAACAGGGAGGTGGATGAGAGCTTCTCGGCAAAACAGGGGAAGAGTAATTGTCATGGGAGTTTCTATCCTATATTTGGAAGTTACGTACAGAGTGGGAGAAGATAAATATTCTGTTAAGATTGGTTACCGGATTTGGGGAGAGTTTCAAAGCCAGGAGACGCGTAAATAAGAGGAGAAAAAAAAAAGGAAAGAAAAGTCGTGGCTTGGGAGAAAAGGAAATAAGAGATTTCTCAAGATATTTTGATCTCTGTGGTGTATATATACGAGTGTTGAGGTTCATAGAAGGGGGTCGAGTAATTGGGTGACCTAAGGGAGGCTACAGAGGCAAAAAAATACGATTTGCAGAGTTGCAGCAGCAGCAGGTGGAGAAGAAGAAGAAGACGAAGAACAGACCTCCAAAGTCTGTCGCAGAGGATTGTGGCAAATCTACTGCAAAACAGAAGTATCGTTTAAGGGAAGTCTTATTTCCTCTGTAACAGTCTTATTTATTCAGCTTTTAAAGGCAGTCTTTTATCTTTAGCGTTGCGAACTGCCTGATTTATTAGTTTTCTCTTGTTTTTCACCCTTTTGAGCTATGAACACCTATTTTGAGCACGTGAATAACATGAGGAGCTAAACCCCAACACTGGTATGACAGAGGAAGCCATATTTCATGCGTGTGGTAATTATATTTAATTCTTTTTATGACTACTTGCACTATTATCAATCGTTTTATGATTTTTCTTAATTGATTGTGATGTCGTATGATGATGTATACTTGGTCTAAGTGCTTTTGATGCGTCATGCTTGTGATTTACAGTCAATCTGTTATAAATTCTACCTTGGCAAATAATAAAGAGTCAATATTTATATGTTATGAGCTATAATTGTCTGGAATTGATAGTCGAACCACATGAATATGAGAATTGGTGGAATCTTGAGTCTCAGTACCTCTCGATATTTTGTGACAAACCTGTGTAAATATTATCTTTGTTTTTAGAGTTTTCTTAAATCAAACCTTTACAAGTCTGAGTTGAACGAACTTTACTACCATTTACTACAAATTGTTAAAATCACATCAATCATCATGCTCTTCCATCATCTCCAACCCACCAGAAGATACTGTGAAATCCATAGACCGGGAACAAAAATATGGTATGTGGGTAGAAATAAAATCAAATTCTAAAACTTAACTATTGCATAGTGAAAAAACTTACAGTAATGCGAATCCAAACTAGAAAGTCCAAAATTCAACCTTAGTTTCTCCTTGACATTTCCACAAACACGTATGGCTCTGAATTTAAAACCCACAACTGGATGAGGGCAAAACGTAAACACCCATTAACACATATACCCTACGAACAGTTTCTCATAGACATCTTCCTGCTGCTACTGTGATGATGGGATTGATGAGTTCTTACTGGTATGGGAGGATTGTAAAATGGGTTGTCGAATTGAGACGACAATTAACACGGATTTGTGTTAGAATCACCTAATTTGGATGAGTGGATGGATCTGAGACGGTTTTAGGTTTACGGGTTAGGGTTTTGTTCGAATTCAATGTCGAGAAGAAGAATCAGAGATGAAAAAAGAGGAATTTGAAATGGGTATTTGATTTGGAGTAGCAGATGAGAAATTCGAGAAGAACATCGCTGATGTTCATGGGTTTAATTTGGAGAACGGTATGATTCAGAGATGGGTTTTCAGAAGAGAAGAAGAAGTAAAGTAGGGCAGGAGGAACTCCCTAATACGTTAGATTTCTTACGGGTGTATTGTACACTTAACGGTCGTCAATAACGTCATGTTATGTATTTGGTATAAACCAAGTGTAAGTAATTAGTTAGGTTTAAATTCACACATAAGTATTGTATACGGTGTTACAAACGGCCAGTTAAATACATGGTGTAAACAAAGTGTAATTCAGGTTTTAATGTCTCAACCAATAGAGTCCCGCCACTTGTCCTCTCCAGAATTGCTCTATGTGAAAGATTTTATCTAATTTAATTTTAGGGGGGTGTCATACTCACCTTGAGACGTCGGAGCTCATATGACTTAGTGTTTTAAAGGAGTGGAGATTATGAAATAAACCTAAGCCACCCCTTATCTAAGAAGAAGAAGAAAAAAAAAAAGGTTTTTGAACCCCCGTAAAAATAAATTATTTTGTTTTGGTTCACATGAAATAAGTGATGCTATTGATGATCCTCATCCGAACCAGAACCTCATTTATCTAGAGTATTCGTTAATCTTCACAACGATCCAGAAATGAGTTATTTATTAAATGGTGAACACATTCTCCCCCAATCTCAATCTCAAGATCAAAATGATGGATTTTACCAGCCACAACCAGAGGATGAAGTCTTGGGTACTCGAGTATGCTTCAAATTAAATTGATTTTGCTTGAATTGGCCTAAATGCATGGGAAAATTGATTTTCTAAAAACAAATTTTGGCTAGGTCAATGTTTGTCAGCTACGAATTATGAAGAACACATAACCGAATCGTTTCCGTAAGTGTAGTTCGGCTCTTGTTTCAAAGATTGGTGTGTAGCCGAACTACTATTTAATGGACGTTTTCTCAGTTCCTCTATCTCTGTTTGTGAAGATGTAGACGAACTATTATGGTATAGTATTCAAATAGAAGTTCAGTGAAATCGATTCCAACACCTTGCTCGCTAAACTTTCAGTTCAAAAACTTGTAATCTAACCCCTAGCAAAAGGTTCGGTAAGGTGTTCATTGACGAAGTTAGAAAACTACAAGTTCGACATATTCGCAAAATTTTCTTAGATTTAGAGGATGGAGAACCTTTTGTTCAGAAAACCACTAAATTTTCGTGTATTTCCTAACCTGTTCTTTGGCTTTCGCGGGAAAATTCTTTACTGTGTTGTATTATTTGTTTGTGGTTTTTATTGACGTTGTTCTATTTCTCGTAGGTCCAATGTGATCCACTACGAACGGTGGTCAACGTTCTCCCGTTGATATATCTTACGAAGATACATCCCATCACTATATGAACGAATTAGTTGGTTAACTTCATATTTTATGAGTAAATCAATTATTTCGAAGTATGTTTATATTTTGTAACTTTATATATATATATATCTTTAATATAGATGTTCAAAGGTCCTCTTGAGGAAAAGAGTTGGGCTAGCGAACATGCACAAAAACACATGTGCATATTAGTTTTGAATGGAAAAGAAAGCGATACTCACTTTGAAATGGTTTGTGGTAGAAACAGTAAAATCGAAACTAGTCACAAGAGGAAGGGATATGTGTATAATTAAAGGAATGATCAGGAGGAAGAACAAAACTTTCTCAAATAAAACTAATCGCTCGTTCAATCTAGTATTTACTAGAAACAAAAATTGTGTGGATCGGTTCTATACAAGGTTGCGAAAGATCATCATAACCACCCTTGTTCCGAACATCTTGAAGGACATTTCATGGCCGCAAATCTAACTTCTCGAGAAATGGACAAGATAGACAAATTGAGGAACGGGTATTTCACCCACTTAATATGCTCCTCATACTAAAGGAGGATAATGATGTAGGACATCTTCCTTAATGTACAAGTTATTACTATTCCCTAGCTAGTTTAGTATTTCCTTTATTTAGAATCCTAATATTTTAGGTCTCTAATAAAAGCCTATATAAATAGGAATATGGATTATATCTATATACAATCTTTTATCAATCACATTATTATCAATTTTTTTTATTTGTTTCATACGAATTCTCTTGTATATTTTCTTTTATCTCTTCAATATTACGTATTCGCATCTCTTTCTTCTCTTCGCATACCTAGCAATCTTCGTATTGCATTCTTCCTCCTATCGTTCTACATTAGTTGGTACTACTGCCAACGGTTTTAGATTCCTATCTAAAATCCGATCCTTAAACCGCTTCCGCAACTTAAACCCTAAATTTATTTTCTTAACAATCTTAGTTTTCTCTATCAGAAAGTTCAATGGCAGATATACCACTAACGAAAGAAGATCTTGCTGAACTTAAAACTGCCATCACAACTGAGCTTAAAACAGAACTTCAAACTAGCCTCAAAAAAACTGTGACCGAGAATGTCGAAAAGAAACTTGAAAACATTCAAGATTTCTTAATCCAATTAGATAAATCCACCATTGACAATGCAATTGAGACAATTAAAAAGAGGGAATGGAACGATAGGCAAGTGATGAAATAATTGTTTCTTTTGGCCCAAAAAAAAAAAGACTACGCGGTTCAAAAGGATGTAGGTGAGGATAAAAAGATAACACAACTCTTCATTGCGCATCCAGCGAGTGTTCAATTGGCTCAATACTTTCATGAAGTTCTCATAATGGATTTCACTTACAAGACTAACAAGTACGATATGCTATTGTTGAATATTGTTAGGCGTACGTCGACAAAGTCATTGTTTACTATGGTTTTTTTCTTTTAAGGGATGAGCAACAACCAAGCTACATTTGGGCGCAACAAAAAGTGAAGGCAATCTTCCGAGGTGATGACTTTCCCGGGGATATAGTAACTGACAATGATGTCACATTGATGAATACAATAAAGGAAGTGTTCCCATTTGTTAGAGAATATTTCGGTTGAACTCACCAAGCGTTGGTATGTCTAGGTTGGTTGTCATATTTTAGTATTAAAACTCAATTAGAGTCGCTTGATTAAAATACTAGAGTCAACTTTGTTTAGGTTAAACTAGAAAGTCTAGGAATGTTGATACATACAAGTATTGCTCTGAAGACCTGAAGAACGTGAAGACATAACGACTACAACGAAGATATCATCCTTCCACTTGGGGTTAGTAATACTGACTTGACTTGTTTCAATTGCTATCGTTTCTTTCAAGTCGTTTAAGATTGAAAACAAAATATGCGAGGTTATGTTGCAACCTCCAAAATTTGTGTTATAGGTTCATATCATTGGTGATCGATCAACATCTTTGATGGCACATCATTATCGACTTTGATCACAACGGTGACAGTGTAGAGTTCCAGATTTTTGTTAGGACTAATCAAATTTGTACGACTCCAATCGCTTCTCCATTTGTTTCCAATTTACATGCCACTCTATTTTCATTAATTAGGCCTTTTATCAGGGGTGGATCTACATGTTAACTTGGGCTAGTCAAGCCCCAAAAAGCATTTTTTTCACTTCCTAATTTGGTTAGAATGATAATATAGGCCTGAAAAATAGGCTTAATCCAAGCCTAAAATATGTCTCGAAGCCCAGCCTAGCTTCTCAAGCAAGCCCTTAAACAAATTTATAGGTCCGCCACTGTCTTTTATCACCCGTTGGCCGTTGCCCTCCGAAAGCAAGGTTATGAGCAGTGACCATATTTCACACAGATATGTGGGTAAGGGACACATTCAAAGATTAGGACAACATTCCAAATTCCCCATTTTGTCTTCCACTGAATTTGCACTAGAGATGCTCATTTAGCGAAACCATCCTTGCACTTTTAGGGGCGACCCCGAAAGAATTAGGGGCGACTTTTTTATTCCCAACCCATATACACCGTTAAGGGATGTCCAAAAACGCGGAGAATACGTTAATGCCCTTACACAATCGGAAGCTATTTTGTTCCCGATTATAACAACGCAATCGGAAGATTAGTAACTATGTTATACTACCGATTATTATCGATTTTGTGCCGAACTCGCATCTGGCTTCTATGACAATCGGAAGGGAAATAACCTCACGAGACTACCGATTATAGTAGCTCATAAATTCCCAAAATTGGTGATTTCGTCGAGGAAGAAATTTGGGGCAACAACGCACAACAACAACAAGTTATGCATTAGCAATCGGAAGGAAGTTTAGATAATAAGTAAACGACTGTAACACAATCGGTGATTTAATACTACAAAACGTAACCGATTATACTAAATCGGTAGTCATGTACGCATATAGTCTACCGATTAACGACATACAGAAATGAACTACCGAATATATGTCGTTCATGTCATTCAATGCATGCAGAAATCGAATTTTCACGTTCGAAAACACACACAAACGCACGTAACATGGATAACATGGGTATTAGAGTTTGTTAACAACATACCCGTATGTTTGATGAATCGTTAGCTTCGATCTCGGGTGATTCTCCATTTTCTACCGAATATATGTTACTAAATTAACTACCGAATATATGTCGTTCATGTCATTCAATGCATGCAGAAATCGAATTTTCACGTTCGAAAACACACACAAACGCACGTAACATGGATAACATGGGTATTAGAGTTTGTTAACAACATACCCGTATGTTTGATGAATCGTTAGCTTCGATCTCGGGTGATTCTCCATTTTCTTCCATGAAAGCGTCGTCTAGGGTTTCATCTCCATCAAAGTTTGGATCATTCAACATATACCCCAAATCGTCATCTCTAAACGGTAGTGAACCTTGAAATTCAACAACTTCACGTCCTCCTTCTTCGTACCCATCCATGTTTATGGAAGTTGGCAAAAATTGGAAGTTGGCAACATATACCCACTTCTTCTTCTTTTTTTTCTTCTTCTTCTCTCACTCAATCGGGAATTACCTCACGATGAGTCAAATTTTTTTCCAAACACTAATATATAGACCCCAGCCTACCGATTACGAGTTTGCTTCCGATTATTGAGTGAAACTACCGATTATTGTTTTGGCTACCGAATATTATAGTTTTTGTCAAAGGTTGAATCTTCGACCACTTATAATCGGTAGTGTATAAGTTTTATTATCTACCGATTATGTCGATTGCAAATTAAAGCAAATAAGGATTTTAGAAAAACTCATTTAGGGGCAACCTATAATCGGTAGGTTGTGGAACCTATTTGGCCTACGATTATGGCTACATCCAAATCACGAACCACATGGTTATGCCCGGCTCTGTACACTCAAAACCAATGGAATTTGGCAATGGTTCGATCTGGGGCTCCTTATAATCGGTAGGTTGTGAAGTTGTTAACCCTACCGATTATGATATATTTCAAAATTCATCACATGATGGATTTTAGAAAAAACTCATTTTGGGGCAACTTATAATCGGATGGTTTGGTAATATATTTAGCTCCCGATTAACGCTGCATCCAAAACGCGAACCAAGTGGCTATGGCTGGCTGTGCACACTCAAAACCATGGAATATGGCAAGGGTTGGATCTGGGTCTCGTTATAATCGGTGGGTTATATAATAATATACCCTACCGATTATGGTAGATTTCAAAATTCATTACGTGAAGGATTTTAGAAAAAACTAAATTTGGGGCAACCTATAATCGGTAGGTTGTGGAACCTATTAGGCTTTCGATTATGGCTAGATCCACAGCTCTATCCAAGTGGTTATGGTTGGCTCGCACCCTCAAAACCTATGGAATTTGGCCAAGGTCGAATACGTGAGCTCCTTATAATCGGTAGTCTTATAAGTTGGATAAGCTACCGATTATAAAGGGGATTATTAGTCGAAGTATCAACACAACAATCGGTAGGTATAGTTTCATTTTAACCTACCGATTGTATGTTTACCTACCGATTATGGTTTTGGCTACCGATTATATAAGGGCATATTGGCCATTTCGAAAAATCGAAGATAAGGGGTAGCTTAGATTTACGTTTGGGTGACCTTTTTTGTCTTTTAGTGTCGCCCCTAATTCTTTCGGGGTCACCCCTAAAAATGCAAGGGAAACCATTTGTCTTGATTTATCGTTGCTGAGTTCAAAAAGGTGGGAGATAAGCCCATTTAGCAGCTAACAGTACAGTGATCATGATTGAGAGATTAACGAGGAGATATTATAGGTTCTTGGCCATCGGCTTGTCTTATTAGCATTACCATGCCTGCAAGGATAGTGGAATCCTTAGAAGAAGAACCGTTTTTTGGGCACCACTTTTTTTTTTTTTTTTTTCCTTAGAAGAAGAACCGTTTTTTTGGCAAGTTATTTGAAGTAATATGAGGACACCCTTATCCATATATTTATTTTAATACCAAAACTACCCTCTTGATTATATTTGTGTAATGATTTGTATAATTAACCATTAATTAAGGTTAATAGATGATTTTTTTTTGAGAAGAAGAAGAATTATTGAGTGTTTAAAGTAGTAGAAGAAGAAGATGGGGATTTTTTTGTTATTTGAGATCGGTGAATATGGAAACAAAAACATCCTTTTGGTATTGAGGTATGCTTTTAACTTACTTAATGTTACTATAAATGGCCTAAAATATCTTCAAAATGAAAATCGTAAGAAAAAATTTCAACTAGGTCAACATAGTTCGGTTATATTATATGAAGAACATGTAACCGAACTTTCTGCAAAATGTAGTTCGGTTAATAAATCCAAAATACACAGGTAGCCGAACTCCTTTTAATGGAGGTTTTGATGAGTTCGGTTAACAGGTTCTGGGACAGGTAACCGAACTTTTGTTACAGAGTATATAGAGTAATGTTCGGTTTCCAACATTAATTTTCGACTAAACCAAACTCAATATTAGAGTGAAGTTCGGTTACAAAACTTTTTTTTTGCGAACTAACTGAACTCAACATATTAATTTTCAGAGAAGGGTTCGTTTAGCAATTTTTTTTTTTTTTGCGAACCAACCGAGCTCAACATATTGATTTTCAGAGAAGGGTTCGGTTCGGTTAGAAAATTTATTTATTTTTGCGAACCATCCGAACTCAGCATTTGTTGTTCGAATACAAGTGTTCGGTTAAAGGAAAAAAAAATTCCAATTAACCTAACCAACCGAACACAATATATTGGTTTTCAATGAGGAGTTCGGTTAAAACTATTTTTTGCGAACCAACCGAACTCGGAGTTCGGTTACGAAAAATTTAATTCATGATTACCGAAGTGTTCTTCGTTTTCTTGGTTTCAGAATGTTTGGTTACAAAACTAGTTTTTTTAAAACTATTCCTAACCGAACATGCCACTTTTAACTTCCATTTAAACCATATTTTGATGATTTCTACTCAATTTTCCCAATCAAAAAACGAATTAAAAAGATTGATAGTTTTTTCAACCGAACGAGAAACGTCAAGGAAAGAGAGAAGAAGAGAATAATTTTTTTTTCAAAACTAAAAAATTTCGATTCCCCTCCTGTTTTTGATTTTGATTTTGATTTTGGTTAATAGATTCATTTAGATTAGATGTATATGATTAGATTTATATAGTTATTAGGTTAGTTTTAATTTAAATTAAAGTAAAGGGTAAATGTGTTTTTACCTAACTTTAGGACACCCCTTATAAGTATAGGGAGGTTGGCCTAATAAGACCATGGTCCCCCAAAAAAAGCATGGTCCCTAAAAAATGGTTCTAGCAGAAACACCAATGTTAGCCTTAAGAAAGCCCGGTGGAGGTGGGTGCCATGTTTGTGTTCATATTCTAGATCTTTTTCGTGACGTCCCGAGCCCAAGTTGAAAAACAAGCATTTCACTTCTCCTTCTATTTCCAAGTGCGCGACACATGTTCATTCGGTGATTCACATGAATTTTTAACCATTTTATTTTTTATAAGAAAATAATTTTACTAATGAGTTGCATTTTGGTCTCCGGATAGGAGGTTACAAATTGCAGAATCAAAGTCACTGAAAAGTTCAGTTGAGTTTCTATTTTCTCTAGTTGACCTAGCAATAGCATTTGCTACTTGATTGTCATCTCGGTTTACATAATCAAAAGTACATAAAGCAAAAGAGGAGCTTAAATGTTTTATCTCCTTTATTATATTCCTATTCTCCCATTGGATGAGTAGTGAATGACCGTTAATGGATTGTATTACGAGCTTTGCATCTACCTCTATCTGGATCTTCGTATGATTCAAACTTTTTTCCCATAATAACGCTTCACGAATAGCCATACACTCCACAGCCTCTGTACTTGGTGCTCCATTTCCATAGGTTCCTTTGGTGCCAATGCAGTTACCTGTAGAATTACGCAGCACAATACCAGTGCCAAATTGATTAGAATCTGAGTCAAAAGAGCCATCTGTATTGTATTTCAATATGCTTTCTAAAGGAGGTTTCCATCTGGATATATTAGAGTTAATTAAAATAGCAGTATAAGATTCATGCATATGAGAAGCAAGATGATAATGGGTTTTACGTATTGAAGAAAAAGGGTTAAGAGTAACTCCCTGAAAAACCACATCACAACGATCCTTCCATAATATTCATGCTCCAATCATCAGAGTATAAAGTCATTTATCATCCTTAGTTTGAATATACTGAGAAAACCAACTTGTTACCCATTCTGATACAGAACTGCAGTTTGCTCTGACTGTGTCTATATTGATATTAAAACCCCTCCAGACTGTTCTGGCATGTCTACATTCAAGAAGGATATGTTCAATTGTTTCTTCACTGTGGCCACAAATATCACAATTAACTGCAAGACTGCTGTTGTAAATTGCTCTCTTGTATTTAGATGAATGAAGTCCTCTTATGCATTTCCATGCAAAGAGTTTAATCCTTTGTGCAGCTTTGCATCTCCAGAGTGTTTTCCAAACTTTCCTCTCTATTGTTTTGCCTTCTACGTGGACATCACTATCATTGTAGGACAGCATTTTGTATGTGCTTTTTACAGAGAAAACTCCATCTTTTGCAGGCATCCAAATCATGATGTCTTCTTTGTTGATGTCTATAAAGAGAGCTTGGATTTTAAGAGCAGTGTCAGCATCAAATAAGAAGCTAATTAGTTGAGTGTTCCATTGAGATGTTCTAGGAACCATTAACTCTTCTACAGTTTCATAAGATCTATAATGATCATTTTGAGGAGAAGGTGGATGAAGCATACCAGAATCCATCTGTCCCTCAGCATTTTTGTTGTTCTCCCATTATTTATTTCCATGAAGTAGTTTTGCTGAACAATCTTTAGACCTTTAGAGATCCCATTCCAGACATAAGAACAGTTTTTTGCTGTAATATCTTGATGAAGTAAATCTCCATTCCTGAAGTATTTGCTTGATAGATTTCTAGCCATTAAAGTGTCAGATTAACTGCAAATTCTCCAAGCCAATTTGGTGAGGAGAGCCAAATTCAGATTTTGCAGGTCCCTAAAAGCAAGTCCACTCATTTCAATTGGTCTGCAAATACTCATCCATGCTGTAGGATTATGCCCCCTGCTTGAATGATAGCCCAAAAGAATTTCCTCTCAATGGCAGTTAGCTGCTGAAAAAGATTAGAAGGTAATTTAAAAGTTCCCATTTGATATATGGGAACAACATTGAGAACATGCTTAATCATTGTACCTCTTCCTGCATGTGAATGGGATATGGATGACCAAGTGTTAAATCTGCTCTCAAAACTTTCTTTAATACTTTTAAAAGATTCTTGCTTTGAGTGCCCAATAATCAATGGTGACCCCAAGTACTTCTCTTTAGCCTAATTTGATTGGGGGCCAGACATTTTAATTGGGGGCCAAGCACTAGAGGACAAAAAAGGTCACCCAATCCTAATTTTGGTCATCCCTTATAAAAATATTTTCTAAATGGCTAAAATGCCCCTGAGTGATTAGTATTAAGGTTTAATTAAGTTGATTAGTGTGATAATTTTGTTTAGATAAAAATCAGTTTTGGGATTAAAATTTGGGGAAATTTAGTTTTTGGGTTTATTTTTTAAGAAGAAGAAGAGTAGTTTTGAGAGGAAAAAACTAGGGTTTTTAGAAATGAATGATTCAAGTGAAGGGCATGAGGTTGGTGAAGGTTCATTCAATAACCATGATTGTGTTGATGGTGAGATTGTCTCTAATAATCCTATGGATTGGATGTTTGATGAAGAGGTGTTAATGGAGGAAGCCATGAATAATGGTGGAAATGAAGATCCTACTGCTCAAAATGAAGAACCAGCACCTCAAAACAATCAGGTAAACCTCATATACTCTTGAAATTGTCTGAATGGTGCTCCAAGGGGTCGATTGATGGTCACTGTTTAAGTCTTCAGTGTGAGAGTCGTTATAGTCGGGGTTTGGATTCACTAACGACTCTTCAAAGTCGTCAGTGAATTGGAATAACCGATGACGACTCAAACCTGCAACTTTTCCATGTTATGAAAAATCGTTAGGGGCGTGTGATAAACACTGACGACTCTTTATGCTAGGTCAAAAAGGGTCGTTAATTTTTTTTGTTTACTGAAAAACGACTCTAAACCCAGAACTCTCAGTAAATAAAACACTTAGAGTCGTCATATATGTATTCATAGAAGATGACGACCCTATCCCGCCATTTCAACTTTTATGTAGAGTTGTTCGGTGTTTTATTTAAAATACTAACGACCCTTGAGCTGGATTATCATAACTTTTGATTTCATAGAATCATTTCATTGAATCATAAAAGGCATACATCTTTCATAGCGATACATTGAAGGAAATGAAATACAATAGATAATAACGGTGCACTGATACACTTAATCATAAATGGCGTAATTATACATAGTGCCTTCCAAGATAAAGTAGCAATCGTCGAACTCAAACTTTTTCCCACGAAGCTCCTCATAATAGCCATACGCCTTCCTCAACTGAAAATGCGAACATACTTGGTTAGTAGTGTTGAAAGCTTTGGATAAGTTATACCTCTTGTTTAAATACTTACTCTTATAGCACCCAACATATTGGGCATGGCTTCCCTTAAGGCCTTGATTTCTCTTTTGAAAACTACACACTCGAAGAATATCTCCTCGAACCGTTCCTTGACGAGTTTCAAAGACCTTGAGTTGCAATTTCCGTCTAACGCCACAAAAACGATGAATACACGGTTCCACCAAGCATCCGATGTTTGATCAATGTCTTTTCCTAAATCTTCAAAGTGGTTTGTGACTGTTTTCCAAGCTCTCACAATAGCGCAATTCTCTTCCGAAGTGTAAGTACTAGTCATGGTGTTTCCTCTTCTTTTTCCTCTTGGATAATAAATGTATGAGAATGAATGTGAAGGTTTAGAATTATGGTATGGGTGAAGAATGGGTGAGAAATGGGTCTCTTATTTATAGAGATTAAGGACCCAACAGTCACTTTTTTGAATTTTTAACCGTTGCCCGACTCAACCACATTTGGTGAATTCAAAATTCACATTAACTGCATTAAGGATCGTCATTATATGTATTAAACAATTAACGACTATTGATGATAAAAAGAGTCGTTCATGTGTTTTGTTTACTGAATAACGACTCTACCTTCAAATAGTCTCTGTGTTAAGTGACCTTTAGGGTCGTTAATATTTTTTTTTCCAAAAATGACGACTCACGCCAAAAATTTCAAACAAACTTTACAGTCGTCAATTGTGTTTTTACAAACCATGAGGACCCTTTCTGAACTATGGTTATTGAACCAATATTTGAAGTCACTCATTTTATTGAATCGAAAAAAATACATGTAGTTGAAATAAAATAGAAGGGAAACACATAAAATTGTTCAATACATCGCGCTAGGGATTCTCTACGGGTTTAATTATATTGGGCGAATTGCCATTCAACTTCCTCCAAGAGAGTGTAGCAGTCCTCGTGCGTAAAACTCATGACCGTACCTTAATTCGTATTGAGTCCTTCCCAAAGAACACTGGAAAAACAATTATTTTAATAAGTCAGTGTTGTTGAATAATCAAAACCAAATAAATAATTTTTGTTGAACGGCCTATTGATTCACAAACTTACTCTACTCATGCGGTCTTCGTTTGGCATAGCGTCCTTACGAGCTTTCAATTCGTTTCTCAGCAGTACGCATTCATTGTATAAATAAGCGTACATTTCCCTTATCTGCGTGAGTGTCCTCCTTGAACGATTTCCATTTAGTGCTTTGAAAACCTTAAACACCCTTTTCCACCAAGCATTGGTGTTTTGATCATGCCCAAGGTAAGGCCCTCCGGTTGGGTCTTCATTACTGGCCACCCATTGCGCTTCCTCAACGGAGTGCTTTGTAAGAGTGGTGTGTGCTCAGACAATAGCAACATCTTCTAGATTATTGAACGGAGTTGGAGCCATTTTTAGTGTTTCAAAGTGATGGGTGACTGATTTAGGAAGATTGAAAGTGATGGGTGAATAAGTTTGGTAGAGATAGGTCTCTATTTATAGCAAAAAAGTACCCAACGGCTAGTTTTTTTTTTTAAAAAAAAAAACAGTTACTTCTGCAATAACTGCCTGCTCCTACTAGTCAAAGTTACCGTTGATATTCAAAGTATGCAATAACTTCGTAAAGAGTCGTCATTATAGATATATATACAGTAACGACCCATGGTGAATACTGGGCAGCATGGTTTACATTTGGGAATGTAGAGTCGTCCATGTATAAAGAGGGTCGTCATTTATCGAGGAATGTATCGTTCTTCAGCAAAAATTATGTTGACGACTCTAAGGGTCATCATTTTGACATCCCCGAAATTGACGACTGCTGCTTAATGAAAGATTTTTCTTTTTTTCTGTAGTTGGTTGTACGGTCGAGCTCTCAACCTGAACCCGTCTCCATTATCGGTCCAGATACCTCTCAACACTATATGACCGATTTGGTACGTTTTTAAGGTTTGAATTGATGTATATCTTTATGAAAATTGTTTAATTAGTGTTGAATCATGATCGTATCATTGGTTTTAATGTAGACGTGGAAAACAAAGGCTGAGGTCAAGGAATGGATTATTTCAAAGGCAAAAGAGAAGATTTGCGTAGTTGTTCAAAGCAAACACGTTGATTATCCTCCTTTAGGTAATTTGAATTATGTTACAGAGTCGTCAGCCATATATACATACACCTTAACGACCCTAACTGTAAAATTTGCTAGTCTCCTGGATGTTTTTACGCCTAAAAGTCGTTATTCATATATACATACAAGTTAACGACTCTAACCTTAAAAATGTGACAGACTCCTGGATGTTTTGCAACAATACATTCGTCATCCATATATACATAACCATTAACGACTCTAATGTTAAAAATTTTGAGTCTCTGGATGTTTTCCAACTAAGAGTCGTCATCTCAGTTTACATAAACATTAACGACGGTAACCGTAAAAATTTGATGGTATCCTGGATGTTTATATACTAATAGTCGTGAACCATATATACATACAAAGTAACGACTCTAGTTATACGCCTGAGAGTCGTCATCATTATAGTGTATACATGGACGACTCTATAAGAAAACCCCCAACGGCTTTTTTTGTATACACTTTTTCCCAAAAAAAATAGCCGTTGGTAATTATTGTATATATAGAGGAACACTTCCAGGAGCAAATTCAATTGAAAACCACCTCAAGAATGGCAAATCCTTCATCAACCCCCAATTCAATTGATAACATACTTAGAAGATGCAAGCGACCAACCAAATTAATATTGGCAATGGAAGAAGAGATACGCAAAAAAAGCATGCGACCTACTAAAAAACCACCCACTTTCACGCCATATCCTACGAAGGAAGAAGAAGAGTTGCGCGAGGCCAAAAAACGAGACCAAGAACAATCCCAACTCCGTGAAAGATTCAAGCAAGTCGAGGAAGAGACCGAATGGGTTAAAAATTATTACATCATCAAGGATCTCCACGAAGAACATGAACATGATAGTATATTTTGGAGCCAAGTTGGTTCGGGTCCTTTCGTTAATAACAACAACAAACTACGATATCCTTACTTGCCGTCCCACATTAGTCATAGGAAGATTCTTGTTATAAAATGGTACACCAAGTACAACGAGTTTCTCGTGAGGCACAAAGGGGATAGGCGTGCTGCTCAGGCCGCATATACCAAATGGAGAGGAGAGCCTTTTTGTCACATTGAAGCCGCCATGCTAGTTGAATCTCGTACCAGAAACATCAATAACATGTAATGTGTTCAAAGGAATTTCCACCTTCTAATTAATATTTAATATGCTACTATTCCAAGTTTCCTTTCAATCGAGATTCAATTTATTTTAATAAACAGTCGTTATCTCTGTTTGTTAATTCAGTGACGACTATACCTAAGTCTTCATATGACTAATTTAGCAACAAACTGCTCTTGAGTTGTCAACAACTTTAATCACGTAGCTAACGACCCACGTTATGATTTTAAAAAAAAAACGACCGTTGGGATTTTCTTCTATATAATACCACCCCATCCTCTTGAGAAAATATCCCAAAACCATTCTATTTTCCACCAAACTACGTAATCTTTCAATTGCAATGGCTGAATGGGAACCGTATGAAGATTTGTGTCTCGTTAAATCGTTTGCTAATACCTTTCGTGAACGTCCAAATGAAATCTATTCAATGTTTTGGAAGAGAGTTAAGGAGTTCTTCTACGGGCGTACCGCGAATCCTAATAACCGAAAATGGAGAGACTTGGCATTTCGATTCAACTACATTAAAAGTGCAATGAGAGAGTATGTAAAAGTTAGAAATATGGTGTACGACCATCATCCGCGAGCTCCTCTTAAGGAAAAAGTGAGTAATTCGTTAATATTTATACTTTCCTCATGCTTCTAAGTTACTAACGTATAACATTCCTCGTTTAATTTCAGCCGGAACGTTTCAATGGGTTATGGACAATACGTAATGGGGATACTAAGTTCATTTACCACAAAGAATATACAACGTTGTATCGTCGAGCGCGAGTTCATTGACGAACATTTGATGTGTCAAATTCAAGAATAACCATATTAACTTTCTCCTGGTTGTTATTTTAACTAAGAGTCGTCAATATATCCCATATAAAAGCAACGACTCTGTATACCTAAAAGGGGTATTTTCCGGATTTAAACACATATAAAAGTCGTTAACCTGCTATATGACCCCGCTAACGACTCTATCCATATAAAATATTGTTCATCTCCTGGATGTTTTTGCTAACATAGAGTCGTCATTTGTTTATACATAATAAATAACGACTCTAGACATATAAAATGTTGTTCATCTCCTGGATGTTTTTTCTGACCTACAGTCGTCATTGGTTACCATATAATCAATAACGACTCTAACCATAGAAAGTATGGTTCACCTCCTGTGTGTTTAGCTAACAAAGAGTCGTCACTGTTTTCAATATAACCATCAACGACTCTATGCAGGAAAAAATGGTTCATCACTGTGTTCATTTCCCTCTGAGTCGTTAGACTTCTAATTGAAACACTTAACGACTATGTGTATCACAAATAGGGTCGTTAATCTGCTACAGAACAAAGATGACGATCCTAACTCTATCACAGTGTATAATCTTGACTGCATTAGAGTACTACATTATTCTAACAAACATACTAGTAAACATCCTTCTTAAAACCAAGTATTTTCAACAAACCATCCAAACCAAACACATAAGTAGTTTCAACAAACACATAAGTTCAAGTCATAAAGTAAAATAAACATAAGTTCAAGTAGACGGTAACATCTCCTCACTCAAGACCACCATCTCGACCTCGACCTCCTCCTTACTCCCCGACCAGGGAAACTTTCCGGCTTTTCTTAGGAGGAGGACCCTGAGTATCACTGCCCCCTGGGGAACCACCATCTTCTCCGGTACCTTGTTCATCATGATGTTGGCTACTTTGCCCCTGTTCACCACGTTGTTGTGCTCGGCTACGTGTTTTCCGGGTCCTCTTACCTTCCTTGGCCAGCTCAGAAAACATCTTCTTTGCATTGGGATTTTCAATGTGCGTGCAATAATCAGTGTACCGACGTTGCTTCGCAGGATCAATCACTTCCCCTTTGTCATCCGAGCAACAAAAAGCCTTGACAAAAAGCTTCATTCGTTCCCTCTATATACATTAAAAAAACAATTCTAATGAACTGACGTATATTTGTATGTAAATGAATAACACAATTACACAAATAAATACTCACCACTAGTTTAAGAATGGTAGTGTCATCTCTACCGTCAGCTTGAGAAGCAGATGTGGATGATCTGTTGGTCCTCCTACCCGTAGTCTGATCGATCCGTATTACCCTACCATGGGAGAAGCCTTCATACTATTGATAGTAATCCGTTGTTTCCTCGTAACCTTCATCCACATGCACCCAAAATGTGATGTCTACGAGGCTAGAGTGTCTATTATTCCAATGCTTGAAATCAGTTGCAGGTTCATAAACCACTTTTATGTCATCCTTGTCGGCCTCACATTTGTTCAACTTGTGCTTGAACGGAGGTACAATGTCTTCATCGGGTGAATCTTGAACAAACCCAAGTTGACGCATGATTCTCAGAGGATTGTACATTGAAAAACCGTTAGGGTGAAAAAAAGGGCCATGGTAGTACACGACATCTTCTATTGCGCCAACTCTAGCATCCTTGTAAGGAGTAAAGATTACCTCTTCCGCCGTGATGTTGTCAAGTTTTTTACGCATTTCTATCAAGGCATCAGTTTGTTCCCTATCCTGAGAACCGGAGTACAACCAATGGGTTCTTGTTGGACTACCTGGGCTCCATTTTGAGTTGATTTTCACATCTTCATTATTTTTGAACAGTGTCCGGAAATGATCATAAATCCAGACCTACAACAACCAAAGTTAAAAATTTTTAAACAATCAAATAAACATAAAAATATTTAAAAGAAAAAAACATACTAAAAAAGACAACTTTCATCAATCCCAATACCTGGATTAGAGCCAAATTCCCATTAATTTGAGAAGTTCGTTCGAAATCCACGGGAAAGTCGACCATTCGGATGTGCAACTATAGCAGTCCCCAAGAGTACTTGTTCACATCTTCTAAGAGGTCCAACACTGAAGAAGGTTGGCGCGACTTGTTACCTTTGTCAATCGGAAATACAACCGACGCAAGGACGTACAACAAATAAGCAACCGCCGATAACGACATTCCATATCGAGAGAGACCTCCTATTTTTCCTTCTCTGCGGTACCAGCAAACATCCGCCTAATGTCCACAAGTTTGAACTCTTTCTTGGTACTTAGCTCCCGGCACGAAAAGCCCATCAGTCTTTTCTTTATCCCAGCCAAATAAGTTCTTAGTCCATGTATAAATTTCATCCCAACTAGGCCTTCTCTTGAAATTCTCACTGGTTGATTTACCTTCGACCTGCACCCCTAATATCTGTTCTGCATCATCAGGAGTCAATACCATCTCTCCAAAAGGAAGTTAGAATGTGTCGACTTCAGCGTAATACCTTTCACAGAAACTAGATACTGCAACCTTGTCATACGCAATCACAGAGTTCACAACGGCATTGTACAAACCGGAGTTTTCAACATATTCTCTAACTCTTGCACATTCACATGTTAGCGGCCACAACTCCATTTTCTTAAAAGAAGATTGGTGCCTGAAGAGACGTGCGACATTCTTATGATCCTGCAAAAAATAAACAAATAAATATTAAAAAACATATTAGAAAAGTAATATCAACCAACTAATCAAATAGTAAGCAAAGTTGGGATTCTTACGATTGTCTCATAGATGGTATGAGCCCACGATCCAGAATATCCAAATAGAACTTTGCCCCCATCTCTAGGTTCTCCTCTTGGTTTACCACTTCGAAGAGGCTCCAACATCAAATGAGGCGCGGGAATGTGTCTCGCGCTAGGTGCAATATCAGTTCCATCCTTCTTAACCCTCTTTACCGGCTTCGGCTTTGTATTCTGTTCTTCAGCTTCTACATCTTGTTTACCATCATCCTCTTCATCATCATTACCAGCAACATCATCCCCTTCATCCTCTTCCTCCTCATGACCACCATTATTACCTCCACCCCCTTCCTTCTCATCATCATCATCACCGTTACCATCATCAGAATCATCACCACTAACATTATCTTCATCATCATTGTCACTCTCTACTTCCTCCTCACCTCGTACGGGAGGATCTTCTTGTATCTCCTCTTCTTAGATTTCTTCTTCTTCACCACTACTGCTAGCGGAAATAACAGGAGAGTCTGATTCTGATGAATCCGATAACTCATTACCTTTGTCTCTTGGTTCGATGATAGAAAATGAGACCTCACTCGGCTTCTTACCGCGTAATGGACCGGCAAGTAAGTATTTAGCATGGCGTGGAGCTTTGGAAGGTGGAGTTATCGTCATTGGAACCTTGCCTTTGGTTCTGCATTTGGTTTCGAAACAAAAAAAACCAAAAAAAACCCAATAAGACATCAACTTTATGGTTATCAGAAAAAGAGTCGGCAATCCGATATTATAAAACACAACCGACCCTTGTATAACATGTGACGACTCAAAGTTATATGATGACGACCCTGTCAAATAATAAAGGTTCGTCAAAAAGACAATAACGATCCTACGATTTGGGTTGACGACTCTAAGGCATATACTTAAGTGACGACTCAAGGGGAAATGAGATGACGACACTATCAATTTTTGGAACAGAGGGCTGTTCGAGTTCCATCTAGAGTTGTTAATAAATAAATAAGGGTCGGCAAACAAGAGTCGTCATCTGCAACATAAAATTATAACGACTCTATTCTAGGGCAAAAAATGTCGAAGTAGCAGAATAAGGGTCGTCATCTTCAACCTAATACACTAACGATTTTTCATAAAAAATGCATGGAAATGAAAAGTCGTTAGGGGTATCCACTACGATACTAACGACCCTTTAACTGAAACCACTAAATTTCAGTTACCAGACTCAATTTCACAATCAAAACACAACAAAAACGCATAGAAGGTGGGTTTAACTTCACATACCTTCTAATTGGACCCATATCTTCTTTGGGTTTCGATTTTTTGGGTTTTGGAGTTCGTCCCTCGATTACCTTTCCTTTGACGGTGTCGAGGAGATTGGGGATTTGATGTTCTTTGCGAGCGGTCTGTTTTGTACGAGCCATGTTTGAAGAAGAAGTTAATCGTCGATTATCTTCTAACATCGACGATGAATCGGTCGAAGAAAAAAAATTGTTTGGGGTCGTTAATGGTGGTTGTGGAGAGGAAGAGGAGAGGAAGATGAAAAGAAAAAAAAAGAGAAACTGATTTTGTTTTGGTTTAGTTTAGGGTATATGAATTGGGGGCCTAATTATGATTTCAAATTAGTGTTAACTGATTTTTAAGATTTTTGTTTAGTAAAGGGTAAAACAGTCTTTTCAATATCGGATTAATACGCCCCTCAAAAAATTGGGGTGGAAATAAAATATCATGGCCCCCAATTAAAATGTCTGGCCCCCAATCAAATTAGGCTCTTTAGAGTTCATGCTTTTGACTCCCAGTATTTGCTTTATTGTGTCTGCTATCTCTGGTTTGGTGCCCAATAATTTTTAACCAGTTGAGACTTGAGAAGTAGACTTTGGACCGTGCCCATTATACTTCTTTCATTCGACTCTGCCTTTTTGTTAAACACCAAACTGCCTTATAATTATTGGACACACCAGTTTCCCAACAATCACTACTTGGTCGTTCCAGTCTTCTAGATGATTGATGATGACACTGATCCGCGACAAACCATTTAAACAGTTCAATTCCACCTGAAAGTGTTAAATCCATTTTGAGCTTATCTTTCAAAAGCATACGTATTATTTAGTTAAAAGTTAAAACCTTGATGATCTTTGCTTTTACCATATCTTTAAGCTCAAAAGCTTATAAAGTTTACTTAATAAAATTGGTATATTATTATGGCAGCAAATCTTCTGATTTGAAACCATCCAAAGATTTCATATACTGATTAATATATTAATGTTTATCATTTGTATAATTGTATTTGTATCTGTAATGTGGGTTAGGTTAAATATCTACAGATATTTACGATCTTTAAGAATCTGTTGGTTCAATCAATACATTCCACGCAGTCCATAATTAGTTCCAATTATGGTTCATTAACACAAAAGTTCTGCGTATTTGATTAATTTAATTAGATATTAGGCGTATTCAGAGATCCAAATGAAGACTAATGCACTTTACGCTTATATAATCTTATGACTTTACTGATTAGTCAGTGAAGAATTAATCAAAATTTGTTAACCTAATTTGGCTTAATCCAACCTCATTAACGTGTACATGTAAGCAAATCTAGTGGTTAAACTTAGGAAGGGCGATGTGTCAAATATTGGATTACATTAATGGTTGTGTGACTAATATTTTTGGATTAGGAGTAAGATGTACTGACACCTGCCCAAATATACAAAAAGGAGAGTAAATGCTAATCCATATTATAACTAAGTCTCACGTAATTCTGAACTCTAATGTTTTGTTTTCTTGCTCATTTTAGCTATATTTTATATGCAATTGCTCATTTTAGATGTACTGGCACCACCATTTTCTCCCGCTGATGGGCAATTGATTAAGAAGTTTATGAGTAGCTTTTATTATTTACGGAGTATGTGTTTAGTTAATGTTTGGGAAGTGATGTACGGCAAACAGTGAACAAGGATATGCCCAATTTTAGAGACAAATTTCTTTTGACTCAAGATACGGCAACAATTCTAGAAGTCTGATTGAGCCATCTGCTTTCCACGTGAACTTGTAAAGCGATTAAGGAGAGGACACAAAAAAAAAAAAAAAAAAAAAAAAAAAAATTGACCACCGAAAGAATAAAAAAAAAAACCAAACAAAAATAACCTGGCTTAATTGGGGTATACCCAGATTAATTGGGGTATACCCAATAAGACAAAATAGGGTCATTTTGAAGTAAAAGAAGCCACCCCTTAGCAATACATTTTTCTAAATGGCTAATATACCCTTGTTTAATTAACACTAAAAAAAATCGATTAGCTTAATTAATTGAGTTTAGATTGATTAATTGAGTGGATTAAAACTTATGAATTGAAATTTTGTTTTTGATTGAACTTATTTGGGAAGATTTTTATGAAAAAAATTGTTTTGAGAAAATCTTTTGCAACGGAAATGAAAGCACACAACCCAAACACTTCTAAAAAGGGGATTGCAAAGCTGTTGTATGAAATCATACTCAAAATTAGATCAAAAATCAACATTTTCAGTTCTGAAAGTATGAAAAGTCGGCAAGGTCTTCATCGCCGACCTCGCCGGCCAAGTGGCCGGCATGATCTTCATCGTCGACCTTGCCGACTTTTGTTTTTGACATACAGGAGATGACATAAAAAATTAATTGGCCGGCAAGGTATTCAAGAAATACCCTTCCGGTTGTTTTTGGCCGGCAAGGTATTCAAAAAATACCCTTCCATTTGTATTGGTCAAGCAAGGTCTTCAAAAATACCCCAGAATTTGTTGAAATTTTTTACGTATACGCCATGGTCGTTATGAAAAGTCGGCAAGATATGCATGTCACGACCTTTTGGTCGAAGACACCGAAATCATAAATTTTGATTTCTAACTCGATATAACAATCAAATCACACAACACAATGATGGGTTTGAGTTTAAACATCATTTATAGTCTTCTTTTCAGCAGTAGAGTCAACGATTTTTTTGGAAAATCAAAGTTCAAGATTTTCGTTTGATGTAAGAAATGGAAGAAGATGAAGGGGAAGAGCAGAGATTAGAGAAGAGAGATTAGGGAAGATTAGGAGTTTTTTAATTTTTAATTTTAGGGTTTAATTTTAAGTTAATTAGTTCAAGGGTATTGAAGTAAAATCAACCTATTTTGTCTTATTGGGTATACCCCAATTAATCTGGGTATACCCTAATCAAGCCAGGAAAAAGAATCAAAGCTTTTTTTTTTTTTTTTTTTCAGAATCACGAAACTTAGTAGAGTAGTTAAGACACGGATCAGGAAATATAGGGTATGATTCGTCTCATTCTTAACAACCTAGTTATCTAGTCTATTGATTTATAATCCAAGGGTAGTATTGGTAGGCTCGTTGTGCAGATGGGAAATTAGGAGTTGATATAGAGTTAACACTTAGCTAACTACTTAATGGAATAAAACCTAATTTTTTTGTGAAAGTATACATACCCCGTAAGCTATTTGACTAACTACAAACAACTTTTTAGCTGTTTAAGGTGATGCATGTTCGATGTATTTGGTTAATTGATTAGGAGGTGAATATAGATCGATTTGGATAATGAAAAGTGGATCTATCTAATCAAACGTATGGATAAACAATAATTAAAATCTCCACGAATAAGGTTGATCCAGGTAGGGATAAAGTGTAACTCCTAAAAAGATTTTCTTTGCTTCATTTGTTTCCCTGCTTTTAAGGTTCTATAAAAGTTCAAAAGAAGTGCGTCAATTTAAAGATTTCCTTTCGGCTGATAGACTAATCCTTGCCACAAAATTTTATCAGCCAACATTTACACATACACAAAAGAATCAGCAACCCAAGTGGACGACATGCATGGAACAGTACGTACTCTTACAAAAACGGATAATGTTTTCTCTTGAAGGGGCATTTTATCTTCCCATTTGCTCTGCACTATGCGGATTTAAACCAACGTCACAAATGCAGATCCGTCCATTTAATGGAACCTAGGTTAGAGCTTCTCCAATGGAATGTGTGTGAAGGAAAAAGTCTTCATCCACATAGGATACATAACTATTTTTATAAAAAATCATCTCCAACCCATTGATATGAGGATGATGTGGCAAAAAAAAAAGTTAGACATCCTCTAAGTGAACCTCTAGTTTTAGACATTCACTTAGAGGTTGTCTTCCCATCCTAGTCACACTTTTATTAAAATCATTAAAAATAAAAATGAAATTAATTTTAACCAATTATTCATCTATAATATAAATAAGCAAAAGAAGGATACAACAGTTTATGGGTTGGAGATAAAATTTATTTTCTCCTAATATTTAGGATTTTATACCTAAAGGATGTCTTAAAAGTGATGCCACATAGGAAACATCCACATTTACCATTGGAGAAGCTCTTAGGTGACAAGCTTGTTTCGTATTTTACCGGATTTGATGTGATGTCAGCCAAACACCTTGGTATTCTTTACACACGAAGAACAATGAATTAAAGAAATTGAAATGAAATTTATAATAAAGAAAACTATTCAAGGGTAATTAAGTTATTTATCTAGCTTTGCAACACTCCTTATAAATATTTTTAGGATATGATTATCAATTTATGGAAAGTTTCGCGAATGCCCCAAACACAGTTCAAAACGAAGGAGAAAATCAAAGTAATGGGTACCTTACATTCTCATGGACTCTCATTTGCGACATTTTTATATGTTTGTTTTCCTAACTTATGGTTAATTAAAAAGTGGTCTTATTATAATGGCTTCTCTTAAAAATAGTCCACACATTTACTTATCACCAGATTAGTGCCCGTGCTATGCGCTGGGCATCTTTTCTTTCTTTTAACCAAATTTTTATTTGATGTGCGCGGGGCTTCGTCCTGCCCCATGATAATACATTTTTCATTTGTTGTCACCCCTTCCCGTCTCGATGCATTAAATAGGTGTAGAAAAATATACGAAATATGTGCAGATTTTATTTATTTTTTTCCTTTTATTTTGGTAGAAAATATGTGTTTGTTTTTTTCCTTTTATGTATTGATTTGGAAAGAAAAAAAAGTCTGAATATATTAGGTACTCGACTTCCAAATTGAGATTGGACTTCCGTAAAATCCTAAACACGGTATATTAAGGTTTCCTTTTCTATTAAAAGTTAAATTAAGAAAATTTTGAACAAAATTTTGTATGAAATTATATTGGAAAACTTTTTGTGGTTTGACAGAAGTATTGTCCACATTAGACGGTGTTATTAACTTATAGTTAAATATTTTGTGTAAACACAGTGTAAGAAAATTAATTGGATTAAAACTCTCACGCAAGGGTTGTCCACCTTCCTTTCTGCCGACGGTGTTACTAACCGACGGTTAAATACTTGATGTAAACGAAGTATAAGTGTATAACCCAATTTTTAATATTCCGACCACTAGAGTTATGCCAAAGTGTCCTCACCATAGCTGCTACATTAGAAAAAGCCTATATCGGCCAATAAGAGCCTCTCCAATGAAATGTGTGTGAAGGAAAAAGTCCTAATCCACATATGATCCACAACAAAATTTATAAAAAAACTTCTCCAACCCATTGATGTGAAGATGATGTGGCAAAAAAAAAAGTTAGACATCCTCTGGGTGAACCTCTAGTTTTAGACATTCACTTAGAGGATGTCTTCCCGTCCTAGTCATACTTTTATTAATAAAAGTCATTGGAAAATAAAAATGGAAATGATTTTAACCAATTACATGCCTACAAATAAGTAAACAAATAATAGAAAACTTTATGGGTTGGAGCTAAAACTCTATTTTTCCTAATATTTAGGATTTTATGCTCAAACAATGTCTTAAAAGTGATGCCACATATGAAATATTCACATTCACCATTGGAGAAGCTCTAAGAAGCGAGGGTTTCATCACCGTTCATCGTGAGAGCTTATTTTGTCAAGGCCTTTAAAATCAAACTAAATCCTAACTTTTTTTTATCGTACAAATATATTGTAATTGCTCTTTTAGTATTCTCATAAATTGATCAATCATAAACATTAATTATTTACTTTTTCCCCAAATTAAGTAATCCCCAATTCTTTATTTTTCTCGGATGAATTTTTTTCTTCTTAATCATGAATCGTGATTATATTAGAATTGATCAGGGTGCAGATTCTAATTATTTCTTTAAAAAGTATCCACAACAATATTAATGAAATGTATTTAACTAAGGTTTTGATTCTTTTCCTATGATCTTTCTTTTAAAAATCCATAATCATAATCTATGAAAACATCTCTCTTGGATACGTTTTTTCTATCTCAATCAGGATTACACTAAAGCTAATTGAGGTTATTGATTATTCTTCAAAAATTAATTATGTCAAATATCTATTACTGTATAAATTTAATTATAAGAATTAGAAAATTAACATCTTATTTTTTCTTGTTGATTAAGGGATTTAATGATTATCTTATTATTTTGGGATATATATACTAATTATGTGTAATTTGGAATGCTTATAAAGGTCTGGTTGGTTGGTTCAAGCACTTATTCTAAATAGGTAATGGTTACTGAATTGTAATATTATCACTTATGCTAAATGTTCGGGTTGGAGAATTTCTTTTGTATAGGTTGGGTGTAGCTATTCAAAAAGGTGTTGTAGTTCAGATTGTTGTTAGACTTCCAACTAATTTCTTACCGTAGATAACCCGATTGTTGCTAGACTTCCAACTAATTTCTTACCGGTAGATAACCCTTCAGAGTTGCAATTTCTTTTCGTTATAATATACATAAAAGCAAATTTGAATAAGTGCTTGATTCAAAAAAAAAAAAAAAAAAAAAAAATGGAGAGAGAAACTTTCTACAAATCTATTTAAAATAAAAACAAACAATGTGGTCCCTAATATTGCAAAGTAGTAGTCTTGAAACATTGCAAGCCTATCTTTTAAAACAAGCATGTCTTTTTTAAATGGCGGAAATAGTTCTTAAGCTTCAGCCAAGCCTGCAAAACCCTTGCAAGCTCGTTCGGACACATGAGTAGCTAGAGTAGAACTAGAACTTAAGACAAAGCCTTGTTGGTACTTGCACATGCAGGGAGCTTTTTTTGCAAAAGAATAAAACTGACACATTTTATTATATTTTATTTAAAGTCTAATGTTGTACACTTGTGACTTGTGGCTAATAGACTGGCGAAGTTACATATTTATCCAAAAAAGAAGAAGAAGAAGAAGAGAGACTTGCAAAGTTGTCATAAAACCATACAAAATTTAGCCTTAGAGAACCATACATACAAAGTTCCCTTGTAATCTTCCGTAGATGAAACGCAAATTAGCCATTTTCAAAAAAACAAAACGAATTAGCTATAACCACGAACAAATAACAGATTGAGAGGCGCTAATCGGTATTCATTTACTACTGGCATCATATCCCCCAACAACCAAGCAAGGACAGAAGAAAAAGTAGCAACATCTTCAGACATACAAATGGACGAAAGAGGACCATCCATTCAACAACAATAACCGGTGCCGAATATTAGTTCAAAACTTTTCAAGTTATATTTTAGTGGATATGGTCGAGTCTTCGGTTTGGGATACTGAAAGGACATGAAAATCACAAAATAAACACTTAAAAGTTAGGACACAAGATGATATCACAGACTCACAAGTCAATGATTGGGTTTAATTAGGTTTTGCGTCCGTCAAAATTCCAAGCCTTTATAATCTCATGCATATATACCGTGGGCCATTGTAAGAGAGAAATATGAGTGGTGGTGGTCCGTAGCTCATAACTGCATACATTGTTTTGGTTGTCCTGGGGTCTTTGTGGACAAGTTCGTGATTAGTCATTAGATGTCAAGGTGCAGTTTTTGTCACTAGAACAAGATATTTATCATCAATAATAATCTAGTACAAGACTTTTAGCATTAGGGAGTAGGATACTAATCCATATATGACTCTAAATTCCACGGGTGCATTAGGGAGTAGGATACTAATCCATATATGACTCTAAATTCCACGGGTCTCGTAAGGACGAACGTAGTATTCTCATTTCGTTCCTGGAAAGGCGTTACTTTCATATTTTTTTCATTTGGCTACTTATTTTTAAGCTTAAAACGGAAAAATAAAAATATTTTTTTCCAGTGAACGGAAGTTTAATATGTTAACCGTTACAACCTTAAAAGCGTCTACGGCAGTTGAAAAATGTTTGCTTTCAAGTAGCAGAAGGATCTTGAGATTAGGAGTGATTAACATAGGGTCAATCCTGTATTTTCAAAGGAAGAACCTGATGTCATATCTGATGGTTAAACTAACGGATATTATTGGCAGCCAATCTGAGATGTATGATACCGTTCCAAATTGTACTTCAATGGCTCCTGCATTGACACTTGTAAAATCCATCAAAAGTAAACTAACCCACAACCGTCCATCATTTTCCATTTTGGAAACAAAAACAAAATTGAAAAATAAGAAAAATGCGTAATTAACATGGAATCGGTAGCTTTTTAGTATGCTGCCACGTGGTAGTAAATGAAACCGTTAGTGACAAGCTCTATGTATATATATATATAGCTAGCTAGAGAGAACAAGAAAGAAAGAATCAAAATTTCACATTTCTGTTTTTGTGTGATTTGAGCACTATCTCTCTCTCTCTTTATACACAGACGACTACTCAAATCAATCCTTTGCATCTGTAAGTTTTTTCTTTCTTTTTGCTGGAAAAAAATATGTGAACTTTTTGTGACTTAGAATTCTTATTAAGCTAGATGTGCCATGAACGAATGAATGAATGGGAAGAATGATATTTGAGTTGGATTTTTTTTTTTATTTGTCTGGTTGTTAGAATCTTGATTTCGGTGCTATGATTGATCAAGCCTAGGTAGCGATGTAATTGTCACTTCATCTCCTCCACTACAGCACCACCACCTGCGCTCTCACCCTTCATTATATGCAATCACATATCAAAATCTTACATCTCTCAAACTATTCTCATCATCTTCAAATCGATAATCATAGTATAAAAAAATCTCCACATTCGATGACTATTTTGGTTGAATATCCAAATATCTCGTGTTCAAATTCAAATTCAACTAATGATCAATTCATGAACTCTTCTTCTAACTACGCTAATGACAATACTTTCAGTAATGATAGAACTGGTGGTGGTGGTGGTAGTGTACCCAAGTTCATGGATTTTCTCTGTGCAAGTCTCTCTGTTCTTCAATTCATGGGTCTCCTATGTGTGAACTAACTATATTAATCGGGAAATGAATTGATTTGAAATGGTTTTTTTTTTTTATTATTGATTTTGTGATTAACGGCGGTCTGTAGAATCGGCTTACATTTGGAGAGACGAAGATTTTGTTTAGGATTCTTGAATTAATCTTTTACTCTTTTTTTTTTTTTTTTATGTGTTCAGTGATATTTCCCAAAGTTGATGAGATGAGGCAAGAATTCGGTACAAATCAAATGGTATGTGGATATGAGTGTTTTGGAGTAAATTTTTTTTTTTCATTCTTTGGTTGTAGCAGATCTTAAAATGATACGTCCGAACTAACTCAAGTATTGGTTTGTTTTTTTTCTTCAATATAGTCATCTTCATGGCCTAAAACAATTGTGAGAAAATGGCTGAATATGAAGACTAGATCTGATGAGTTTCATTCTGATTATACAACAAAAGGTAACTAATTACTTGTTAGTTAATTTTTTTTTTTTTACTCTAATTAACAAAATCTGTTATCTTTTAAATCTGATTTTTTAACAGTTTTGTTTTTTGCGTAGGAACGACAGCCGGTACAAACGAAATGAGAAGAAAGAGTTGTTCAGATGGAGATAAATACATCTCTAGAGGTATATACACATTAGCTTACTCGACCTGATTAACAAAAATTAGATTACTGATGTATTTTTGAGGTCTGATAGTATTCATATTGTATTATGGTCAGGATGGGAAGTCGAATCGTCGGAAAGTCTAAAAAGACCAAGACCATTTGAACAAGAAACATCCACTGCCACCTATGATCTTAACCAAAGGTAGCTAAAATACAATAGCTGGATGACAATCATCTTTACACATCAAATCTCACCTTTTTCCAAACGATGGCAATCTTAATTATTTTTGTTTTGGTTCCATTTTTATTAATTTGGCATAAAGTTTGTAAACTTTTTAGTTGTGCTTTAGTGAGAAAAGGAGTAGAAATTAATCAAAATTTATTTTATTTTCTTTCGATGAACAGGTTGTTTGTAGGGACATGGAATGTAGGAGGGAAATCACCACATAAAGGGTTAAACATTAAAGATTGGCTTTGTACAAATTCTCCGGCTGATATTTATGTTCTTGGGTACGTATACATTATATCTCCAAAACCTGCCTTGTACCTCGAATGTTGTCGATTTAGGTAGCCAAGACGGTCCAGAAATCGATTTAGGAAACCTTGTAAATTTGGCTGAATAAGTACTAATTTTGTTATTTTCTTTGTTCATACAGGTTTCAAGAAATTGTCCCTTTAAATGCAGGGAATGTATTGGGTGCAGAAGATAACAGTCCCGCAACCAAATGGCTATCCCTTATACGTCAAGCTTTGAACAATACAGATGAAAAAGACACTGAAATTCTAGAAAATTACAATAGTGATATTTCTAAACAACTACAAACATCAGAACTGATCACTCTGAAGCAACAACCACAGTCTTCTTCTACTTCTCCTAACCAGCAGACTAAACCCAGAACCAGTTTCTCTGACTTATTATCCATGGACCATGACTTAGATATTGACGAATTATCATATGAACCTTATGATTTTTCATCAAATTCTAGTTCAAGTTCAAATTCAAGTTGTGAAGGTTCACCAGCTGGATTATCGACTAGGTTTGGGAGCAATCGTTCGATGGGTGATCGTTATTGTTTGGCTGCAAGCAAGCAAATGGTTGGGATATTTTTATGCGTATGGGTTCGTACCGATCTTTATCAGCATGCTAGTAATTTGAAGGTTTCTTGTGTTGGTAGAGGCATCATGGGTTATCTCGGTAATAAGGTAATTTAGCAACCATTAATTCCCCACATGTTTCATTTGCTTGAAAGTAAAGACCACGCTGTTTAGATCTAAGACCACACTTTTTATTAATGTTGTTTTCTGCGTCGTAATTCAGGGTTCAATTTCAATAAGTATGACGCTGTATCGGACCTCGTTTTGTTTCGTATGCACCCATTTGACATCTGGTGAAAAAGAAGGTGATGAAGTTAGAAGGAATTCTGATGTTATGGAAATATTAAAGAAGACGAGATTTCCTAGTTCGCGTAAACTTGAAAACGAAATTTCGCCCGATACCATCTTGCGTCATGAGTAAGTTCTTCTTTGGTTTATGCACTTACTGTATTTACTTGTATGTATTAAACTTTGCGATTTCAAATATGATTCCGAGTGTTAATTGAGATGAACGTTATATTGATTTGCAGTAAAATTATTTGGCTTGGGGATTTAAACTACCGACTCTCGTCACCTGGTTGCGTTGACACTCTTGAATTACTAAAGAAAAATGACTGGCAAACTCTTTTAGAAAGAGATCAGCTAAGAATTGAGCAAAAAGCAGGACGAATATTTCAAGGGTGGGAAGAAGGAAGGATACATTTCGCACCAACCTACAAATACTTAAACAATTCGGACCGCTACGTTCTACCCCAAAACAATAATACTACCTCCAAATCTAAAGATAAACGACGCACTCCTGCCTGGTACGTAATCGCTAGCCAATTTCGATCCTTGCTTAACTTGATTTTTCTATTAATTAGTATCATAAAAAAAACAAAAAAAAAAAACAGAAGGACATCTCAATTAGATGCAAAATATTAGACATGGAACATGGATATGTCACTGAACAAGAAATTTTTTATTACAGTAAGAAGAAAAAAACAGTTGGGTATCATTAGTTTATTATTAGTGTATAGCTTTCTTTTTATTATTAGTGTATAGCTTTCTTTCTGTGTGCACGCTCTCTGCACTACTCTGATAATGTTGGGAAACTAGTTAATTTATGACTTTCTAACAGAACCAGGAAGGTTCCTTCAGTTCCCCTTTAGTTGGACATCCTCCGTGATCAGTCCAAGTTGATTAAAGTAGTCTCATAAACACTGATGATTATTATTCGGTTCGTCGTGAGCACATGCTCAAGCCATTAGTTTAGCATATAAACAGCTACTATTGGAGAGGTTAATTAGCTGTAGATCATTAGGTAATAAATTACACGCATGTTCTTTCTTCTTCTTTTTTTTCATAAAATTAGTTGTAATCGAGAAAATTGAATAATAATTAACTGAATAATTTTTTATCCAATGGAACAGGTGCGATAGGATACTGTGGAAAGGTGAAGGAGTGGAACAGATGTTGTATGTGAGAGGGGAGTCAAGATTCTCAGATCACAGACCTGTTTCTTCTCTATTCTGTGTACAATTTGAGAATCATCTGTCCTCTAACAAGACCAAGCTTATCATGCCTACAACGGAGACGTGGTCTCAAAAAATAAAATCCCACCAGCAGCAACAGCAAGTCAATCATCAACAGAAAAGTCAGAAGTCACAATATTCTTTCATCAGTAATATTAGGAATATGAGTGATCCTGGCATCGACATGCGTGGTAAAATTTCAAGCCGAAAAGTTGTTGCAGCCAGCTTCTAGCTTAACTAAAAAGTGACAAACATAATCAGGCTTATGATGACCAGTTATATCTTCGGTTTTTTAATTAGGACAAAAACAGAACTAACTAACTGAAGGCGTGACTCCTGTCAGAGCACTCCAACTTTGATATTAGGGAATAAGTAGTTATGTCAGATCAGGTAGAGGTGATGCAACATTTTTACATGCATGACGAAGCACTCAAACCTGTGCTGCCGCCCAAGGGTCAGAGCTCAAGCGTATTTGATTGTTTTGATCAGTGTGTGTTGTTTGACTCCTAACTAGCTAGTTCGGTACTAAGTCAGCAGAACGGCTTCTTTTGTTTATTTTTGTTTCTAGAGAGAAACAAGTTTTTGTTAACTGTCTTCATATGCAACTGTAAAATGTACAGAAGCTTGATTCAACAGCCAACAGTGTGATAATCTTTTTTTAGAGCTTACATAGTGGATGGACTCCTCCGTTCTTTGAGGGCTAATTAGACTCTTGTACAGTCTATGAAAAAAGTGTACAATATTTTGGAATCTTGCAACAACCACAACGTCTGATGTATCAAAATAATATATAAAGAACTGAATCAAAACAACTCTACCATGACAACTTGACGAGGGCAAAATCACAGGTTCAACAAGTTAGCCTTAACACATTAGTTCGCGGGTATATTCAAGATGAACAATGCAAAACCCTCACAACGAAGATGTTTCAGGATAAGACTACCCGAATAAGCTCGTGTTAACACAACACAAGCTACCCACTCTTGAACTTAGCAACAGGGATGAAAGTAAAACATCGCGCAAAACAAAGAGAGAAGATGAAGAAAATAAGATAAAATTTGTTTGCTACTGATGTTTTTTTCTAAACAGATTTTTGAGTAGTAGGGTTCTCCCAAAAAACGAAAAAGTGTATAATAGATGACTCTAACTGGGGTTCGTGGTGGTGGAGGAACCGGATCGGAAAAAGGTGGAATACTAGTTGTAAAATATCTAAGGAAACTGTAAATGGAATTGAGGTCTCATTTAAAGAGAAAGATATCAAATATCTGGAGTGTGTTTTGGTATCCTATGTGGATGATTTGATCCACAAGGACCATGATTGGGAATTGTTTAATCGTCTTTCTCTGAGAAAGAAGCGAAACATAATCAACTTGAATTCAGACAACAATTCGAAATCTTAGTGAAACACTGGATTTCTTATCTCGTGTCTGCTTTTCGTGAAAAAAGACCAATTGAAGTGGAGGGTTTCTTCAAACAACTAGGAGCCGAGTCCACTATTCAATCAAATGAGATGGAATATGTTTCCCATCTCAACTCTAGAAACAAGTGGGGTATTTCTTTGCAATATTTTGCTCAATTTCATATGTAGCAATTCCGCCAAGATATCTTCATTAGTTAGGGAAAGAATCACGACGAGTCGATTTTTTGAAGAACGTACCGAGAGAAAGTTGGATTTGGTTAGACAATGTGTGGTTGGTAAGCAAGGATCGATTTTTTGCAAGGTATGGAATATGTATCGTCAAATATTAAATATGATTCCACAAGATCTATTTTCGTTCAAGTAACGAATTCTAGCCAATTATTGAAAGGATCTTCTAATCAATCCAGAGACCCTTTTGATTCGATTAGTAATGATGATTCAGAATATCACACATTGATCAATCAAAGAGAGATTCAACAACAAAAAGAATGATCGATTCTTTGGGATCCTTCCTTTCTTCAAACGGAACGAATAAAGAGAAAATCAGACCGATTCCTGAAATGCCTTCTCTGGATATTCCTCAATGTCCTGGCTATTTATGGAACGTGAGAAGCAGATGGATAATCATCTGTTTTTGGAAGAAATCGAAACAATTCTTGAGAATTCTACAAAATTAATTCATTCCTTTTTCTATGACAGATGGTCAGAACTTCATCTGGGTACGAATCCTATTGAGAGGTCTTTTAGAGATCATAAATTGTTGAAGAAAGAACAAGATATTTCTTTTGTCCCTTCTAGACGATTGGAAAATAAAGAAATGGTTGATATATTCAAGATAATTACGTATTTACAAAAGTGGTAATTATATAAATGTCCCTTGTTTTGATGGGCTTCAAAAATATCCTTATCATACAATAAATATACCCCTCTCAAGCTAAATCCCAATAGGAATCCATTAACAATTTTTATTCTTTTCACATTTATCCTTCCCTTTTCTATGGCTCATATTCTTCTTCTCTAGCTATGGATTTAAACATAAAGAGAAAACCTAAATCGAAACCCCCCACCACCATTTCCATCGCTGCCACCACCATCTCCGTCGCCACCAAAACAAACAACGTTGCCACAACTATCATCACATATGGTTATACAGTGGAGATCCTTCTCTAGTATACACAATGTGAGACTAAGGAGATCCATTTACTCAAAGAAATGAGTGAGCATCCATAGAACCCTTAGGTCCTAAGATCAAACCACACCAAGACCAAAATTTTTAAATTAAAAACTCATTTCTCTCCAACATAATATCCCATCAACTGACCTAAAACAGGAAAGAGATAATAATATTTTAGGCCATCGTTCTTCTTCACGAGAAGAAGGCATGGGAAAAACAGAGCACGGCTTACCTTGCATAAGATGCAATATACATTGAAATTTAATGAACATTACTAAACAAAACCAGACTTTAAAAACACAATGTCATTCACGGAAGTACATAACCAGTTAATTAACCACCGAAGATTTAACAGAGGGTAACCCAAGAAGCAAAAAAAATAGATTAAAATAAATTGAAACTACAATATAATCCTAAAAATAATATAATAGAGTTAGTATGGTCCAGTTAACGTCTGTTTGGTCCTTTTTAGAAATATATATTATTGTTCGGTCCTAGAAATTGTTGTTTGGTCCTAGGGTGGACAATACACACACCATATACATATACACAATTATTAAGAGAAAAGGGAATCATATTCGGATTTGTTTTCTCTCGCATCTATTATTTTCAAATCTAGTTTCTCTCCCTCTCTCCCTTTTTTTTTTTTTTTTGCTACTGTTGAAGATCGAGAATGAAGATTGTTTGTACCATAAGTAAAAATACCACTTAATGGGCCAAATTGATACTTGAATCATCTTTTGGTCCTCATCCAAGCCCACTAACCAGTTAACCTAGGCAGCCCACCACCTGCATGCAATCTGGTCATTGGTCAAAGTCGGTCAACTATCAAAGTCAACTATCAAAGCCTCCCAGCTACGCAGACTTGCCTCGTCGATAGGATCATCCCCTACATGTGCAAGCTTGTCCGCAATCTCCAGGAGATTCCTAGTCATGTAGCACAAGATAGGAATACCCAATAGACCCACTTTCGCCATATGACCGCCGCCGCGCTCGATGTCTCTATAAGTAGCAGCAAGAGTAGTTGGAACTCAGAAGCCGTGAACAAGAGTGTGGGTAGAAGGATCCACCCCAGCCTCGGCAGCACTCACCACCAAAGGGAAGCGAAACTACGCGTCCTCTGAGTCTGCCGTTACAACAGGGCTGGTCGGAGCATCAGTAGGTGGAACGTTAGCATGCTTCTTTGTAAGAACAGACGAACCGCCATCATCCATTTTAGCGCGCTTAAAGGACCCATCGCCACTAGGGACCACGCGCCTGGCAATGTCCATGTCGGGTTTCGCGACCTCTTTTCTTTTCTTACCTATGTCCTGACACCAACGGCAACATGTCAACGAAAGGAAGGGAAAATGAACGACAAAAATGTAACAAATAACAAGGGAAAGAGAAAGTAGGAAGACCAACCTCGGAAATGGACGAGCCTAGCGGAGTATCAGCAACTTTAGGACGAGATGCGGAGGAACTAGAGGAAGATTCAGAGTCACTAGTGGAACCTGATAAATGAGAAATGAGCACTATTGCAAAACCTACATAGATTTATATAAAAAAAAAAGGGAAAAAGAAAGGTGAGAAGAGGAAGGTAAAGATAGAGGAATGACAAAAACAAAGACACGTATTAAATAGGGAGCTACCTGCAGGACCCTTAACATCTAATGCCACGTGGGATGAGGACCCACCAAAAACTGACCGACTAGACCTAGAAGGGCTCATTGATTGCAATACAGCACTGGGAGACACCGGAGGTTCACCCCTGCCACGAACAATTTCAGCCCTAAGAGGGTGAATTGATGATACGTAAAGGCGCGGCGATACCTAGCCATCCCTTGAAGGGAGGGTAACCCCCAAATCTCTCAACTGGTCCACAAACGAGGGAGTTGGGCTGCCGCTCACGTCCCTCGGGGGTTGCGATGCGCTCCTCCTTTGACTTTGACGTGACTGAAAAGGTGGAATATTAGCAGAGGAAAAAGGGCGCGGAGCAGAAGACTTCACATTCGGGCATGTTTAAGTATTCCTCCATCACGTAAGAAGGGGCTTTCCACCCTAAGCGATTGGAAGGAGGAGCTCCCTGGGGAAGTGATTTATGCCATCCATTTCAATCAAAATAAAGCGTGGAAACATAATGACATAACAGAAAAAACACAAAAATATATAGCAAGTACCTGGGGCGCCGAAGGACTAGTGTACGTCTTCACATTTAATCGCGGAGGTTTTCGGTCAGAAAACGCCCTTTTCTTTGGCTTCGCAGGTTCATGACCATCGGGAGGGGCCCAAGAGGTCACCACAGGATCCGAGCGACCTTTGTTGGCGGGGACGAGACGATGCTCAGCAGCCACGGCATCATCAAGCTTGACCCGACCAGACGCATGAAGTTCTCGAAGATCTTGGACAGTCATATCACGAGGGGGAGAAGACTCGTGCAAAAGAAAGTTCAAAGCTCGACGCCTTAAAAGTCATGATACTCGTGGGCTCCCTCGGTAACCGCCAGGGGCCGCGCGGAGATGGGTTTCCTGAATGAAAAACTGATCCCCCGATCATACAAACAAGTCACCCCTTTGAAGACATAGCTATTGAATCTAGTGACGATGTCTTCAACGTTAGAACTATTTGGAGGAGGAAACCTAGGAGAAACCCCCTGCTCAAACCCAACTTGTCGAGCCGCGCGGTCAGGATTATACGACATATCAATGAATTTACCGGCATAAAAACCAGAGAGATAACCAGGTAACACAGCCATCACCGAATCAAAGTCCGCTGCCGATAAAGGCTTTGAGGAATCCAACTCAACATCAAAAGGAGCGAGAAAGTCATAATGCGCCGGACCGGAACGACCATCTTAGTAAGGAAATGGTTCTAAATCCTTGGCTATATCCAGATGCTTGCCTAAATCACCCTTCAGAATTTTCCCCTTCATGTTCCACAAAGCCATCTCTGCGGGTAGATATAGACAACGTGAAGCTTCTTCACTGAACCATCATTTTGTTTAGCATCTTCTTCACGATTGATGGCGAGGTCATTTGGTTCCAGCACGCATGGGGGGACGTGTTCCCAGTACCAAGCCTGCATAAAGGAAGCAGGGATGTAGGTCTCGATCTTGTGGGATGAGCGGCATGAGCCCACCGTCTAGAGATCCCGGCAGAACAAGTTAAGATGACGATACAAGCCGCCTAAAAACATCGGTGCGAGTGGAAAATAAACATCGCGGGATAACAACACTGCCATCGGCACGAGCTCACCTTTAATGGTATCTTGGGGAGTGTACTTAAACACATCATGGCAAAGCCAGAACAGGATAATAGCGGCTAACTCTGCGCGGGGATTCTCCTCCATACGCTTGCAGGGGAACGCTTTCTTATCAACTATCTAGGGAGCCCAATACTTCAACCAGAGAGGGAAAGAGGCACGACGGTTGACCTTGACGACCCACTCGGGATCAGTTTATGGCGGATCATATGGACCATGGATTGCCTCATGAGCGCAAAAAGAGCTGGACATCAGTCGATCGCCGGACGAGCATTTAAGAAGCTCCTTCTTCTCCTCTACCCACTTGGATTTCAGTTTCTTGGCTGACGAGGGCGTCTCCTTTTCGGGAGCAGCCTTTTCACCCTTAGCCTGCTCTGGAGGCGCTTGGGTCTTCCAAACCAATTCACCGCGAGAATCATCTTTACACTTCAGCAGATAAGTACACAATTCCTTGTCTTCATCATTTAGCGCTCCGAAAACAGCCGCCTCCTCATATGAATGACTACCATGGATCGGCAGCCCTGTAAGGGTGACTACATCCTCTAAAACGATGGTCGCTTCTCCCTATGTTGTGAGAAGGGTATGAACCGGAGGAGTCCAACGAAACAAGAGCCGCGTTATATCACGAATGCACCTGTTTACTTCCCACTTAATAAAGGAAAGTATAGTTTCCTCGATGCTGGCCCGCTGGAGTGCAGCGACATGGTCGGGGTTGGAGCGTATACGAGCTGCCCAATGTGGCCACACCGGATGAGTTTTCGACTTAGACTGAATATCGATAAGGGGGAGATTGTAATAGCCACGATGAATAGGCATCCGTGAGACATTTTTAAAAGCAAAAGTATCCATGCTCTCGGATTCGGGTTGCATAAGCCATCTAGGAGCAGCAGGGTAAGGCAGCATAAGAGGGTTTAAAAGGCGAGAAACAAAGATATCTTCTAAAAGAAAAGCGCGTTCACCTCCGCGGAATTCCCTTAACCTCAGCGCGCGCTTTAAAGCGGGACCTTTAAAGCGGGACCACTTGTGAACTCGGCGATTGTATATAATCTGTCGTCTGCTGGAGCGGGCAAGATGATCTCTTCCTGGTTAAGATGCTCTGTTTCTTCAGAACCATCGCTATTAGGTTGTTCGGACTCATTACTCTCGTCGGATGATGAACCGCTAGAGGAACTACTAGACATGGCGAGTATATGGGTATGTTCAAAAAGAGGAAAGAAAGAAAAACATTAAGGGAAAAATGGATTGACAACTCTATATACAGGGGGCTTTGAGGTCAAACGTGGCAGTTACTATGGGGAAGTGGTAACCGTCAGAAACTGAAAAGGGAGAAAGGTTTTGCACGATGGGAAATCAAAGCGTCGCCTACGATCGCAGATGTGATAAAACAACGAAATCTGTTGCGAAAGCAAGAAGGCGCCTAAAGGAGATCCTTTTGACTATTGGATCATCTGATAATTGATCCAATAGTCAGGGGACTAATGTTGATACATGAAAAAATATCCCCTTAACGAGTTGGAGATGCCCCTAAGAATAGAGGTGAACTTGGGTTAAGATGTAGGACTTGGGGACTAAACCCAAGCCCAAATAGAAGATACCCATAAAAGATGGGAGGATAAAGGAGGAATTAATGAAGAAGGGGTTATGTTAAATAATGACATTCAGGGTAATTAAGAGGTATTAGGACATGTGTCATGAAGTAGTAAAAAGAGGGGCTTTTAGGAAAGCCTGTAAAAGAAAAGACAATTTACAATGGAAGGACAACTCTCTCTCTCTCTTACTATTATTGGAATTGTGAGGTCATGTGTAATAGTTAGGACGGGTAGAACCTAAACTGAAGTTCTATTAGCTTATTTACAGTAACCAAGTCAATGTAATCCTTATTTAAAGGAACCAAGTCAATGTTATGGCCTGGATCTTTAGGATCCAGGCCATAACCCAGGCCAATTTGTTTGTAGCTTTTTATTAGATATCACAGGAAATACAATGAAACCAGAAAGAATAATATAGAACAATTAGATATATTATAAAGTATATAAAATGTCATTAGTAGTATTTGGATTCAATGGTAGAGAAAACTGACTGAATCCATTTAAAACCTCTCTCTCTCTGCTAACACTCCTGTTATAATATCTACAAAGGCTCATTCCCTCCCTGCGAAGCATCTAATTAATGGGGATGTAAGGGAGGATGAAGAAGAACCGCAACTCTTTTTATCTTTTTTCTATATATACCATGTCAAGATCAAAACCCGGTAAAGAAAAGAAAAAAAAAATCGAAAAGTATTAACAATCAGTACCCTACTAGCCCATCTTTGAGCAGAAATCTTGAGGAGGTGGATTTCCGTGTTACTGTTTCCCGTATTTCGGTGCCATCCAATGTGCTGGTTGACGTGCTAGGCCGTGAAGGAAGTAAAAGGGGGACAAAAGGCTGACCAGATGGAGAAACAGGTGGTAGCCTGGTTCTTGATGGTGGAGAAGGTGAGAAATTTAATCGCGGTGCTGGGTGAACGATCCCGTTGAGACTTGGAGACCTTGACATGTATTTTCCAGCAATTTTCGCAGGTTCTTGAAGAGGAAATCTGCACGAGTACTTCATATCTTGTATGTTTTTGAGAGACTCGAGAATAGTTCTCATGGTGGGTCTTTCAGAGGGCTCCTTCTGGAGGCATTTGAGGGCAATGTCTGCAACTGTTCGGGCTGCTTTAGGAGGAAAACGACCTTTTAGCCGTGGATCCATGACCAGTGATAACCTACAATCATCAGCTAGAAAAGGACGGCTCCACTTAACCAAGTTCCTTTCTTCTTTGGGGTGTCTACAGTCAAGATTCTTCCTGCCAGTGAGTAACTCAAGCAGAACAAGGCCAAAGCTCCATACATTGCTCTTTGGGGTGAGTACTCCTCTTTCTAATGTCTCCTCTGGTAGATTTGCAACTGCCTGAACAGGGGAAAATGCGTGTTAAGAGTTTTAGTAAAAAATACTGTAACAAAAGCTTTTTTGCTATTAATCTGGAGAGCCCTAGACATGATTTTGTGAACAAGTGGTAAAAACAAAGAGGCGACGTCGAGGGATCGAACTATCTGATGATCACATAACCACCCCAACTTCTAGACATTCATTGATAATCCATGAAGTATAGTAAAACACTATGCTCAAACTAGCACCGAAATGGTAAGAGAATTCATAAATTCAGGACTTACTGGGGAAGTATTTGATATTTCTGCTTCTGGATTGCGGGTAACACATCCATAGCCCGAAAGCTTTGCACTGAAGTCTTTCTCTACTTGTATGTTTGCAGTTGAGAATTCGGTGTACATTGCCTGCATATAAAACATCTAGCAAGTCAGTAAAAGGAAAAGCAAGGGATCAAAAATCAACCTCCATCAAACTTGAACAACACATTCAATGATTTTGTCCCAAAATTACCTGGAAAGGTCCTTCTTCATGCAAGAAAGCAAGACCTTGTGCAGCACAAAGAGCCACTTTCATTCTAGTACACCAATCAATGGGTGGCGCATCAGATTTACCATACAACAGCAAATCCAAGCTTCCGTGGAAGAGTCTTTCGTAAACCAACATCCGTTGGTCTGAGCCCTCACGTGCATGAAAACCAATCAATTTACAGAGCTGGGGATGTTGCAAAGAAGAGATTGTGTTGACCTCGCTAATGAATTCTTTTAGACCCTGCAAGAACATACATGAGTTAAGATTCCATTATGGACCCTATGCAGTTGTGGGGCTACAAGTGCCACCCAAAACCTTAAGCAATACTAAGAAACCAAAGGAGATGATGCTGTTACTGCAAGTTCAGAGAAATCACTAGGCTACGGGTAGAGTATAAAATAGTCAGACAAGACAAACAAGCACATGTACAAACATCCAATATGTATCTAGCTTCACTTAACCAATGGCATTCAATTGAATCAATCCCATGCATTTAACCCTACATATAGCCCGTTCATGAGAATGGCGCTCTAAAACACTCAAACGAATCACCCCTGTGAGTTGGCTGACAAGGGAACGGTATGCAAGAGTTAGCATACTCAAACTCACTCATGGCACACTTCACCGATGTGAGATTACATATTTCTAACAGCTAATAACTGCTAATTTATCAGTGCAGAACCTCAGTTAAATGTGTTTAAAAGTAACACCTAGACAGCAAGCACTTAACAATCTGCTGCAGTGGTACATGGAGATAGGGTAATACATACCTGAGTGGATGGAAGAAGGCGAGTAACAGTAGCCTCCATCCTCTTGGAACTGCTTGAATCATCACCAAATGAAGCTTTATACATTACTGCTGAAAGACCTTCAGACATGCACCGATCTGCCGAGAATTGCTGGCAAGCACTTGATAACTCCTCATACGAAAAGTTCTTTAGCCCTCCTCCTGACGGTGGCAGTGGCAACGGACCACTAAAATCCGCCGGTTGTTTAAAACTTCCCAAATTCTTCGATAAACTCTGCGGGGACGGCAAAGGCAGCGGTTGTGGTGATGGCGACCGATACTCCCTACTCAAATATCTAAACGAACCGGAATCATCCCCTCGTTCATCAAAATCAGCCGAATAGAACATAGTATCCCGCTCTGCCGCCTCATTTAAACTCGACGGAGCAGATAATGTCCTACTCCTACCAGTTATTAAATTACCAACAGGTTGTTGTTGTACCACTCCTCTAGTCTTAAAACTCGACGGAGCTGATTGTAGCGCCCGGGTACCGCTAACCTTGTGTGGTTCAGGAAGCACCGATGATGATGGTGTAGATGCACTCTCTGGTTTAATAGACACCGCCGGCCGTTTTGATTTCTTCTTTTTACCTCTTTTCAACACTGTAAAACACCCCATTACCACAAAATTTCTCCTTTCTGCAACAAAGAATATTGAATTTAATTGGAATGAAATTCTCACAAATTATCAAGAAAATTGAAACAAATTGAAATGAAATTCTCTAAAATTTTCCAATTTGTTGATTAATTGTGTGTTTGAAATGAAACCCAGGAATTAAAACCCATGAATTAATGAAAGGAGTCAAACATGGGATTCAACACGGTTTAAAGTTAGTTAGGGTCAGTTTTTGTTTTTCTCAAATTACACACATTCACAAGTTTGACCCGTAAACCCAGAAATGAAGATCATAAAGTAATCATTAAAAAACCGAACTTTGATGATGATGAATTGATGATGATGATGATCGAACACAGAAAACAAGAGATACAGAATCCGAGAATCAAGGAAATGAAATCTAAGAAGCAAGAATCTGTAAAGATTTGGTGGTACTTACTAACCTTAAAATAGAATCTTCAAGCCGGAAAATCTGTTGAGATACTCCTCTGGATGATGAATCTAAGGTGAATTTAGATGATGATGATTTGAAAATTGAGGTGAATGTGTGGAGGAGGAGAAGATACATAAACCCTAAGTTAGAGAGAAGAAGAATTGAATAGAAAAGATCGACAGATAAGAAGAAGAATTTAGAATTTGGAGAGAGGCAACAGTCAAACCTTCTCCATTATTACATCATTTTTTTTCTGTTTATTCGAAGATTACAAACATACCCTTATTACTAATTTTGTTCATCTATTTTTCATAATTCTATAGATGCAAGATCTATAGAATACTCCCTCCGTCCCACTAATAAGTGACCTAGTTATTTTTAGATTTTGTCCCACCATTAAGTGACCTATATCACTATACAAGGAGATATTTCTAAAATTATCCTTTTAATTGATTATAAGAAATATAAGAAATATGCATAATTTGATAGTCATGTTTATATTCGTTACGTAGGTGTTTTAAAATGATTTTCAATGGTACGAAGTTTGCGAACATCCGTGGTGTAGTTTGAGAGATAAATCATTTCAAAATTTCACTATTTATTATCCATAAGGGTATAATTGTAAAAAATGTTTAAAAATACTTTTCCCTTGCTTGCCTTAAAAATTGTGCAAACTTGAACTAGGTCACTGAATAGTGGGACGGAGGGAGTATATTTCTGGAGTCTAATTTTATGTAAACTCTTTGGAACATTGATGGAAGGAAATAAAAAGAATTAAGGAGGAAAATAAATAAATTGAAAAAGCCAGATGCCAAAACGAATAAATTCAAGTTCGAGAAGGATTTTTCTAATTCTCAAAAAATGAGGGCGAAGAGATTGATTAAGAAAGATCTCTTAGTCGTATTACAAGGAAATTTTCATATAGTCTATCGAATAGTTGTTATCAACTGATGAAATTATTTCACGTTTTTATAATTTTTTCTATTTTTACACAGTTATGAAAATTAAATCAATAAAGGCACTAAAAACTCAGTAAATCTTAGGAATTTTAATTGAGTTACCAAACACACAAGGAATTTACATGAATCCCAGAATTTGTAATCCCATGGGATTATAAATTCCTGAAAACAGTGAGTTCTGCAAACAAACCACCATAAACATTTTTAAAGGGTGTATAAAAAATTAAAATAAGTTGATTAACTATATAATAAAATGATATCATTGTTGAATTTGTGGCTTTCTTTTGTTTCCCTAATATCCAAAAATCGAGCTTAATTTGTGATTTTTCAGGTCTCTTTGAGGACTTGACTAATTCTGAGACAAGTTAAAGTTGTGGATTTTTCTATCTATACTTCGTTGGATTAACTTAACGTATATACTGTGAAAGTATCCAGTAAAGAATATTTGGTCTTCAATTTTCAATTTTTGAGGCGAGTTTCACTTGGCCAACTTCCCAACGGTTATAATAGATAGTTTTGAATGGATCATACTGTAATTCGTTTTTTTTTTATAATCTAAACTCTTAAGCCTATAATAAATAATGAAATAGTGACCAAACACTTTACTATAAAGAGAAAATGAATATTTGAAGTCTGAATTTGTGCACACTCTTTTAAATATTTTTTTTCTAGTATTTCGTATAGAGTATTGATAATTTGCAAGTAATCTCATTATCTCACGTGTAAGCATTATATTTACACAGTTATTTAAAATTAAATGAGATTTCAAAATTGAAAATTTACTTAATTATACGAGAGTATACAAAATCAAAGCAAGTTGAACAGGAATATGTTAGAATATCATATTGTAATTGATCTTGTGATTTTGTATCTTTTAATATTAAAAATAATGGAATGAAAAATATGTAATTATATATATATTTGATTTAGTCATAAAAAGAAAAATGTCCTATTATTTATTAAAATTTGTAATTAGAAAAATCAACATTGTGATATTAGATTGGATTCGAAAGGGTGTTTTTGGAAGAAATGTTTGGTAAACAAAGTAGTAATGAAGTACTGGTACTTTGTCCAAGTTTGGAAAATTCTAGTCAAACGTTGAAATCAATATTAAAACATTCATACTGCTTTTATATTAGTCAAAGTGATTTTATGATATGGATAGGTTCTTGACTGATTTTTAATCATTGGATGGTATTTTATGATTCAGACGTGGACGGTACTGATAATATCTTGAGCACCGCGACAAACATAAAAGCATTGGTAGACGAGGTGATAAGAGTGGGAAAACAGATAACAACGAAGTTAGACCATAATCCAGGATAACAAGGAATAAGTAGTGCATATGCTTGTAGAATTTTAGAGTTAAGATTTTTCTTCAAAGTAGTAACGAATTTCATGTTGTCGAACTCAGAGCATTGGTATCATTATTTGAAAATTTTGCACAGCTAATTTGGTTGACTTGTATAAAAATCAAACATTGTTGAACTAGATTAGTTTTCTTTAGTGTTGTAATACAGTGACAATCGGAATTCTGTAGAATGTTTAGTTGTTCGATTAATCGGTATAAAAATCAAACACTCTTAAATTGGATCGTTTTCTGAATAAGTGCTTGGGCTAAAAATTCTAAGATAAGAAAGAATAAATCACGTGCTTACTCGTGGAATTTTGGAGTTGGAATTTTTTCTTCAATAGTAAAGAATTTCATGTTAACGAATGCATATCATAATTCAAAGAACTTAACACTATACTAAAACAATATTTAGGATTCTACCGAATGCTCGGTTGGTCAATTGACTGCTATAAAACATCGACACTTTTGAATAAGATCATTTTTTATGAATAAATTAGGGTTTGGGCAGAAAATCCAAGATAAAAATAAATAAGATTGTACTATAGTGACATTTAAAATTCTACAACGTTCTCAATTACTCATTCGACCGGTAAAAACATCAACACTGTTGAATTGCTCTTGGGACAAAATAATCCAAGATAAGAAAAAGAATAAATTCTGAACTTGCTTGTGCAATTTCACAGGTGAGATTTTTCTTTTTTTTCGATGAAGAATTTCGTGTTGACGAACTCAAGTCATTGTTATCTTAATTCAAAGAATTTAACTGTATACTACAGTGGCATTTGAAATTCACCAGACCATTGGTATCATAATTCAAAGAATTTAACATTGTACTTCAGTGACATATAAGATTCTGCAGCGTGCTCTGTTGCTCGATTGACTGATAGAAACATCAACGCTTTTCTATGGAACTACTTTATATCCTCTCTTCGATTGAGATGGGTTTGCAGCTGATTTCAAAAGCCCCATGTTGGGTTGGAGATTGTAAAGAGTTTCTAAGCGTATCAAGATTATATGGCATCTTCTTCCTTTTGCAATTTGTTGGGAACTTTGGTTAGAAAGAAATAGAAGGGTGCATGGAGGAAGACCTAAGTCTGCAGAAGAATTGATTGATACGATCAAAATGGACATCTACTTATGGAGCTCTTCTACGAAAGCTTTTAAAGACTTCTTAGTGACTCAAGTTATCCATAATTGGGAAGACATTGTTTTCATGTAATAGGGTTTTTGTTCTTCTTTTCTTCTGGGAGCCTGACGGCTTTTTGTATATATCATGTACATATTTTTTTCCCCTTAAATATATCCATAATTGCGTTGGGCCAACAAAATCCTGGCGAGATTGGGGTATACTCAAACTAATTGGGGTATACCCAATTTTATAGGGACTCTTTTTTAAGGGCAAAGGGGGAGGTCAATGGGTAAAGTTACAAAATTACCCTTTTTCATTATAACTCTAATTACTACCAAAATCAGTTTTCTTTCTTCATTACATCTTCTTCTCTTCTTCTTCTCCTCCACAACCTTACCTTACCGGCTCCATCACCCCACCACCACCAAAACTCGTCGATCAATTCGTTAAAATCGTCGATTCGAAAACTCCGATTAATCTTCATCAATGGATCCACCACGGAAGGAGGCAACTCGTATGAAACAATCTAATCGAAAACCCAATGAGTATAACCCTGGAATTGCAAATTTGGTTGCTAAGAAAGTGAAGAGAAAAACGGTTGAAGAAGAAGGAATTGAACCCGCTGAAACACGTGAAATGGTGCGCTTAAGAAAGTAAGGGCACACTTAAACTCACTCTAGTACTTCAATTTCATGTTTGCATGTCAAATTAGGTCAGAAAAATCGAATTTGTGAATTGGTAGTTACGGCGCCTAGCAAGGTTTTGGTTATCGACCTTTCCGAGATTTCATAGTTCGGGTCTGGCCGGAAGGGTATAAGGTTGAAGAACTTGCCGGCTTTATGGTTTCTGTAACTGCTACTAGCAGGGCCGGCAGGTTATTCAACTGTATACATTGCCGGCGTCTGTTATCTTTTAATGAAGCCGGCAAGTTTTTGTTTTTTACCCTTCCGGCTACTTCTGTTGAATGTTTCCCGATGCCTAGAGTTTTTAAACCGGAAGGGTAGTTATATAAAAACATGCCGGAGTTTTTCAGCCGGAAATGTATGTGTAATGGACCTTGCCGACCTTTATAGTTAAAATTTCTTGTTTTTTTTCTTAGGAAGGCTATTTTGATGATACAATGCGGCGTTATTTGGCCGGCACTCATTTTTTGGTCGACCTTCCAGGCTATTGTTCCGCCGGATATGTTGAATATATCTAACCTGCCGGCATGTAATGTTTTTTTTCTGAATTGTTCTTGTTCAGATTGCGAATGGCAAAGAAGAAAGCAGCTCTGAAAGCATCTCTTAGTCCTCCTTCAAACCCTCCTCGTGTTGGTGATAAACTATTGTCTTCAAAACATCGAGGGGTGTATGTTGTGCCATAACGACAAAGGTCTTAGAACCATTATCCGAACCCAATGATTCGGCACGAGACTCCGAGATGAAGACCAATCAATTCCATCCGGTAGAAGAGGTGATGATGATGATGTTGATGAAACCAATCCCATTTCTTGGAGGAGGTAACCATGATGATGATGATGATGGTGGTGATCAAGACATGCATGAGGTGGAGGAGGTAATGATGATGGTGATGATGATGATGGTAATGGAGATAAAGGTAAGAATATCATCGAAGATGAAATTGTTGAAGAGGAAGAGGAACAAGAAGAAGAAGGAGATGGAGATGGAGAAGGAGAACAAACTCTAGCCGTTGTTCAAGCCACCGAAGCTTCTTGGCTTCAACTTCAACCAGGAACGAAGAAGAGGGTGATCACTAAACCTAGTGATTCTCACATGCCTTCCAAACACTTGATGGTTGCACTTTGAAAGAAGGTGAGCCTCCAAAAGGGACCCAAAGAGATGGTGGAGATGTTCTTTTTGGATATAAAGACTCATGGGCATGTACGGTCCATAATACTATCGTAAGTAATCTTAATTGTCTTTGTTATTTATTCAAGTGTGTAACTATCCTAATTAAATTTGCATAAAGTGTTTGTATTAATCTTGACTTTTTTTTTGGTATTTAGGATCACAAGCATGCCATCCGTCTCATGAGGCGCCAAGCTTCGTGTTCAGATGACGCATACTTGGAATCTTGGCTTGGAATGTGAGGAGGTGAAAGTGATTGTGAGGAACTCGGGTTGTTGCCTGCGGTGGAGAGTTCGAATATTAATCATGATAGAGTTACCATCTCTCGCATTCTCCGTGAGCGGTTCTATGGAGAGACCGATATTATGTTATTCCCATTCGGTGAGATGGCGATAACTCCCGATGATGCTCAACAAATTCTAGGCCTCGAGGTTGATGGAAAAGCGATCACCGAGGGATTCGATAATGCCATTTCTTTCGAGAAGATTTACGAATCGAGCAAGAAGCTGTTCGGTTGGAGTCAGGTTCAGACGGATGATGTTCTTGACAAGAAGGATGGTCGACTAATTAAGAAGTTTAATGTGAAGAAGTTGAGGGACAAACTATGGAAGACTCAGGAAATCCTTGATAGTGAAGGAATGGTGCACCCGGTGCGAATCAATGCCACCGCTGCCGCTTATTTGCTATACACCCCGGGCAGATGTATCTTCCCAACGATTAGGAAACCAAGTCGAGGCCAGTTACTTGCAACTATTGGATCCCTTACATGAGATGCGTGGGTATTCTTGGGGTACTGCGGTGGTTGCCTTCTTGAATAATGAGTTGACAAAATCTTCTAGGGCACTCACTAAGCAAGTTAACGGAAACACATGTCTCTTCCAGGTAATTTTATTGTTTAAAACATTTATATTTGCAAATCTCGAAAGATCAGGGTTCTTACTAAACTTTTTTTTTCTTTTGCAAAGGTTTGGATATATGAACGCTTTCCTTCTTTGTTCAAAGATAACTCTTACGTCAAAGTGGATAACAGTGTTCCGTTACATTTGCCAAGAGCTCAAAGGTACAGTTTTAAGGGTACTCAGGATAAGGAAATGCCGCAAAATCTTATGAAACTCCGAGCCGCCATCGACAATTTGACTGCGGAAGAGGTGATATTTGATCTCAGTCGGAGGATAGAAATCAAGGTTTAATCCCAAGGAGAAATGAAGTTGTTGCATTATACTATGGACCCTTGATGACTGTGTTTGAAGGATTTTCAATGTACGATCCACATCGGGTAATGCGACAATTGGGTTACGTCCAAGAAGAACCTCATTTCGATGAAGAACCGTTCTTTACCGTGAACCGGGATAACTGCACCACCTCCCAAAAAACTATTAACGTCTCTTACGATCCAGCGCCAACTCAAGAACATTGGGACAATAGACGGGGCCGTAATATCGATGTGAGTCTTTTGGACGAGGTGACCACCGGTCATGAAGCTACTGAGAAATACATGGCGTGGTACTTGGGTTGGGCTCGTCCTACGTGATTAGGCCAATGACTATCGAAGAAGCGCTCGTAAGAAGAAGATGGAATCGAAAGACCCAACAACAATGCTTAAGATATTTGTAAGTATTTTAGAGTTGCTCTTACTATTTTAAGATTGATTGCATTACCGAATCATTCTATTAATTGTTTATTGTTTAATTGAATATAGAAGGATCAGTTGAAGACCTTTGTCAGGGTTTTATGTTGCGCGAAAGATGAGGAGAACCCGTGCAAAGCAAGCACATTGACTATGCTTGCAATGTTGACAATGAGGATGCCCATCTATTGTTCAAGCAACTTCAAGCTCAAGTAAAGGCGGAAGAAAAAGCTATTAAGGATGCACAAGCCAAGACAAAGGCTGATAAAAAGAGGACTCGTAGTGCTCCCGGTGGTGAAGGTATCGGCGGTGGTCGTGGTGGTGAAGGTAGCAGCAGTGGCCGTGGTGGTGAAGGTAGTGTTCCTAAACGGGGCCGTGGTCGTGGTCGTGGTCGTGGTCGTGGCCAATGAATTCTTTCCTAGTTCATACTTTATGTTGTGGTGGACAAATGTTTAAGTTAATGGTGTGGACAAATGTTTAAGTTAACGGTTTATGGGACATGTTTTCGTATTTTGGACAAAAAATGTTGGATGAATGAATGGTTTGTTTAGCTATATAAAGTGTCAATACATTTGCCGGCATGCTTTTTTTAAGCTACCTGTCGGCTGTCCCAGAGCCGGCAAGGTTGTGAAATGACAAATTGCCTACCTGTCAACAAAAATTGGGAATTACCAGGGCCGGAAAGGTTGTGAAATGACACATTGCCCAAGACCTGTCAACAAAAATTGGGAATTAGTGTGGTAGGCAAGGTTGTGAATGACAGAGGCCGGCCCCTGTCAACAAAAACGTGTGTGTTACAATGCAAGGTAATACCATTCCTACCAAGCCGGGCGTTCGTGTAGCCAGGAAGGGTACTAAAATAGAGATTGGCCATATATTGAAAAAAAACCATTCTTCTGATGCCTAGAATCATGTAAGGTCGGGAGGGAAACAAAACAGGAAAATGCCGGCGGTATTTTTGCCGGCATGCTAATGAACCCATACATTTCCGGCTGTTTTGGGACCCCGGCATTGTAGCAAATTTACGACCCTGCCGGCGTGTTCAAAATTCAAATTTTTGCAAGTACAATTGCATTGATTCACTTGTACTTGGACACTATAACGGCCAAATTTGGGCACCATCCTATAAATGCACTACTTATCTCCACAAAACAACACACAACTATTTGCATATACTCTCCAAAGCTCATATCATCACACACTCCATCTAACTCACCCAATAGCTCTCTACACACAAGAAATGGCTTCATTTGATTCTAATGAAGATTTGGCAATCACCAAAGCTTGGTATGCGGAGACTAGAGTTCGAAGGCAGTCCTCCGTAAGGGTGGATTCCACAACCTTTTGGGCTAGGGTTCACAACACTTTTAGCCAAGAGTGTGGGAATCCTAACTCAAGAAGTGTTCAACAAGTGCACGATAGGCACATAGTTATTGAAAATGCGATACTTGCCTATTTAGCTATCCAAAAACCAATTTTCAACGCTCCCCACTTTAACTTGTCCATTGAACAATTTGTAAGTATTTTTGTGGTTTATTTTACGTGATCCATGTTGTGTGATCTTCCAATGAAACACCACTAACAAATATAAGTTTGTTTTTGTGTTTTTGTAGCACGAAGTCGTGAAAGCGCGCTACTTGGAGGAAAAGGGGGAAGCATTCGCATTCGATGCAAGCTATCAATTCATGGAATCCAAAATCCCGGAGTATGCCCCTGAGATGATGGAGGGTGTATCGTCTTAGGAGGAGGAAGATTGATGGCTTTAGAAGTTTTAGTATAGGTTTTGTGGGTAGACCTCTATGTAAACCCTCACGAGACTATAACTCGTCCAATAGGTCGCCTAGGGGTTCAAAGGCTTGATGCACATGCTAAGTGCATTCGTTTTTCCGTCGACAAGGATTAGGTTTTATGTTTCAATCAATGTAGTAACCAAAATTGAATGAATAAAGTAAATTACATCTTCCATATTATGTCGGTAAGCAGAAGGCCGTATTTGTTTTTCATGCCGAGATTAATATAGCCAGGAAGGGTAGGAAATATTTACATGCCTACTGCAAGATTGCTTGCCCAAGATAGTCGGCGTGTTCTTCATCCTAGGACCATTAGGCGGATAAATGGTCACGTGACTTATTCAAAGTTGAACCTTAGGCGGAAGAGCGATCGGCGCTTATTCAAAGTTGAACCTTGGGCGTATGTTTGGTCGGAAGATTATTCAAACCAGGACCTTGCTAGGCTTTATGCATTTTCAAAACCAAAATTTTTAGATCGAATCGAACTCATATGACGGATCAAAAGGTTAATCTCATCGAATTCATAATTTCAAAATTTTAATCTAAACTCAATTAATTAATCTAATCATAATTTTAGTGTTAATTAAACGAGGGCAATTTTGCCATTTTGAAAATACAAGGTTAAGGGGTGGCTTGGTTTTACTTCATAATGACCAGATTTTGTCTTATTGGGTATACCCCAATTAGTTTGAGTATACCCCAATCTCGCCAGGAACAAAATACCCAACGCATGTTGAGGTGACACAACATGGAAGATTGTTTTGCTAGAATTCTTAGGCCTATAAAAAGTGGAATTTGTGCCTGTGGAAACTATGGACTTGCAACCAACTGGCATTAGTCCAGTTGACCAGGTGTTGGGCTCCCAACCTATAGGTTGTGGGTTCAATTCCCGCGCTGATCGTGACTATCGAATTGCATCCATGGACAAATCTATCAATTTCTTGAATTAGATGTTCTAGTTGATACTTGTACACTACAAATTCTACTAACATTTCATTTCAGAAACCTATAAAAATTGAGAAACCAACTAAACTCACAAAATACTACTGCAAATGAATTAGATTTTTACAAAATCTTTCGGTCTATAAAACCTGACTTGTTCTCCACCAATCTGCTTCACATTCATAATCTCTTCCGATCTCGGTCTCTAACAGAGTTAGGGCCTCCACCGGCGGACACTGCTACATCAGAGCGCCTCCAACTGTTACAAAGACAATGGCGACAAGTAAATTACCGAGTATTCTTAGCATAATGCTGGCAAAATGTAACATTTGGAATGTCACAAAGAGATAGCTCATGAAATACTTACTGCTCGAGAGAATTTGACGAACATAATCGGAAGAGGCACACCAACGCCACCATGACATTAACAAAGAAATAAAGAATTTCACCATAGGCCAACGACACGAATAACCATTGATTGTTAATGAGAGCACTAAAAGTATTACAGACATATAAATTAAGCGTTTAGAAATGTAAATAATGATTCCTCCTCCTTGTACATCATTCGTGACAGAAACCCATCGAGGAATTAAGTCGAACACATACCGGGAACTACCCGATTCCTGCAAACCAAATCGCCGGAATTTCTAAGAATTTTTTTCTCACGAAATAACAATGTAATGTTAAGTAATTCTCACAAATACCTTCTTATGGGGACGATTTGAAGGAAACGAAGGAAATCCAATCTGGGGTTTCAAATAATACGAATCGATCTTCTTTATATCGGGCACAAATTTCTTTAAACTTTTGGGGCGAAGTTTTCCCAAGAGTCTGAGAAATTTCGATTTGAAAGAATTCCGTTTATTCTTTTTCATAACTGCCGGTTCCGATTCTACTTTCAAGAAGAATTTCCGGATCTTGACGAGGATGGAGAACTGGGTAGTGTCGATTCTAAAAGAAGAAAGAAATGTGGATGAAGCGACGATATTGAGATCAAAGTTTTTGAAAGCCTTGGCACGGATTGAGATTCTCCATGGCTGGGTCTGAGGAGGAGTAGGATTCTTGACTGCTGCTGCTTCCATCCCCCCTTTCTCAATAATCTCTTAGTAAAGACATAAATCAAAGGGGATATAATTACTGAAATTTAATTTAGGAAGTTGATTGAATGTTGGAACTTGGGAAAGTGATTACTGAGATCGCTGAGAATTGATGAATAGCCATATTGGTTTGATAAAATCAATTACTAGCCGTTATGAGTGGGATTTTCAGTTTTATTTTTTAATGATTTTATAATTTTGAAAAAGAGAGAGAAACTCTAGTGTATATCTGTATATCTGGGCCGGGTGCATGAGATGGATAAGCCCAATATAAAATGTTTGAACTTTACTTTGTGCGACCTTTTGCACCACTACCAAACCAGAGGTGCACCTTCCTACCTTCCCTATTGGATATTTCTTTAACCTTGGTTACTCCTTTTGTTTCTATAAAAATATAGATATAATATTGTTTGTATCAAAATTACTTTTGGGCACGAAACACGATGAATGGATAGTTTGGTGTGTATTTTGGGTTAGGAGACGAATAGAAGAACAAATAAAGAGACAAAGGTTTAACGTGGTTCGGCATGGTTTGCCTACATCCACGGACGAATCCCCTTGGGGGTGATATTTTTTTGATATGTAGAATTACAGTGTATGTTTTATCTCTTATTGGCCCTCCTCTTCCTGATTTCTGCTCTCCCCTATTTATACAGTTCCATATCTAAATATAAACATAAATTACATTAACTGCTCATTCATGCCTCCATCATCAATTCCCGTATGAAACAAATGAGTTGATTACGCATTATGAAACTCTTTGCATTTAGTCTTGCATGCATGGCCGAAACCGCCGCAATTAGTCGCATGGTTGAAGCGGGCTTTGGAATTCAATTCGCGTATGGCCGAAACTATTTGAAATGAATATTGCATGGTCAAACCGCTTTGGAATTCAATTCGCATGGTCGAAATCGGGCTGGAATTCAGTGCATGAAACCGCACATTTATGCGTCCATGATAAATTTCGCATAAATGATGGTGGCGATATTGGTGGACATTTTTGGCGAAGCACCTGATTGCATGGGTAGGGGACTGGCTTGATGGTTGTGGGCATGATGGCCGGCGGTGTGGATGGAGGGCCGGGCCGGGCAGCATGGTTGGAGACCGGTTGGCGTGAAGAGTTTTAATTTGAATTGGTTAGCGGCATTCTTTGGCTACAAGACCGAAAATTGGCTAGGGGTGCGACCGACTTCGATAGTTGACCGAGCGGTTGACTTTGACTTGTTGACCGACCGTTGACTTTGACCATTGATCTTGACGGACGTTGACTTTGATAGTTGACCGACTTTGACCATTGACCTTGACCAGGAAGTTGACTTTGATAGTTGACCGACTTTGACCATTGGCTGAGTGCGTGCATCGGTGGGCTGCCTTGGTTGACTGGTTAGTGGGCTTGGATGAGGACCAAAAGATGATTCAAGTATCAATTTGGCCCATTAAGTGGTACTTTTACTTATGGTACAAACAAATATATTGGAAATGGAAAAAAAAAACTCAATTATATTGTATCTACCACCGATTTAATTTCCTTGCTAAATTGGGGCATATAGGCCTATCAAATTTTCCTTTCCACACCACCAAATTACTTTGGGCACCCAAATTACTACGAAATTCTAATTTACTCCCACACTAATTTCTAAAACTCTCTCATATAAATACTAATCTTTCCATTTTCAGTAAATCCAAAAACAAAAAAACCTAAACCTAAAAAAACTTTCTATTTTCATCCTAATCTTTCCAAATTCTCAAAACCCTAATTTTCATCTTCTTCTCCAACGAATCTTCGATCCACACAATAAAAAGGTAAATCTCCATCAACCCATTCTATGATTCTTCTTATCTTATTGATTCACATGTTTAAATCTTCGTTTTTTCCAAATCAAAACTCTGATTACACCCAGAATCGGTTTTTATTGACATATCGAATAAACCGATTCTGGATTTTGTTTTCGTCCATGAAGAGCATGCACAATAATCGGTTTACATGATGATTAACATCAACCGATTTTGTGTTAGAAATAAAATAACAAAATACATCACCAGAATCGGTTTATATATGTAATATGTATAATCCGATTGCATAGGCTTTTCATCTTCCTTGCCAGAATCGGGTTTTATAGATGTACCACATAAACCGATTATGGTGGTCTCTTCAGAATCGGTCTACTTTTGTTTCTTTATGTACAGATTTTTACTTGATTTTTGTTAAATTTTGGTGTAGAAAGGACTTCGGACACCTAGAATTTTACAATCGAGAATTAACCTTGGAGGATGCTCTGAGGAAACCACAGAGAGTTCCAGAGAGAAGCCTATATAAGTTTTCTTTCGGAGGTGAGACCAATCTTGAACAAGCGCTGGCATTGATTGATAAGATGGCACTAGAAGAGCTTGTTGAGGTCATCAGGTTCGTTCGGATGAGGCGAAACATTATTTCAGCTGAGAGGGATCGCCACCAGGCATTGGAAGGTATGTTTGAATAAATGGTCAAGTCGCTGCGATGGCCGATCTTCGCTTCTTTGGTGGTGTCTTTGTAGCTGCTCCCGATCTTTGGTCTTTGGTGGTGGTGCTCTTTTGCTCCCGATCTTGTTCATGCCGCAAATTCTCCCGGTGCTCCTTAAGTTTTTAAGTTTAACATTTTAATATTAAAACTTTAAGTTTATAAGACTTGTGGTTGTTTTTTGTTTTAAGTCTTTTGGGATGGTTTATATATGTAATATGGATGATCTTTGTGTGGTTGATGTTTGTATTTTGGATGATCTTTGTGTTGAACTTAATGCACTTAATGTTTAAATTGATTCTAGCCTGACATGCCAACAATCGGTCTACTCGATATGTCAACATAAACCGATTGTGCAAGCAATTTTTCCTGGATGTTTTTCAAGCCAGAATCGGATCACATATTAAAATGTATAAACCGATTTGTGTCGGTGAAAATTCAAAATCTAACATGTCTTTAACCGGTTTACGTTGGTCGCAAGAACATCCGATTCCTTGTTGCATATCAACACAATCGGGTTTTACAGACCTTCTAAAATACCGATTATAACAAATTATTTCACGTTTTTCAAAAAAATAGCTGTTAGGGACTTTCTTTATAAATAGAGACCTCACCCTTGGACCCCATTTGCCCCAAAATTGATCATTTTATTCTCCCTCACTCCAAATACTCCAAAACTACTCATTTCATACATATACATACAAGAAATGGCATCTTTTGACTCCACGGAAGATTTGGCAATCACCAAAGCATGGTATGCGAAAAATCGACTTAGACGTCAATCCTCCGAAAGGGAGGATTCCACAACCTTTTGGGCTAGGGTACACAACAAATTTATCCAGGAGTTTGGGAATACTAATGCAAGAAGTGTCCAACAAATCCACGCTAGGCACCTAGTCATTGAAAAAGCGATACTTGCTTTTTTGGCTCTCCAACCTCGGATTTTTAACACTCGCCCCTTCACCTTGTCCATTGCACAATTTATAAGTAATTTTGTGGTTTTTTTTACGTAACCCATGTTGTTTTATCTTCCAATGAAACACCACTAACAAATGTAAGTTTGTTTTTGTGTTTTTGTGTTTTTGTGTTTTTGTAGCATGAAGTCGTCAAAGCGCGCTACTTGGAGGAAAAGGGAGAGGCATTCGATTTCGATGCAAGCTATCACTTCTTGGCAGAAAGAATCCCGGAGGATAACCCGGAATACTTGGATGCTGTATCGTCTTTGGAGGAGGAAGATTGATGGTTTTAGAAATTTTTGTATATGTTTTGTGGGTAGACCTCTATGTAAACCCTCACGAGACTATAACTCGTCCACTAGGGTCGCCTAGGGGTTTAAAGGCTTGATGCATGTGCTAAATGCATCCTACAATAATAATGCAATGAATGGAAATTGGTAATGAAAGGAAACAATCGGTTTATATATGTTATAAGTAAAATCCGATTGTCGTAATCGGATTATAAACATGTAAATGTTAACCGATTATAAATGTCCTCTGTTAATTCTTAAACACCAAACCAGAATCGGTTTACAAGTGGATGAACATAAACCGATTCTATGAACTGTTTACAAAAAAAAATCAAAATATTTGATGTTTTGATGAACTCTCTAACATTAGTTAATCTCACATCCAAAACATAATTAACCCATAATACGAATAATTAATACTAATTAATCAGGGGTAAAATAGGTACTTAGGTAATTATTTTGATAAGGGGTGGCGTGTAGTGATTTCTAGTGACCTTTTTTGTCATCTAGCTATAGGCCCCAATTAAGTCCTATAGGTCCCAATTTAGCAAGGTTTAATTTCTATAAAAAATCTCAAGTATTATTTTTAAATCTCTTTCCTCTCTCTTCACTTTGTCCATTTCTCTACTTGATTTATAAAGAGCAAGAAAAATAACTCCAGAAATTTACCATTGGTGCTTTTAAATCTTTTATATTTTGGGTTCATAAAAGTTTACAAACTTCTTGAGCCATCACCACCTTACTTGGTCGAGATTTGCCATTAATTAGACTAATCCTATGCCAATGATTGCACAAAAACTTTTCATAGGTTTTTTTTTTACCAATATGTTGAATTATAAATGATGATCAAATCTAAAATCTCATATCAACGAAGAACATTTTTTTTATCCTTGTTAGGTTCACCATACTAATACAACAATCAAATTCGATTTGGTAAGATCCGTGAGGTGTTTTATTCCCTCTTCCGGCTAAATCTACGGAACGAGAACTGATGATTAATAATATGAAATTTATCCGTGGGGTGGCTTCAGATTTGATCATCATGTTTGATTTTCCAAGATATCGAGTAAAACCAACAATCACTTGTAGATCGTTGGGGAAACCCGTCCGGTTGGCATCACCAGAGGCATTAAGTCGAAAATCACTCTGTAAAATCACTTCATTCATGTGTTTAATTTATTTATATGTTATTTTGCATATGGTACAACATCCATTAATCAAATCTTTGCTTCTTCGTTAGATTGTCTTTGATTCTCCGATAAAAATTAATATGTTTCATATCCATATATTTATCCAAATTCAAATTTTCTTTCAACTAGGCATACCTACTAGAAGGATTACAGCTGCAATTCCAAAAAATAAATAGGTTTCTCTCTATACCATAAGATAGATGCAACAACCCTATATGTCTTTTGCTCACTTTTGCTCTCCTGGAAGTGAAATTGAGCAAATCGTTTCACAAAAATCTCTTTACTCATCAATGTTTTTTTGTCGTCTTTTTCAATATTCCTAGATTCTTATGTAACACCCACCCTTTTCGAATGATGCATACTCAAAGATGCGTCATTGAATGAGATTAAGCATTCATTTCAAGCTTGTATTGTGCATTTATAGAGTGTGTTGACCTAGAACATAAGTTGCGCCGTAATGGTTCAATACGCCAGTGGGAGGATGGCCAAGTGCGATATTGCGCTACCATGGTACAATACTCAAGTTGACTATCCGGGCAGAACTTGTTATGCGCCACTATGGTTATGAAACTTGTTTGTCTCGAAAGCAGGTGAACTTGGTACATGTTAAGCCTCTCAATTTTTCTACTTCTATGAATGTCAATTCGACCTATATAGGGCATGAGATGAAGGTTCTTTAACCATAGATGCATCCTTAAGATATAAAAGCTTGGCCGATAAGGCCTCAAGGATGCAAAAGCATCATTATGATGTTTACTTACTCGAAAGAGCTCCGTTGATGCGTATGAATCATCTTCATTGCGTTGCTACATCAAGAATGCACCAGAATGATGCAAGACGAATGAAGGGTGAACAATGTGATATTTCATATGGCCCGAGCTAGAGAACGCATACTTGCGAACTAAATGACACCAGTGATACACATTCTTGTGTATAATTTGTGAAAGACCCTTTGGCCTATACAGACTAGGCTTTGCTTGACTTTGACCTTGCAATACATGTTAGTTTAAGTTGCTCGTCCCGATGATGATAAACTATAAAGTCCATGCTTGATCCTTTCAAGGTACGAAAAATGGTGCATAGACAGTCGCAATAAATTGCACCATTAGTGGTCCAACACGTTGTCGCTCATATCATCTAATTGTGAGTTGATTGCGATATTATGGTAACTGATCATATCATATGGCTTGGAAATACACGATCTAAAAGATAATTGTGTTCATACCTGGTGATGTAAGTTGCACTCCATTTCTTGGTTGCTCATACTTCCTATCAAGCCCTTCGACGTTGTCATGGACCAATTGATAATTTGTTCACATCCTAGGAAATGAATCTAAACCAGTGTGCAAGTTATGAAAGCTTGCATGCCCACTTGCATCACCCAGAACGATACAAGACAAGAATGTCATGAGCCTGACTAACGCACCCTTGGCACGAGCAAGATCAATGCATGTTTTAAGCAATGATGAAGTGAAGTAAGGAAGATAAAATAATCTTGCAATGACTTACGTGCAGGTCCAAGAAATACCTTATGCCTAGAAAATACTCGAAAGTCAGCGCTGCATGCACAATCCATCAGCTTCAGCCTTTATTGCCCTGCACCCTCCGCGGAACAAGGGTAAGTTGGAACAGTGTGCGAACTAAGTGTAAGGAATCATGCTTGGAAATGTAAAGGGACGTGCAATTTCCTGGTGAGAAGCGAAGTTAATTTTAAGGCTGGTCAGTGCGTTATGAGTGGTGTATCGGGGCGTTTCGTCCTGCGTGGCTTGGCGCCGTAGGCGTAATTTTCCGTCCGTCACATCTTGGTTTTTTTTAAGCTTCCTATTTACTTCCCAGTACAAGCTTTAGGTTTTAATTTTGGATTTCATTTGATTTTTTTCAGTTTTGTTATTCAGATCAGTGTTTTTTTTTTTGCTTTTTCTTTGCTCTTTTGGATCATGAAATTGTTTAAGATTTATGGTATGGTTCTACACAAGAGAACATTAGTTTCATCTTCAACAAGAGCTTCAACAACAACACTGACAAAAACTATAATAACAACTCTAACAACATCTGCAGCAGAAACTACATTAACACCATCGCAAATAAATTAAAAATCATTTACAGCCGATTCCCACAAATTCAGAAAAAATTTGCTTAGTTTTCTTACTTTATGACTAAAACCCTTGAGGAGTGGATGTATCATTTACCATTCTAACATTAGTGCTTTTTTTTTTTGATGAAATAAGATAGATTAAAAACAGCTAACCAACTTGGTCACCTGAGAGGCTTACAATATTAGTGTCAGAGATAGGTAAAGTTGGTTGTTGTAACATCCCAGCTTTATATTTATCCACTAACAAAGACTGATAAATACAATAAGGAGCAACAGTTTTCCAATTAACACTACGCACATATTTTCTTGCTTCTTTGGCTAGAGTATTCGCAACGCTATTAGCTTCCCTTGGGACATACTCAAATCCCAAAAAATTATCGCATTGAGTAGCAATTTCTTCGCTTCGTTTAGAATAGATTCACATTGCCAAAGAATTCTATTGCTTGTGCCATTCAAATAATCCACCACTCTCTTACAATCTCCTTCAATGCTAAATGCCGATATCTTTGCTTCTTTTGCCCAATTGGCTCCTTCTAGAGTTGTAACCGTCGCTCTTCGCACCGGGAAGTACTTTTGGGTCCTGCTCTTGCTCCTTCCATAGTACATGCATGATTACGAACAACAATGGCAACACCTGTATTAGAATTAGCATCCAACTTCCAAGCAGCATCCACATTAACTTTCAACTCATTTAAGACCTGGAGCGGCCCATTGAGGTTGACTGTGTAATGTGTTTACCACCCTTGGAAATAAAACATTTGGGTTAAGAAGTTCAGCTCTAGATGTCCAAAACTGAATGTGTGAATAGCGAGGGATGTCGTAATTAAGGAGCTAGCCTTATCCCTAAACACCCTATTACACCTTTCCTTCCATATAAACCAACATTTTGTTACTGCAAATTCTACAGAAATGCCTTGAGAAACTCCATTCATCCAAGAGCAAAAATGTTCCTTAAAAGAGGCATTAGAATGAACAGAAAGAAGATAAGGACAAGGAGGCAACATCCAAATAGATTTAGCAAAATGACATTTAAAGAATAGATGTTCCATTGTCTCATCTTCGTTTTCACTAAAATACATCTTGAAGAGGCTTTTCTAGTATATCTAGACAAGGTATCATTAATGGGTAAAGCATTATTCAAACATTTCCAAATGAACAATTTGATCCTTTGCGAAACCTTTAGGTTCCATATCTTTTTCCAAAAAGTTTTAGAATGCTCATTACTCCCTAACGACATAAAAGGATCATTAAGTTTAGCATACATAGACTTAACAGTGAAGTTACCATCCCTAGTTAACTTCCATCTTATCCTGTCTTTATGTAACAAATTGTCAGTATTGCAAAATAAGTTGATGTTATTCTAACTTGTTCAGTTTTGCAATTTGTCTTTATGTAACATTAGTGCTTTATTCAGTTTTGTTTTGTTTCTGTTAGAACAAAACAAACAATGTTATTCTAACTTGTGCTACCCTTGTGTTTGCACGTCTCTGAAAATAGTTACGTTATGGTTAAATCTAAAGCTCCTAATTTGTGGAGTGACTCTTGTTATGAACTTAAAATATATGAGTTTTTTAGCTTATGAAGTTTAGTCTTGTAACAATATCGATTCCAATTTAATGCTTTTCATGTAATTTAAAATTTATTTATTAAAGATAATAAAATCTTATAGTTTCTTTTGAATAAATATTTATGTTAATTTTGAACTCTAAATATTCCATTAGATCTTTTAGAGGTAATTTAACATAATTGTGTTTAGAAAAACCAAAAAAATTCACGTAAAACTCTTTTACAATGAATGCGCGATTGGGGATACTTAAACTAATTGGGGGATATAAATTACTTCCCCCAACCAATAGTGTATGCTAAGGGGTGATTTTTGAGTATGAAAATACTAAAATACCCTTTGGTTAATTAAAAAACATGATGAAAAGACTATACTACCCTTTTCCCTAAAACTTAAAATCTAAAAACCAGATACATATCCTTCGTTTCTCTATCAGTTCCGGCACACTCGGTTAGGGTTAGGTTTTGATTTTTTTTCCCTTCAATCTTCTTCATCGTTCTTCGTCGTCGATTAATCGTCGATTCAAAAATATCTTCGTCGATTACCCGATCTATCTATAATTATGCCTCCACGAAAGAAACCCCCGCAATCAAAATCAAAATCGATTGTTCAACAAAAAACACAAGAAAGGATCAATCGTATTGCTCAAGAAGAAGAAGAAGGGGAGAACTCGGACAATCAACCTATCGTAAACATGACTTCTATGAGAAGGTAAGTGAATTTGAATTAGTTTATAAATGTTTGAATCGATTTAAGGCATTGGGTTTAGGTTAGAATCGCGAACCCTAACTCAAACAGTTGAGTTTCAGTGAGTTCCGGCATTGAAATATGTATGAATACAATGCCGATACTTAATAACGGCATTGAGTTTAGGTTGAAGGCAATGCCGTTAGATAGTTACGGCATTGATTTTAGTATGAATGCTATGCCGGTATAGAGTTACGGAAACACCTGGAACTGATTTTTTTTCCCGGCATTGATTTTATGTTGAATACAATGCCGGTAGTCTGTTACGACATTGATATAAATTTATTCGATTATGCCGGTAGTCCAGTTTTAGTATACAGGAAACACTAGGAATTTGTTATCAGTACCGGCATAGAATTTAGGTTGAATACGATGCCGGTACTGTGTTACGGCATAGATATGAATTCTTACCTATGTGACGAAAGTGCTCATTTGGTATCCAGGAACTTCTTTGGAATTACCTTAGACTACCGGCATTGTCTACAATCATTCGATAATGCCGGCATCGTGTCCCGGTATAGTTATTTTGTTACATCACTACATGAAAAATATACATCTACAACTGGAGATTTACAACGCTTCGCTAAGTATTGTAGAAAGTCCTATGTTTTACCACTGGTTTCAAAGGAAGAGTTGTCGTATATCATCACTGCCAACCCTTAGGAAACAAGGGGTTGCGCTAAGAAAACAAACCACAACTCCTTAAGCAAAACAGTTGTGACGACATTTAGCTATAACAACGTTGTTCCATATATGTAGTGACTTAACCTATCACAATACTCACAAGTGTTGTTGAAACACAAAAATATGATAATGAAAAATATGTTAGAGGGGAGATTCGAACATGAACCTACTACATGGAAGTCTAGCTTATCAACCACCCTTTCAGTTCACAAGTTTTGGTTTTTTTTCTTTTTTTAAATAGAAACCTACAACAACACTTATAAGTGTTGTTGAAGTAAAAAAATATAATGTTCCATATATGTAGTGACTTAGCCTATCACAATTCTGACAAGTGTTGTTGAAGAACACAAAAATATGATAATGAAAAATATGTTAGAGGGGAGATTCGAACATGAACCTACCGCATGGAAGTCTAGCTCATCAACCACCCTTTCACCTTCACAAGTTTCAGTTTTTTTCTATTTTTTTAAATACAAACCTACAAACAACACTTATAAGTGTTGTTGAAGTAAAAATATATAATGTTGGAAAAAATGAGGTTATAGGGAGATTCGAACATGAATCTACCGCATGGACGTCTAGCTCATCAACCATCCTTACCGTTCACAACTTTTGGCTTTTTTTTTCTTTTTTTAATAAAAATGTATAACAACACTTATAAGTGTTGTTGAAGTAAAAATATAGAACATTAGAAGAAATGAGGAGGGGGGAGGATTTGATCCTCAACCTCCTATATGGAAGTCTACACCACTAACCATACCTACACTATTATATGTTCTGTCAAGTTTGTTTGAGGTTTCGTAGAATATACCGAAGGAATCTTACCTGTAAATGGATGGATTCATCATTTTTAACAAGTTTTTGACTTAGAGTAGTCAACTCGCGGCTGTGTTTCGATCTTGGAGCCCGGATGCATACAATATACATAAATAAGGTTTGTTTAAGGTTTCGTAGAATATTTCGAAGGAATCTTACCTGTAAATGGATGGTTTCTTCGTTCTTACCAAGTTTCTGACTTAGAGTAGTCAACTCGCGGCCAGGTTTCGATTTAAGATCCTGGTATGCATACATTTATGCAAAAATAGGGTGTGTTTAAGGTTTCGTAGAAAATCTAGAAGAAATCTTACCTGTAAATGGATGGATTCGTCGTTCTTACCAAATTTCTGAATTAGAGTAGTCAACTCGTGGCTGTGTTTCGATCTCGGATCCTAGTACGCATACAATATGCGTAAATAGGGTTTTTTTAAGGTTTCGTAGAATATCTCGAAGAAATCTTACCTGTAAATGGATGGATTCGTCGTTCTTACCAAGTTTCTGACTTAGAGTAGTCAACTCGCAGCCAGGTTTCGTTCTCAGAGCATGGTACGCATAGAATATGCATAAATAAGGTTTGTTTAAGGTTTCGTAGAATATACCGAAGGAATATTACTTGTAAATGGATGGATTCGTCGTTTTAACTAAGTTATGACTTAGAGTAGTCAACTCGCGGTCAGGTTTCGTTCTCGGAGCATGGTACGCATACAATATGCGAAATAGGGTTTTTTTAAGGTTTCGTAGAATATCTCTGAGGAATCTTACCTCGTGATAAATTCGTCGTTCTTACCAAGTTTCGAATTAGAGTAGTCAACTCACGGCCAAGTTTCGATCTCGGATGGGATACGCTTACAATATGCGTAAATAGGGATTTTAAAGGTTTCGTAGAAAATTTAGAAGCAATCTTACTCGTAAATGGATGGATTCGTCGTTTTTTACCAAATTTTTGAATTAGAGTAGTCAACTCACGGCCAGGTTTCGATCTCGGATCCTGATACGCATACAATATACAGAAATAGGGTTTTTTTAAGGTTTCGTAGAATATCTTGAAGGAATCTTACCTGTAAATGGATGGATTAGCCGTTCTTACCAAGTTTCTGACTTAGAGTAGTCAACTCGCGGCCAAGTTTCGTTCTCGGAGCATGGTACGCATAGAATATGCATAAATAAGGTTTGTTTAAGGTTTCGTAGAATATACCGAAGAAATCTTACCTGTAAATGGATGGATTCGTCGTTTTTACCAAGTTTCTGAATTAAAGTAGTCAACTCACGCCCAAGTTTCGATCTCGGATCCTGATACGCTTACAATATGTAGAAATAGGGATTTTTAAAGGTTTCGTAGAAAATCTAGAAGAAATCTTACCTGTAAATAATGGATGAATTCGTCGTTTTTACCAAATTTCTGAATTAGAGTAGTCAACTCACGGCCAGGTTTCGATCTCGGATCCTGATACGCATACAATATGCAGAAATAGGGTTTTTTTTAAGGTTTCGTAGAATATCTTGAAGAAATCTTACCTGTAAATGGATGGATTAGTGGTTCTTACCAAGTTTCTGACTTAGAGTAGTCAACTCGCGGCCAGGTTTCGCTCTCTGAGCATGGTACGCATAGAATATGCATAAATAAGGTTTGTTTAAAGTTTCGTAGAATATACCGAAGGAATCTTACCCGTAAATGGATGGATTCGTCGCTTTTACCAAGTTTTGACTTAGAGTAGTCAACTCGCGGACTGTGTTTCGATCTCGGATCTAGTACGCATACAATATGCGTAAATAGGAATTTTTAAGGTTTCGTAGAATATCTCGAAGGAATCTTACCTGTAAATGGATGAATTCGTCGTTCTTACCAAGTTTCTGACTTAGAGTAGTCAACTCATGGCCAGGTTTCGATCTCAAATCCTTATACGCATACAATATGCAGAAATATGGTTTTTTTAAGGTTTCGTAGAATATCTCGAAGGAATCTTACCTATAAATGGATGGATTAGTCGTTCTTACCAAGTTTCTGACTTAGAGTAGTCAACTCGCGGCCAGGTTTTGATCTCGGAGCCTGGTATGCATACATATATGCATAAATAGGGCTTGTTTAAGGTTTCGTAGAATATCTCGAAGGAACCTTACCTGTAAATGGATGGATTCGTCATTTTTACCAAGTTTCTAACTTAGAGTAGTCAACTCGCGGCCAGGTTTCGATCTTGGAGCCCGGTATGCATACAATATACAGAAATAAGGTTTGTTTAAGGTTTCGTAGAATATCTCGAAGGAATCTTACCTGTAAATGGATGAATTCGTCGTTCTTACCAAGTTTCTAAACTTAGAGTAGTCAACTCACGGCCAGGTTTCGATATCGGATCCTGGTACGCATACAATATGCAGAAATTGGGTTTGTTTAAGGTTTCGTAGAATATTTCGAAGGAATCTTACCTTGAAATGGATGGTTTCTTCGTTCTTACCAAGTTTCTGACTTAGGGTAGTCAACTCGCGGCCAGGTTTTGATTTAAGAGCCTGGTATGCATACATTTATGCAGAAATATGGGTTGTTTAAGGTTTCGTAGAATATCTAGAAGAAATCTTACCTGTAAATGGATGGATTCGCCATTCTTACCAAATTTCTGAATTAGAGTAGTCAACTCGCGGCCAGGTTTCGATTCGCCATTCTTACCAAATTGCAGAAATATGGTTTTTTTAAGGTTTCGCAGAATATCTCTAAGGAATCTTACCTATAGTTTGTTTGTCGTTATACCGAATTTGAAGTTCGAATCGATGTTGAGCTTCATATTTATCGATTTTGATGATGTATCATGCTAAGTTTGAAGTTAGAACCCTCTCATAGCTTCGTGGTTCATAGATTGTATGCCATATACTGAGTTTGAAGTCGAATCGACATCGAGCTTCATAATTATCGATTTTGATGATGTATCATCCTATGTTTGAAGTCAGAACCCTCTTAGAGCTTCTTGGTTCATAGTTTGTAAGTCGTTATACCGAATTTGAAGTTCGAATCGACACTGAGCTTCATATTTATCAATTTCGATGATGCATAATGATAAGTTTGAAGTCAGAATCCTCTCTGAGCTTCTTGGTTCATAGTTTGTATGTCGTTATACCACATTTGAATTTCGAATCAACACTGAGCTTCATATTTATCGATTTCGATGATGTATCATGCTAAGTTTGAATTCAAAACCCTCCTGAGCTTCTTGGTTCACGTTTGTATGTTGTTATACCAAATTTGAAGTTCGAATCAACACCGAGCTTCATATTTATCGATTTTGGTGTTGTATCCAACCAAGTTTGAAGTCATAACCATCCTGAATTTCGTGGTCCATCTCTAGTAATCTTATAACCAGAGTTTACCACTATGAACTAATTAAAGCTACTTCATGACTTGTATGACTTGTCAAAATTACTTCATGACCTATGTGACTAGTCGAAATTCAAACTGGAAGCACAGAGAGAAAGCACAAAAACACAAAGAGAAAGCACAAAGAAACACACCAATTATCGAATTCATTTTTCATTTTCCCGATTCATTCTTATATATTTTTTGGATTTTTTATATCGTAATGTCGATAACAATGTCCTAAATTTATTAATATTTTTTTTGGATTTTTTTTTCATGTCGAAGGTTGATAATTAAACCGAAAACATGAGTTCGTATTAACACAAAGAGAAAGCACAAAGAAAACACATTTTTCTTGATCCGTATGACACTCTTAACTTAAATCTATACCGTCCAAATATTTTCATAATCCGTATGACCTCATCCTACCACATCTTATCCGTTCAAATTCTTTTAGATAAAACGATTTTTTTTTTCTCTCACTTATCTTCATTCACTCACTTTTCCCTCGTCTCTCATCTTCCCTCCCCAGAAAAAAAAAACCCTAACTCAAATTCTACATCTGAACAAACTAAACCAATCTCACATCGATTATTTGATGGTTCTTTGAAATTTCAATGGCTTCTTTGAAACTCTCCTTTTTACTTTCTTCTTTTTCGTTCTTAAAAAGATGGGTTTTGAAGGATGGTTCTGATGTTCATGGGGTTTGATGGAGATGACGGTTCTGAATCTGGGAAAGAGGGAAGAACTACCGCTGAGATAGGTTTGGTGAACACGATATGATGAGAAAGAATTAATAATTGATGTGTGAGTTTTAATAAAGATTAGAGAATCTAGGGTTTCTGTTCTTTCCCAAAATAGATATTAGGGTTCTTGGATGTAATTGAATCAAGTGACTAAAATTGAAATTGGGGTTTTAGGGAAGGATTAGAGATGGGTATGTTGATTTGAAAATTTGATTGATGTTGTGAAGATGTTAATGAAGAAATTGAAGAAGCTGTTAATCAAATTTGAAAATTTGATTGATGTTGTTTGTTTCTATGCATCTTGGAATGGATTCTCTTGGGTTCTTGTCATTATCATATTCATCTGCAAAAGGAACGAAATTTCCATCAAAATCGGTGAGTTTTTTTCATTCTTTTTTTCTTTATGTGTGAAATCGGTGGGTTCTTGTCATTAACATTTACAGCTTATCTGGGTGTCTCTGGTATGATTATCATGGCATTTACTTTTAATCATCTGTTTCGAGTCTAAGAAAAAAGGGTTTTTTTATGGGCTCAATTTCTTAATTTTAAAAAGAAAAATTGGGGATTTTTCTCTGATCCACTTGGTTGTGTTTTGAATGCTTGTGGATGGGAGTTTTTCTTTTGGGTTTCGCAATTCGATTTTGTTACTTGTGATTTTTGTTATTACAAGTGCACATGACGAATTTGGGTAATTGATTCGTGGTTTTTCTATAATCAATTAGAATATAATCTAGAGTTTGCAATTTGAAAACATCAATCTCATTGTTATCTTTTCATCAATCAATTAGAATATAATCAACTTCTTAGCTCAAAGCTATTGAATTCTTAGTTTTTTTTAGTGACGGAGTAGAGTCGACTCGGGTGTACCTTGTCTTATGTACATAAATCTCTGCAAACTCCAAACTAAGAAGTTGGTCATGTTATTCTGAGCTTCCACTTACTCTAACTCAAGATTCTTGTTTATTATAGAGCTTTGCACTGGAGAAATTGAATGTGAAGAAATGTTTCATGCTTGGTGCTAAGGAGCTGTCAATTATATGGAGAGGTACACCCAAGTACTGGAGGTGGACAGAATTCCCTGGATTCAGGTATTCACATTTTCCAATTCTCTTTTGTTACTGGTGTTCTTAATTTACAAAGTGGTCTGACTTTTGTTCCCATTTTGCAGGTTTGCCGAGGTGGCTGAACTGCTATGCGTATGTTGGCTCAAATTCAGTGGGAAGCTTCAAACACGATTGTTGTCCTGTAAGACCTTGTATGGAGCCTACCTGTGGTCGAAGTTTGTGGAAGGTGCATATGGATTTGATCACCCACCCGCATAGGCTGAAGTAAAAGTCATTGGAGGAGCTGGTAACAACAACATTGGGGCTAGTGGAGAGAGACCTTCTACTTGGTAGTTGTAGGCGTCAATTGCAGGTTGCACCACATCGTATTGGACTTATCGGCGCAGTTTAGTCACATATTGAGGCCAGCTCCATCCATGTCAAGATGGGAGGGACCAGTTTCCAGGAGAAAAACGATGGATGGATGGAGATTGAGATGGGTCATTTCTACGACGATGGCGGGAAGACAGGGAAGGCGCCGAGGTACAGATGTTTGGTCAGTAAACAAGATGTTTGGACGAACGACTAGAAAATGCTTGAGAATCCGAGAGGTGCAACAATGAGAGAGAACACTCGGCAATGAAAAATGGACGGAGTTGCAGAACATCAAGGACGTGAGTCAGTTTATAGATCAAAGATGAAACAAATTTTCAATGACATACTATAAAGCTCACCCAACTGCAGAGCCCGACACCGATAGAGAAACAAATTCACGCTCCGGCTCCAATAACGAATTATGGAGCTTAGATTTGGAATTTTTCATGAGATACAACACAGTTCATTAACTGTAAGTGCCCCCACCAATATTATCTTATGCCCACTTCTTAAACACGTAATAATTGTTGACACTTGCTTGAGTGAGAACTGTAACCAGCAGGAGATAATCTAGTTCCTTATATTTGGGATTTGAGTCTTTGCTGTATCATATTATAATCTCTTGAAATTCCACTCATGTCTCTCTACTTATGAAAAATTGCATGTTTTTCTTAGAATTAGTTTAGGGCTTCTGTTATTCCATACGTTTGAAGATTAACCTTGTTTCATGTTCTCCATGGATATGGATAACCTTGTCATCTTTATTTGCAGACCGCTGATTTGTATATTGTGCTGGTAAGGAATTTACTTGAGTTACTATGACTAACAATTATGCGAGTGTTTGATTTTTTTTGTCTTCTATTTTTATATTGACTGGAATCCTTGATATGTTTCAGCTGCCATATCTTCTTTGTTGAATGATTGGAGTGGGATCTGTTGTACTTGAAGAGTACCGCCGATTTGCAAAAATGAAGCTATGCCAACCGATATGAAGTTCATTGAGAACTATGACTCTTCACGTCTAATACAGTGCCTCTACGGTATAATCTACCGCTATGTTGCTCATAATCGTCGTTTGGTTTACCAAGAAGAAAGTGTGTAGCAAAAGCGGATCACTTCAATTTAGCAATGTAACCTGAGACTACCATATCGGAACGTGTATGCTACTGCCACATTTTCAGGGGAGGCCAATATCTGCGTTTTACGATTTATATATGATAGTTTTAGTCTTGTTCAAAGAATCTATAATTTTTTATTTTTTTTTGTTGTTGCGCAACACACTTTCATACAAGGTGATTTGAAGTTAGCTAGGTAATGCAATTGGAGTGGCAGGTTAACTTGAATGAATGTAAATGTGTTACACTGGCAGGTTAATGTGAATGTAAAATACTTTCGGCAATTCGGTTTCACCTATAAATTTTTTTTCAAAATATTTTTATTCACACAACTTCTAATAAGAGTTGTGTTCCATATTTCAACTACACAAACCAAAGGTTGTGAAAGAATGTATTTGCGATATAACTAGGTGATGTCCAACATAGTTCTACAACTCTAACAAGTGTCGTGCAAATCTTATTCATAATAGTAATAAGAGTTGTTACATATTTCTACAATACACATCCTAAGTTGTCTAAGATAGTCCTTCAACTTATACAAGTGTTGTGTTACATATTTCTACGATACGCATCATTTGTTGTGTAAAATAGTCCTACAACACAAGCAAGAGTTGTGTTAGGCTTTCAAAAAAAATCGAAAGAGAATCACAACTTTGGATAAATATTGTCGAACCATGAATCACATCACACTTTACAACTCTTATCCAAGCATTGTAGAAAAGCTTGGACTTTCTACAATACCCCACCTACACAACGCATAAAATTGTGTTGTCGTAGGTGTACTACAACGCTAATAAAGTGTCGTCAATGATGATTTTTCCCGTAGTGCATTACTTTGCCGTTTATTGGTCCCGGCATTGTAGAATAATTGTAGACAATGCCGGTACTGATGATTCTATGTTGTATTTCAGTACATCTATGCTGGCATCAAATATGAAAGTGACTTGTTTTATATTTATTTCGTGTTTGTTTTGATATAGGGCTAGAGCCAAGGAAGCTAACAAAGGAAAAACTAAAGATGCTGGCATTAAGAAAAGAAAGAAGGATGGTCTTGGTACTCCTCAGTCTCTGCCACCTCGAGAGAAAGAACAAGGTCGCAAAAAGCGTTTGGGGGCAGATACAAGAGGGAAAATTTGGTAGAGTGGTGACTGTAGTCGACTCATAATTCGTGAACCTACTGGAATGGGGTTGAGCACAATGAGCTAGATGATGAGCAAGATGAAGAGGAAAATGAGGAGGAAGATAATGAAGTTGATGCAAGTCAATTAGCAACCCAAAGACAAGTTTCAGAGGAAGATGGTGGGTCAAGTCAAAAAATGACACAAGGCAAAGGGAAAGGCAAAGGCAAAGTTAAAGTTAAAGGTTCGCACCTTCCTCATACTGATGACATGATACCTGACCTTGATCGTGGTAGAATTTGGGGTGAAGCTTCGGATCCGCCTTAGTGGGTTCAAACAAGGCATGACAAGCTTTTGTCACATTTTGACGTATATGATATGTACATAGGAAATTTTTTGCATCCAGGAAGACGTCGGATATTGCATTCATTAAAGCGTCATCTTGATCGGTTATGATGACCCTCGGAAGATGATTTTCCCGGAAGAGTAATTTCGATTGTCGTAATGCCCAATTATAATTGTAATCCCTCTCGTTTTACATTAAACACCAAGCCAATGTGAATGATACCTTGTCCGATGTTTGCCCCACGATGTTGAACAACAGCATATTGTATTTGTTTGTCTTATAGGTACAATCCATCATAAGAACACCAAAACATGTATGAGCCAATTTTGCAAGCAACGGATGCGAAATGAATATTTGAAGGGGCTTGTTTTCCGGCCCTCTTTTAATGATACGCATGTAGTTGTGATCCCAAACAATCTTCTCAAATTCTTGCATAACGTTCCTCCCTTCCCATTCCACCCTTCTAATAGTTGTTTATGCGCTATAAATTGTACTTAGAGAAGACACATTCGTCTCATCCTTTTCCTTGAAGCCTCTGAGAATTTGCCTTGGTTTGATACATGCTTTGGTCAATCTCTTTACATCCTCCAATTCATGAGGTTTTAGCTTCGCAACTAGGGAGTGACCAACAAAATCTTTCGGATCCGGGTGGTTATGACGGCTGAACCACACCATACAATACCATTCATTGTCCTCGTCTCTTAGATTGAATACAAGCTTAAAGGGGCAATTATCCTTCCTCGTACGAGTCTTGTATACCCTATTAGTCTTCTTTGGATATACATAACCCTTTCTCTTGTGGATATTCTTCTCCTTGTATACCCCACTTCTCTCGCGAACCATCTCCAAACGGATCTTTGAACCTTGGGTATTCCTCACCAACACACACATGTTCTTAAGAGCTGACTCTTTAGTCCAAGAAATTGCTTCATTTGGAGATTTTATTCCCTACATAAGGACAACAATGAGAGATTATAAGGTTCATTACAAGCAATCCATTAGTAAAGTTCAAGATACTAGGTGAAAAGTATTCTTTGGTAACATACCAGAGGCATTTTATAGTATTCCGACGTATCCCAACCAAGCGGTCTTGCATTTGTTGGACCAATATATGTCACAACCTAAGGATCGAATGAAAAGTAAATAAATTAGTGTTGATGGTGGTTTTTAAACAAGGGGTAAAATCGTAAAACCCCATGACCTAGTGTTACCCGCAACACATTAACTAAGAGCATTTAACTCAGGTGTAAATAATTAATAGGGGTATTTTTTTACAAAATACCAGATTAGGGTTTTCGACACAGAAACCTAATTCCAAAACTAAGCCGCACACTGCGCACCATGGCAACAATGCCAAACTAAGTCGCACACTGCGCGCCACTACAACAACGCCAAACCAAGCCGCACACTGCGCACCATGGCAACAATGCCAAACCAAGCCGCACACTGCGCACCACGGCAACCATGCCAAACCAAGCCGCACATCTGCGCACCACGCAACCATGCTAAACCAAGCCGCACATGCGCACCACGGCAACAATGCCAAACCAAGCCGCACACTGCGCGCACCACGCAACCATGCCAAACCAAGCCGCACATCGCGCACCATGGCAACAATGCCAAACCAAGTCGCACACCGCACGCCATGGCAACAATGCCAAACCAAGCGCACCCTCGCGCGCCACCAGCAACAACGCCAAAACCAAGCCGCACATCGCGCACCATGGCAAAAGAACGCCAAAACTAAACAGCATTTCACACTCATTGGCAACCATGCCAAACTAAGCCGCTATGCCATTGGCACATGCCAAAGATAGCGCCCTAGGCTTGCAAAACGTGCAACTAGGTCAACATGGCCGTACGTGCCATTGGCACATGCCAACGCGTACCACAAGCCATATTTCCAAGCCGCTATGCCATTGGCACATGCCAAATATAGCGCCTAGGCTTGCAAAACGTGCAACTAGGTCAACATGGCCGCACGTGCCATTGGCACATGCCAACGCGTACCACAAGCCATATTTCCAAGACGCTATGCCATTGGCACATGCCAAATATAGCGCCTTAGGCTTGCAAAACGTGCAACTAGGTCAACATGGCCGCACGTGCCATTGGCACATGCCAACGCGTGCCACAAGCCATATTTCCAAGCCACTATGCCATTGGCGCATGCCAAATATAGCGCCCTAGGCTTGCAAAACGTGCAACTAGGTCAACATGGCCGTACGTGCCATTGGCACATGCCAACATGCTCGCTGGTAGCTTTTTCCTACCAAGGCCACGACCCTAATGGCCACGCATGCCATTGGCACATGCCAACATGCTCGCCGGGTAGCTTTTCCTACCAAGGCCACGGCCCTAATGGCCACGCATGCCATTGGCACATGCCAACATGCTCGCTGGTAGCTTTTCCTACCAAGGCCACGGCCCTAATGGCCACGCATGCCATTGGCACATGCCAAACACACACGCTGGTAGCCTAACTTGCAAACCGTGCAACCTACCACCAAGGCATTCCGCACATGCCATTGGCACATGCCAAACACACACTGTAACACCCCGTGTTTTTAGCATGGCGCATGCTAAAAGATGCGCCATTTTCTTGTGATGAAGCTTCATCCAAAGCTTCCTTTGCATGGTGAGATGCATTTGGCCCCGGGCATATATGGTGCCAAGTAAGGCACATCGCATATGCATATTGGCTAAGGCCAATATGGCATTGGTTGGAAGCTACATTGGCCAAGAGCCAATCTTGCATCAAATGATGCATTAGGTCAGTTGGGTAGATGACCTTGGCAGAGGACGCCAACATGGCGGGACATCGGGTTGGCAGAGTACGGCCAACATGGCCGGACATCGGGTTGGCAGTGGACGGCCAACATGGCCGGACATCGGGTTGGCAGTGGACGGCCAACATGGCCGTACATCGGGTTGGAAGAGGACGGCCAACATGGCCGGACATCGGGTTGGCAGAGGAAGGCCAACATGGCCGGACATCGGGTTGGCAGAGTACGGCCAACATGGCCGGATATCGGGAAAATACATGGCAACGGCCATGAATAGTAAATGGGGGAGTTGATGAAATATTTTTGGTCCCCAAATTGAGTTCTAAAAATGTCAAATTAACATATATAGGGAGGGGTAGTTGGTTGAAGTGCATATGCGGACTATGTACCAAGTAAGCTTCATAGCTTAGTTTAAGAGTATAAATGATGCCTAAGGCTCATTTATAGTTGCGTAGCCTCGCGAAGAGGGCATTTGATGCTTAGGCATCATTATGCCATATTATGGACCAAACATGCATCACTTGATGCATTCCGACGGAACGGCCTATACGGACTAGGCCATTTCCATTATTGCTTGGACACGGCCATGCAAACGAGTTGGCTTAAGTTTCGTCCCTTCGTGATGAACTACGGTTCGTGCTTGATCCCTTTAGAGTAGGGAAGGGTACGTAGGCAGCCGCAATGAGTTGCAGATTGCCGGTCCAAAGACGTTGGCCCCTCATATCATCTAAGCTCGGAGCTCGACGCAAGAGATGATTGTGGCCAGACTTGATGAGGCTTAGTTGCATGCCGTAAGTGGATGCTCATACTTCCTATCAAGCTATAAAGAGTTGGTAAGAAAGCTAACTTAGGAAATGGCAAGGGCTTGGTGCAGCCTACGCCAAAGTCCAAGGCTTATACCGGACAATGACGGATGCTCACTAGCTAGGGAATTCAGTGATGAATTCCTACGTAAAGGCAAAGCCGAGAGATGCATGAAAATGCATTGGCATTGGCCTTATGGCCGTAAACCCTTTGCAGAACAAGGGTAAGTTGGAACGGTGTGGAAGCTAAGTTAGCTGCGTCATGCTCCATGAGCATGCTTGCAAGGGCAAATGGACGTGCATTTGCCTAGCTTTAAAGGCCCGGATCGTAGCTTCATCATGGCGCACCTGGGAGTTACGGCCTGCGGGGCAACGCGCCAAAGGCGTAATTTTCCGGTCCGTCGCAGATGGTATCGAGCAAGTTCCGAGAAAACTCTAGGGACTTGTGCGGAGTGGACTCATTGGCGAGTATTTTCCTTGATGGAAACTTAAAGTTGGAGAGTAGGCCAACTTCTCGCTACGGGAAAGAGTTTGTAATCACGAGCCGTTACTTTGCAAATCGAGTTGAGCTTGTATAAGTACCGTGAGTTTGCCAGCCTCTCGTGGCACCCCGCTACGAGCATCCAGGAAGACCGTCCGGGGACGGTGGGTAGACAATGGGACCGATCATCCCCACACGTGGCACCGGCCAAGGGTGTGCGTTGTCGTGCCCGGCTAGCATCCCACTTACGAGTGGCAACCCGTAAATCCGTCGTGGACGGTGGCTTGCATCCAACCGCACCGGCATTAGAGATTGGTCCTCACGGTGTTGCGTTGAGTTTTGCCTTGTCATTTCGATTACATCTTTCAACTTGTGAACCTTAGGGATTCCCGGGTGGTAGTATGGGATGCTATCTAGGATACCTTGTCGAGATATCCTCTTGGCACCGGCCAATTGCGATTCTTGTTTTGTTGTGGGCACTTTTGGATTCCCGGGCGGGTGGTATGGGACATGTGCTCGTAAGGTCTAAATTGTTGTTCATGACGACTTGAAGAAACCCGTGATTTCGAGCTTCGGTATGGGACTTTTGCTCAGAAATCCAACTCGAAGAGATTGTCCACAATAGTTTTGGTTTTGAATTTCGGGGACGAAATTCTTTGAAGGGTGTGATAATGTAACACCCAGTGTTTTAGCATGGCGCATGCTAAAAGATGCGCCATTTTCTTGTGATGAAGCTTCATCCAAAGCTTCCTTTGCATGGTGAGATGCATTTGGCCCTCGGGCCATATATGGTGCCAAGTAAGGCATTATCGCATATGCATATTGGCTAAGGCCAATATGGCATTGGTTGGAAGCTACATTGGCTAAGAGCCAATCTTGCATCAAATGATGCATTAGGTCATTGGGTAGATGACCTTGGCAGAGGACGGCCAACATGGCCGGACATCGGGTTGGCAGAGTACGGCCAACATGGCCGGACATCGGGTTGGCAGTGGACGGCCAACATGGCCGGACATCGGGTTGGCAGTGGACGGCCAACATGGCCGTACATCGGGTTGGAAGAGGACGGCCAACATGGCCGGACATCGGGTTGGCAGAGGACGGCCAACATGGCCGGACATCGGGTTGGCAGAGTACGGCCAACATGGCCGGATATCGGGAAAATACATGGCAACGGCCATGAATAGTAAACGGGGAGTTGATGAAATATTTTTGGTCCCCCAAATTGAGTTCTAAAAATGTCAAATTAACATATATAGGGAGGGGTAGTTGGTTGAAGGTGCATATGCGGACTATGTACCAAGTAAGCTTCATAGCTTAGTTTAAGAGTATAAATGATGCCTAAGGCTCATTTATAGTTGCAGTAGCCTCGCGAAGAGGGCATTTGATGCTTAGGCATCATTATGCCATATTATGGACCAAACATGCATCACTTGGATGCATTAACGGAACGCCTATACGGACTAGGCCATTTCCATTATTGCTTGGACACGGCCATGCAAACGAGTTGGCTTAAGTTTCGTCCCTTCGTGATGAACTACGGTCTCGTGCTTGATCCCTTTAGAGTAGGGAAGGGTACGTAGGCAGCCGCAATGAGTTGCGCATTGCCCGGTCCAAAGACGTTGGCCCTCATATCATCTAAGCTCTCAGCTCGACGCAAGAGATGATTGTGGCCAGACTTGATGAGGCTTAGTTGCATGCCAGTAAGTGGATGCTCATACTTCCTATCAAGCTATAAAGAGTTGGTAAGAAAGCTAACTTAGGAAATGGCAAGGGCTTGGTGCAGTTTACGCCAAAGTCCAAGGCTTATACCGACAATGACGGATGCTCACTAGCTAGGAATTCAAATGATGAATTCCCTCACGTAAAGGCAAAGCCGAGATGCATGAAAAATGCATTGGCATTGGCCTTATGGCCGTAAACCCTTTTGCGGGACAAGGGTAAGTTGGAACGGTGTGGAAGCTAAGTTAGCCGCGCGTCATGCTCCATGAGCATGCTTGCAAGGGCAAATGAACGTGCATTTGCCTAGCTTTAAAGGCCCGGATCGTAGCTTCATCATGGCGCACCGGGGGAGTTACGGCCTGCGGGGCAACGCGCCAAAGGCGTAATTTTCCGGTCCGTCACACACACGCTGGTAGCCTAACTTGCAAACCGTGCAACCTACCACCAAGGCATTCTGCACATGCCATTGGCACATGCCACACACGCCACTAGCAGCTCTGGCATTGCCACTTACACTCAACATACAACCTACCACCAAGGAATTTCGCACATGCCAATGGCACATGCCACACGCGCCACTAGCAGCGCCACTTGCACTTAAGGTGCAACCAACGAGATATCAACACAAACTGGGGGATGCTTTCCAGGGTTTTGGTTTGGCGGTCACAGCTTGCTGCGTACACTACGCTCACATTAAGAAAGCGTGAAAAGGAATAAAGCGGTCAAATAAATGAGGAAATAATGGTGAAAACGTTTTCACCCATTAACACCATGCGGTTAACACCTCCTCCCATTATTTCACCCTTTACTCTCTTCCTTCATGAGACCAGGGTACGTTTCAATCTCGACTTGTATAAATAGGTCTTACCTATTTCCACCGCACAACAAGTCTCGGTCAGAGAAAAATACTACACTCTCGTAAAAGGCAACTTTGCAAGATCTCCAAAAGCTTTCATCTCTTGCAAGCTTCCTAAGCATTCACTTTCTCGATACAAGTCGAGACACTACTCTCCCGTAACTATTCTCGGTTTCAACACCTTTCTTTGCTTCCTCCCCAAATCAACCCTTCTCCTTCACTTTGTGGCCGAAGCAAGTCCTGGAACGGCCATTTCTTGGTTTAGGCCGGACTTGTACAGATTGATCTCTCGAATCTACAAAGTGCTCACGTGCAAAGACATTTGTTTAGGGTTTAAACCAGCTTTCTCACTCACCCACCGAGTTTCATCGAAATCGGCGTAAACGATTTTCACCCATAAACAATTGGCGACCACAATGGGAGGATTGATCTATCGGCTACAATGTCGATCTGTCGATCTCGTTTTTCACCCGAGATGTCAAGATGGTAGGGAAGGCGACTCGATCCGACTCAACTACCAGACGACCCGGTTACTGAAGTTGCAAAACTACACGAGAAAACTAGGGACTCGTTGAAGATGCTACTAGCGATTGGGGACTTGCGACTCAGTCCGACTCAACCGCCAGACAACCCGGTTACGCTGCAAAACTACACGAGAAAACTGGGACTCGTTGAATACGCTACCAAAGAATTGGGGACTAATCAAGCGATGCTACCAAAGAAACCGCCTTTTACATGAAGAGGGGCATGTTCGCAAAAACCTATGAAGTGAGTAAATTCAGATCTACGCAAGATATACGATTTGTTTTAGGTTTTTAGTAAAACCATTATACTACCGAGTATTGTGCCTATTGCTAGCACACACTTTCATAAAAACAATATTTCTTTCCCAAAACATAATCGTAGTCATATTATCAAAACCATTCATCCCGTAAATAATCCAATATCCTCAAAAGTTACCACTGCCTACCAAAATCGGTCAAACTTTGAACCAGACATCCTAGATGTCTTTCAAAAAAAAAGAGGAAAAGAACCTAAATGAAAGTTTAACAGAGAAACATTCAAGGAAAATCATCCAACAGAGGTCTGTTCTTCTTGGAGAAAGTCAACTTTGTATCTTCAAGAGCCTCTCTCTTCATAGTCAACAACTTGGAAAGCTTTTCGAGTTCTACCTCCCGTCGTGCAATCTCCTCACGGAAAGGCTTTCGATTGTCGCATCTTTCAACTTTTGATCTCAAAGAAGGCCTTCAACAAACCACGAAGTGTTGAACTCCTTTTCTACGCACACGTCGCGTTGGTGCTCCTAGTCGGCAATAACGTCTTCGTAAACGTGTGACCAGGTCACCTCACGCATGTCCTCGATGGAAGATAAATCCTCTTCCACACGCTTAACCAACCAAGCAAATCGACTAGTGACCTTCTTGGTTGTGGCCGTATGTCTTTACTTCTCCCAGATTCTGTGTACAACGCCTCATACTTAGCCAAAGACCGTGCCAAGCCAATGGTCCACACCATACCGAAATCCAAGCCGGCATCCATGCCTAACCAGCCCACACCAAGTCGGGCGCCATTCCAAGACGATCCAGCGCCTACCGACGCTGCGTTTCCCAGATATGCGCTTGCCAGACGCGCATGCCAGCGCTGCGAAGCGCTGGGAGATGCGCTTACCCGATGCGCTTGCCGACGCGCTTGCCGAAGCGCGCTTCCAAGCGCTTGCCGACGCGCTTGCTGTAAGCGCTTTCCGAAGCGCTTGCCGACGCGCTTGCCAGTGCACACATACCGCACGCGCATGCCAGCCACAAGACCACACTTTGTGCTAACAGTTTGCATCCTTCAGCGCTAACATCTTGCGCCCTTCCAAAGACCATCCTCGCCCTTCGAAACAGCGCCATAGCTCCAAAGACTTTCGTGATCAAAACCGTGTCATCTCTGCACGATACACTTACGATCACCAGAACCAGAGCCACTTCCTCCACCCCAACGGTTCTTCAAGCATGGAAGCTCCAACAGTCACCAGAGGCGCTATTCCACCATCAGGGCAAGATACTTTGGAAGATGGGGAAGAAGCCGACCTCCTTTTAGCAGATCGTTGATTTGATGAAAAGGCAAAAGATACTTCAAACAGACGCGCATTTATAGATGAAGAGGCTCGCGTTGCTCTTGAACGCCGTAGAAGGGGATAAGCTATCCAATTTCGTCACACGTGAAGATCAGAAAGACTTCTCCAAAATCGAAAGCAAGGGAAATCAACAACTCTCCCGAGTTCACGGAGACCCTTCTTCCATTAGGACCCGCATAATGGGAACTTCGCCCACAAAGTCGCACAGTTTATGATGAAACAGCTTATGTGAGATTCTATATTTCTCCGAGGCGTAGCGTCAAGGCATATTTGCACCCTCAACCGCACTACATCAGAAAGTAGGCATTTCCGGCCTGGGAAGCCATTCCCAAACCCCAACCTCTCTTAGAAAGCACGATCGATGATGTAATCGGGGACTCCTAACCTCATCTCTTGAGGGATGTCAAGTTTGACAGAACGTGACGCGGCCTCCGACTTCAAAATGGTAGCCGTCAAGGCTCTGAGAGTTGCAAGATGTCGTTTCAACGTTCTCTCCATAAGTAACTACGCATAAACGTTCTCCAGCAGCGGCTTCGCTTCAACGTTCGCTTCAACGCCACTCCTTCCTGCAAAGGGTCGTGCAACCACACTCCCCATATCAAGGAACGAGCCACAGCCAGCCAATCTTCGTAGTCATGGACACCTTTTAATCCATCTCGCCAAAACTCGTAATCATGGACAGTTTGCTCTCTTACGCATCCAGCCAATCCTTTTACTTCCACGGAATCCCATAGAATATCAGCCAACCTACTTTGTTACCACGACAATGTAGTTTCTCCTGATTACATCTCCTACCAAGAATTTTTGCCCCTCATTCGTTGATACCAGCCAGAGCTTCACCGCAGCAACAATTACTACAAAGATGGAAACACGTAAACCATACTTGAGAACGGAAGATATACACGGGATCCCTTCACTGTCAAAGCTACGAAGAACAGTCCACCAAAAATCCATACCCACAACAAGGTCCTCTACTCTTCAAGGGTGCAGCGCAAGAACATCATCACCTCTCTCGTCTGAAGACGCCTTCAACACTTTACGAGGCCGCGGAGGATCCCGAGCCCGCACTATCCGTAATATGTCATCATGTAATTTCGAGCATCCCAGTGTCACATCCAGTAAGACTACGGAAGGTTACATTCACGTATTCATCCATTCCATCATATCAAACCGAAGTATGACCGGGACTTCTCGCCGCATCCCATTTCGTAAGATAGAGCCCTAAATCAGCGTCCTCCAAGTCTCAGCAGCTTCAACAAGGACGGATTCGAAGGAAGGGGAACGACTAGGTCATCCTCGTCGATAACAGTGACGCATGCTCCAACAGATATCTCTCGCACAAAAGGGAAATTTTCCATTTATACAACAAGCGGCGGTAAAGTGTACGACAGTCCGCCAAAGAAGAAGAAAACATACCGAGAGAAATTCAACAAGAAGAACCTTTTCTCAAACGAAGGAGATGATGCAAATTGCGTTGGGTTTGAATACGTAACCTTTAAAAACGAAAGGAAGCAATGAGGGACATAACGCTTGCATTTTTTGGCATGAACGATGCCCTAATCGGGCCGCGCGTGAAGGAAACGCAAAATAAGGAAACTTTGCTATCGTGTAGAAACACCTACTCCCTCCTTGTTCACACCGATCCCATCAAGTCACGTCAAGAAGCACGCACAGCCTTCCCTACCTTGCGCCCGGTCCCACCAGCCTAGCACGCCGTTCCCAACTCACGCCAACTTCCCAACGTCGCCCAAGCCGCACCGGCCCCACCAATTGCACCGACTTCCTAATGGCCGCCCAAGTCACGCTTGCAAGCACGCACAGCCTTCCACACCTTGCGCCGGTCCCACCAGCCTAGCACACTCGCTTCCCAACTCACGCCAACTTCCCAACGTCGCCTAAGCCGCACCGGCCCCACCAATTGTGCCACTTCTCCCGATTTGTGCAAAACTACTAGAGGCAAGGATTCCAAATCCTATTTATAAAAGGTCGACAAGCCTCCTCAATTCTCTTTACGGTTTGTCGTTGATAGTTTGTCACCATCTTATGCTTACCTCGCAACAAAGCCCTTATTCCGAGCTAAGCAGGGGACTTAATGTTGATGGTGGTTTTTAAACAAGGGGTAAAATAGTAAAACCCCATGACCTAGTGTTACCCGCAACACAGTAACTAAGAGCATTTAACCGTGTGTAAATAATTAATAGGGGTATTTTTTTCAAAATACTGCATTAGGGTTTTCGACACGTAACCCTAATTCCAAAACTAAGCCGCACACGCGCACCATGGCAACAATGCCAAACTAAGTCGCACATCGCACGCCACCGCAATAACGCTAAACCAAGCCGCACATGCGCACCATGGCAACAATGCCAAACCAAGCCGCACACCGCGCACCACGGAAACCATGCCAAACCAAGCCGCACATCGCGCACCACGGGCAACCATGCCAAACCAAGCCGCACATGCGCACCACGGAACAATGCCAAACCAAGCCGCACATCGCGCACCATGGCAACCATGCCAAACCAAGCCGTACATCGCGCACCATGGCAACAATGCTAAACCAAGCCGCACATCGCGCGCCATGGCAAGAATGCCAAACAAGCCGCACTTCGCGCGCCACCGCAACAACGCTAAAACCAAGCCGCACACATCGCGCACCATGGCAAGCAACGCCAAAACCAAACTACATATCACACTCATTGGTAACCATGCCAAACTAAGCCGCTATGCCATTGGCACATGCCAAAGATAGCGCCTAGGCTTGCAAAAACGAGCAACTAGGTCAACATATCACGTGCCATTGGCACATGCCAACACGTACCACAAGCCATATTTCCAAGCCGCTATGCCATTGGCACATGCCAAAGATAGCGCCCTAGGCTTGCAAAACGTGCAACTAGGTCAACATGGCCGTACGTGCCATTGGCACATGCCAACGCGTACCACAAGCCATATTTCCAAGCCGCTATGCCATTGGCACATGCCAAATATAGCGCCCTAGGCTTGCAAAACGTGCAACTAGGTCAACATGGCCGTACGTGCCATTGGCACATGCCAACGCGTACCACAAGCCATATTTCCAAGACGCTATGCCATTGGCACATGCCAAATATAGCGCCCTAGGCTTGCAAAACGTGCAACTAGGTCAACATGGCCGACGTGACATTGGCACATGCCAACGCGTGCCACAAGCCATATTTCCAAGCCACTATGCCATTGGCGCATGCCAAATATGGCGCCCTAGGCTTGCAAAACGTGCAACTAGGTCAACATGGCCGTACGTGCCATTTGAACATGCCAACATGCTCGCTGGTAGCTTTTCCTACCAATGCCACGACCCTAATGGCCACGCATGCCATTGGCACATGCCAACATGCTCGCTGGTAGCTTTTCCTACCAAGGCCATGGCCCTAATGGCCACGCATGCCATTGGCACATGCCAACATGCTCGCTGGTAGCTTTTCCTACCAAGGCCACGGCCCTAATGGCCACGCATGCCATTGGCACATGCCAAACACACACGCTGGTAGCCTAACTTGCAAACCGTGCAACCTACCACCAAGGCATTCCGCACATGCCATTGGCACATGCCAAACACACACGCTGGTAGCCTAACTTGCAAACCGTGCAACCTACCACCAAGGCATTTTGCACATGCCATTGGCACATGCCACACACGCCACTAGCAGCCTCCGGCATTGCCACTTACACTCAACATACAACCTACCACCAAGGCATTCCGCAAATGCCAATGGCACATGCCACATGCGCCACTAGCAGCGCCACTTGCACTTAAGGTGCAACCAACGAGATATCAACACAAACGGGGGATGCTTTCCGGGTGGTTTTGGTTTGGCGGTCACAACAGGCCAGACACTACGCTCACATTAAGAAAGCGTGAAAAGGAATAAAGCGGTCAAATAAATTAGGAAATAATGGTGAAAACGTTTTCACCCATTAACACCATGCGGTTACCACCTCCTCCCATTATTTCACCCTTTACTCTCTTCCTTCATGAGACTAGGGTACGTTTCAATCTCGACTTGTATAAATAGGTCTTACCTATTTCCACCGCACAACAAGTCTCTGGCCAGAGAAAAATACTACACTCGTAAAAGGCAACTTTGCAAGCTCTCCAAAAGCTTTCATCTCTTGCAAGCTTCCTAAGCTTTCACTTTCTCGATACAAGTCGAGACACTACTCTCCCGTAACTATTCCGGTTTCAACACCTTTCTTTGCTTCCTCCCCAAATCAACCCTTCTCCTTCACTTTGTGACCGAAGCAAGTCCTGGGAACGGCATTTCTTGGTTTAGGCCGGACTTGTACATGCATTGATCTCTCGAATCTACAAAGTGCTCACGTGCAGACATTTGTTTAGGGTTTAAACCAGTTTCTCACTCACCCACCGAGTTTATCAAATCGCTAAACGATTTTCACCCATAAACAATTAGTTACAAAAAAATTTAAACATCGTGGTCCCAAGATGTTTCACCAATGTTCCTAAGATGGTCGAATCGAACCAAACTGAAAACCAAATTTGAAATTCTTTCCGGCATTTAAATTTCATCTGAAAACAACGTCGGGAACATAGGTGCCGGCACGATCGTTATCTATGGTCCTGACCGGTACCCGTTTCCGGCGGAACCCATAATTCATACCATGCCGGTCCTTAGCTTTGGAAAACACTGCTTCATGTATGGTTTTTTTGTAGGTACCAGCATAAAAACGTTATAATTGAAGAATGCCGGTGTATGTGCCGGCATGCTTATTATCTAGGATTCCACGCCGGTAAACGGTTCCGGCGTGGTAGTTAAATAATTTACCATGTCGGTATTTAGCTTTGGAAGACACTACTTCCTGTATGTTTTTCATGCAGTACCGACATAGTAACCTTAGTGGTAGCATATTCCGTAGAATATTCTGTGGTGGGTAAAAAGTAACTTTCGTACCGGCATAGTTTTCTGGTTAAATACTATACCAGATTGAATTTCAAAATGAGGGATATCGGGATGCCAGCATGGCCCTAGCATGAATACTATGCCGGTATGGATGCTTCCGGCATTGTATTCATTCGACGTCCATGCCGGCAGCGAGCTTTTTCAACTGCAAAAATGGTGGATTCAAAGAAAAAAAAATAGATTTTCAACCTTTTAGCAGCTTTACCTGTGTATTGGGGATGCTTGAATGTTGTGTAAGTTTACTTTCTTGTGTAGGTTTTTCAAAAAACTCTCCATGCTCGTAAAAATCATCATTCAAGGGTTTTGGCTCAACAAAGAGTTGCAATTGTGAGTTGTTGTCATTAGCTGAAGATTCAAGATATGCTCCTTGTTGTAGTTGAGCTAAAGATTCAGCAGCAGCAATTGTCTCTTCACAATCATCCTCCATTTTCACCAAAAAAAGTTCCCTCTCAATTTTTCTTCCCTCCTACTCTCACCCACTCACCCAAATACAAATAAAAATACACACTAATCATTTAACAAATACTTAAGATTTTTCCTAATTATAATTAAAGACTAAACCTGATTAGTGAGGGGTAGATTAGGAATTATGTAAAATACTTAGACAAGGAGTGACCCTGATTTAATATTTGGATCAAGGTTTTGTCCTTTTCCTCTATCCCCCAATTAGCTTAAGTATCCCAATCGCGCGTTCTTTACAATGCCAAAGACCAAAGATCAAGACCTGTTTCCAGTAACAAGTACCACGTGTTGGGTAGGAGAACAAGTTAACTCCCGAAAATTGGACATAATTTTTACGCCGGCATGACCAAGCCTAGCACAAGCACAGCCCGTTCTTTACAATGCCATCATCTCTAAACTGTTAAATGTGGTATATATTTCTCCCACAAAGACAACTGCAACATTTACCGGCACCAGGTTTGCGAATACTTCTGCATTGATTAAGAATTATCAACGGGTTTGGTAAGTGGTAGACCGGTAGTGTAGGTGGGACCTACGATCACAGTACTTCATGGCGTGGCAAACCAGGAAGCTGTAACACGAGTTAGGTAGCATCAGATCATCTGTAGACGAGAAGGTAAGTAGGTTAAAGGAATGGTGATTAATGCAGACACGTCAGTGCTGTTGAATTCAGTACCATCCGGGGGCGGACAAAGACTTAACAACTCTGGAAGATATTTTCTCTGATGTCTACGGCAATGCTAGTGAAAATGACAAAGATACCCATCCTTAGTCGTTACCACTTCTCAGTAAAATCAGGTGTTATGGGCTCATGCACGATGGGAGCTGCCTCAAATCTCAATCTTTGGAAGAGATCGGCTGTGTTTCTTGTTAGAAACGCATTATGCATTTCGCTTTGTTGCAGAGAAATGCAAGAAAATTCAGCATTGGATAAAATAAAAAAAATCCACAAAAGAAATTTAAAAAATAGAAAATAGTAGGAAAGAAATGTTCTCTTGCACGAAATTTGCATGATTGATAAAGGCTGATACCGGAATTACTGGGGTTGATACCATTTAGCTGATCCGACGGTCAGGATTACTTAAGACCTTTTTGTCCTATATGAAATGGTATCAGCCCCTAATAATTTGGTATCAGTCTATATCAATCGTGGAAATTTGGGATCATAGTACTAAAATCAAGGTATCATTTATCTGAGCTGAGGGGCAAAAAAGGAAGATTAGGAAGGTTGTGTACAAACAAAATGTAACCCCAACCAACTTCTTAATTGTGCACGAGAAGATGCTGGTGGTACGGGTAAGTATGCCAACAAAAAATTAAGGGGGTGGTAGGTGAAGTGAAGGGTTAGTAGGAGCACCACCCAAGCCACCAAACAACAACACTCAAAACTCATAACAAGCAAGTATTTTTAGTCACTTCCTTCTCTTCTTGTTTACCATCCACATTCATTTCTTCTGTCTAAAGAGCTCTGATACTTCTTCTACTGTTAAGCAACAGTTCCCTAGCTAGTCATACCACTCTCAGAACTAGTAAGTTTCATTAGCAAATGACTTAGTTTGTTTTTTCATTTGCATAGTTTTATCTGTTCAATGATTCTTGAATTTAGTTATGGTTCAAATGATTTAATTACTTTGCTTTTTATTTTTGTGTTTGATCAGTGGGTGAAACTAAGGAAGTCGAGTCTGCTACTAAGACGGTACTCGTGGACGATATTCCATTTCCTCAAAACATCACCACTGCGAAACAATTGCCTCTGTTGGGACAAGGTATGCACCATCGCTTCTAGTTAACAGTTTGTTTATTTCCTGTAAAATTTGTCCAACAATTTTGACGGAAAAACTTCAGGAGACAGGAGTGACAACAATTTCATTTTGGGCTTAGACTTTGAAATTTGTAAAGGCCAATGGGCTGTTTAGGCTTAGATTTGGCACAGTTTTTCTTATGCCAGTCCAATGATATGATTGACAGGAATTACGGACATGGAGATACATTTTCTCCAGATCAAATTTACAGCAATTGGAGTTTACTTGGAACCAGAAATTGCTAGCCATTTGCAGCAATGGAAAGGCAAAACCGGAGCTGAGTTGTCCCAGGATGATGATTTTTTCGCCGCTGTAGTTTCAGGTAACCGAGTCCACACATCTTTGATGAATTACGCGTGATATGTTTTTGTTTAGTTGAAATGCTAATTATAAAATTGCGTATGTGATTTTGCAGCACCGGTGGAGAAGTATGTGAGAGTAGTTGTTATAAAAGAGATTAAAGGGTCACAATATATGTTGCAGCTTGAGAGCTGGGTGAGGGATGAATTGGCAGCGGCTGACAAGTACGAAGACGAAGAAGAAGAATCGCTTGAGAAAGTCATTGAGTTCTTTCAGTCTAAATACTTGAAGCAGCATTCTGTTATTAGCTTCCATTTCTCTGCTACCACACCTGCCGTTGCTGAGGTTCGTATCAGTTTGATTTACTATTAATTTTAGTTTTGCATTCTTTGTGCCTTTGCTAAAATGTGTATATATATATATATATATTTATGTGCAGATTGGGCTGGAAATAGAAGGACAGAAAGATCTGAAGATGAAAGTTGAGAACGGAAATGTAGTGGAAATGATACAGAAATGGTATTTGGGTGGGACTAGGGGAGTCTCCCCATCAACCACTCAGTCATTGGCAACCAGTCTTGGGGAAATACTACTCCAGTGATCGGAAATGGGCTTAATTGACTATGGGGATGTGTCCTTTGGTTCCATTTTCTTGTTTTGGTTCTTTGCTAATGAGCACTACATATTGTAATTCGACGACTTCATTGTCGCCACCAGATACTGTTGTGTTTCATAATAAAATTGAAGAATTCGGTTTGATTACAAAAGTCTTAACTGGGTGATAAAAATATTATTAACTCATCGTACTTAATTGTTATAAAAACTCCCAATGATTCAATGAAGTAAATTACAATTAAATTCAGTATACTTGGAGCAAGCTTACCCGATTGCTAAAGAAGCACGCTAGTCTTATATCGTTTGCAGGAAGTATATATATATGTTCTTTGTAATCTGATCAAGATATCAATGAGTAAGAATGGAAAATTCTGTATGAAACACATCAAATTAGTATATATATATGTTCTTTGCTAAAGAAGCACGCTAGTCTTATATCGTTTGCAGGAAGTATATATATATGTTCTTTGTAATTTGTACATCAAATTCTAGTCCTAGCTCCTAACCAACACACAGATGTGTAGATGTTTTCCAGGTCAACTGCAAAATTCTGTATGTACACAATAGGCGGAACCAGCCCATTGCAAGGGTGTGTATTTGCACCCCGGCCTAGCTGGCCAACTGAATTTTTTTTATTATATACAATCTTAATTTTGCTTATTTGCACCCCTGAAGTTTTATTTGCAACTAGAAGTGAATTTTTACACCCCATCTCTAAAATCTTGGCTCCGCCCCGTATAAACTTTTTTTTTGAAACGAAAAAGGATTTTATTAAGGGACAATTATAGAAGTTACATTCTTAGCATCCCCTGCTAACTAAAATCTGATTTCTTCTGGTGTATCAAAAACTCAAGTATGAGTTACACCATCAACTCTACCAAGTTTTGAAAGAATGTCCGCTACTTTGTTCCTTTCTTTGGGAATATAACTAAGTTTCCATGAAGTAAAAGAATAAAAAAACTATTTGATATCTTTGATCAGATTCATCAATCTCAAGTCCAAAACACCTTGATCTTTATTGACTGCATCTACTACTAACTTCGCGCCTTAGATGGAAATATGGTCGTAGATTGTTGCAGTGCCTTTGTTTTGGAAACCGTTGCAGCATGGCGTATTGGAATGGCAAGCATGGTTGGCATGCTTTAGCGAGAAGATGTGGCTGGCATGGTTTGCCATTGGCACAGGGGTGCGTCTAGCATGGTTGGCATGCCTTGGCGCGATTGTTGTGGATCGGCACCTGGTGCGCTAGAATGGTTGGCATGCCTTGGCGCGGTAGGTGTGGCTGGCATGGTTTTCCATTGGCACAGGGGTGCGACGAGCATGGTTGGGATGCCTTGGCACGGTAGGATGTGTCTGGCATGATGAGCCATTGGCATCGCAGTGTGAGAATTAGGGTTTTGGCTTGTCGAAACCCTAATTAGCATTAAAAAAAGGTACTCTGGTAATTTTCTCGTAGACAAATTAAATGGTTCAATAAATGTGCTTGGTTTGGAAATTATTACTCAAGTTCTGTGACGTCACTGTCTGACTAGGGTTTTACGACTTTAACCCTAAGTTAAAAACCACCATCAACATCTGCCCGGATCCTGGTGTTGATGGTGGATTTTAGACAAGGGGTAAAATCGTAAAACCCCATGACCTAGTGTTACCCGCACCACATTAACTAAGAGAATTTAACTCGTGTAAATAATTAATAGGGGTATTTTTTCAAAAATACCCGCATTAGGTTTTCAAACACGTAACCCTAATTCCAAAACCAAGCCGCATATCGCGCACCATGGTAACCATGCTAAACCAAGCCGCATATCGGCGCACCATGGCAACCATGCCAAACCAAGCCGCATACGCGCACCATGGAAACCATGCTCACCCAAGCCGCACATCGCGCACCATGGCAACCATGCCAAAACCAAGCCGCATATCGCGCACCATGGCAACCATGCTAAACCAAGCCGCATACTGCGCACCATGGCAACCATGCCAAACCAAGCCGCACTCTGCGCACCATGGCCACCATGCCAAAACAAGCCGCATACTGCGCACCATGGCAACAACGCCAAATTCCGAGCCGCTATGCCTTCGACCCACGACCAACATAGCGCCCTAGGTTTGCAAGACTTGCAACTAGGTCAACATGGCCGCACGTGCCATTGGCACATGCCAACACGTGCCGCAAGCCATATTTCTAAGCCGCTACGCCTTTGGCCCGCGCCAAACATAGCGCCCTAGGCTTGCAAGACTTGCAACTAGGTCAACATGGCCGCACGTGCCATTGGCACATGCCAACACGTGTCTCAAGCCATAATTCCAAGCCGCTATGCCTTTGGCCCACGCCAAACATATATAGCGCCCTAGGCTTGCAAAACATGCAACTAGGTCAACATGGCCGTACGTGCCAATGACACATGCCAACATGCTCGCTAGCTAGCTTCCTATCAAGGTCACGGCCCTAACGGCCCCGCATGCCATTGGCGCATGCCAACATGCTCGCTAGCTAGCTTCCCTATCAAGGTCACGGCCCTAACGGCCCCGCATGCCATTGGCACATGCCAACATGCTCGCTAGCTAGCTTCCTATCAAGGTCACGGCCCTAACGGCCCCGCACGCCATTGGCACATGCCAACATGCTCGCTAGCTAGCTTCCCTATCAAGGTCACGCCCTAACGGCCTCAAGCATGCCATTGGCACATGCCAACATGCTCGCTAGATAGCTTCCCTATCAAGGTCACGGCCCTAACGGCCCCGCATGCCATTGGCACATGCCAACATGCTCGCTAGCTAGCTTCCCTATCAAGGTCACGGCCCTAATGGCCCCGCACGCCATTGGCACATGCCAACATGTTTGCTAGCTAGTTTCCTTATCACGGCCCTAACGGCCACGCATGCCATTGGCACATGCCAACATACTCGCTAGTTGGTTTCCTATCAAGGTCACGGCCCTAATGGCCACGCATGCCATTGGCACATGCCAAACGCACACACTGGTAGCCTAACTTGCAAACCGTGCAACCTACCACCAAGGCATTCCGCACATGCCATTGGCACATGCCAAACGCACACGCTGGTAGCCAAAACTTGCAAACCGTGCAACCTACCACCAAGGCATTCCGCACATGCCATTGGCGCATGCCAAACGCACACACTGGTAGCCAAAACTTGCAAACCGTGCAACCTACCACCAAGGCATTCCGCACATGCCATTGGCACATGCCACACGCGCCACTAGCAGCGCCACTTGCACTCAAGATGCAACCAACACTCGAGACATCAACACAAACTGGGGGATGCTTCTTTAGGGTTTTGGTTTGGCGGTCACAAAGATGCGCCGTACACTACGCTCACTTTAAGAAAGCGTGAAAAGGAATAAAGCGGTCAAATAAAAGAGGAAATAATGGTGAAAAACGTTTTCACCCATTAAACCATGCGGTTACCACCTCCTCCCATTATTTCACCCTTTACTCTCTTCCTTCATGAGGCCAGGTACGTTTCAATCTCGACTTGTATAAATAGGTCTTACCTATTTCCACCAGACAACAAGTCTCGTCGTCAGAGAAATATACCACACTTACACTCGTAAAGGCAACTTTGCAAGCTCTCTCAAAAGCTTCCATCTCTTGCAAGCTTCCTAAGCTTTCACTTTCTCGATACAAGTCGAGATACTACTCTTCTCAACACCTTTCTTTGCTTCCCTCCCCAAATCAACCCTTCTCCTCCACTTTGTGACCGAAGCAAGTCCGGAACGGACATTTCTTGGTTTAGGCCGGACTTGTCTGATCGATCTCTCGAATCTACGAAGTGCTCACGTGCAGCACATTTGTTTAGGGTTTGAATCAATTTCTCACTCACCCACCGAAATTACTGAAATCAGCAGAAACGATTTTCACCCATAAACAGCTGGTAAAAATGGTCCCACAATGTCTAAACCCCACTTTCCAAAGGGACACACACTTGTTGAAGATGATAAAGGTGCCCCTGGTGCATGTATTCTATTACCGTGCCGCTGGCACTCTTCGCAACATTTTGATACTTCTTTCGCATCTTCATGCATGTACGGCCAATAATATCCTTGCGTTTTCGCTTTGTATGCCAAAGATTTGCCTCCACTATGGTTACAAGCATCCCCATAATGTAATGCTTTCAGTATTTCCTCTCCTTCTTTTCGTGCCAAGCATCTAAGCGATGGTCCGTTAAATGATCTTCGATACAATACCCCATCTCTGAGTTCGTAATTCGCCGCACGACTCTTTAACTTATGTGCCTCCAATCTATTCCTTGGTTATCCTTCCTTGATATATGCCTCCACTTTATTTTTGGGATTTTCGCTGACAACTCCTCAACAAGCCTTTTGTATTTCTTCAATGAGGGTTCATTTGTAGTGTATTCTCCTTTTATTTGGCGAATGAATAGTTGCGAGTCACTAGTTACTCTTGCATTTTCTAATTTCATTTCTATTGCTAGTCTTAAAGCATGCACCACTGCTTCATACTCCGTTTCATTGTTAGTAGATGCGAACTCCAATCTAAAGGAAAAAGCCACCTTTGCTCCTTCTGGCAAAATTAAGAAAATTTCAGTTCCCTTACCTTCCCCATTTGATGATCCATCCACCAATATTTCCCATCTATCAGGCTCTGTCAGCAAGTCTCTTGGGTTCCCATGTTCTTCTTTTACATCCATCGTCTCCTCCATTGCTTCATCATATTCTAATGGAAATTCTGCTAAAAAATTTGCAACAACTTGTGACTTCGGCGAAGATAATATTTCATACTTAATATTAAAATGCCCCACTTGTGCGTTCCATCTCTCAACCCTGCCTGATCTTTTTGAATTTTTCATTACCGACTCGATTGGCACCTCTGTTAATACCCTTATTTTATGGGCTTGAAAATATATGCGAAGCTTAAAGGATGCATAAACTAATGCCAGTATTAGTTTTTCAATTTTCGAATACTTCTTCTCTGCTACATTGAATGTCTTGCTGATGTAATAGATCGGCTTTTCTACTCCTGCGTTTATTCGCAACAAAACGACACTTAAAGCATGCGAAGTGGTCGCAAGATAAATCAACAATTCTTCCCATGGCTCTGCTTTTTGTAAGATGGATATATTTATCAAGTGATCCTTTATCCCTTGCAGTGCTTTCTCGCATTCATCCTTCCATCTAAACTTCGTTCCCTTCTTGAATATATTGAAGAAATGCTTGCATTTTTCTGACGATCGCGAAATGAATCTTCCTAACGAAGCCAAGAGTCCATTTAATTTCTGTACATCCTTCACCGTCGTTGGTGTTGGCATGTCACGAACTGTTCGTACTTTCTCTGGATCAACTTGTATTCCTTCTTTTGACAAAATGTATCCTAAAAATTTTCCTGACGCAACACTGAAAATACATTTTTCAGGATTTACTTTGATGTTGAACTGCCGCATCTGTACAAAAATTTCCTTCAAATCTTGCACATGATCTTTAGCTTCTTTACTTTTCACTAACATGTCATCCACGTACACCTCTAATGTCTTATGAATCCATTTCGCAAACACCTTCTCTACCATTCTCTAATATGTCGCTCCAACATTTCGCAAGCCAAAAGGCATTTTTGTGTAACAATATAATCCTCTCGGTGCGAAAAAGGAAGTATGTTCTTGGTCTTCTTCAGCGAGAGGAATTTGATTGTAACCTTTATATCCATCTAAATAAGACATTCTATCATTCCCTGCCGCTGATTCGACCATTTGTGGGATGTATGGTAAAGGAAAACTGTCCTTTGGACAGGCTTTATTTAGATCACTGAAATCTATGCAAATTCTTATCCCATTATTTTTCTTTGGTACCACTACCATGTTTGCAATCCACTCTGGGTATTTTGCTTGCCGTATAATTCCTGCATCCAGCATCTTCTACAATTCTTCTTCTATTTGATGATGGTATGTTGTTGCTATTTTTCTTATTCTTTGCTTGAATGGTCTTGCATTTTTGTTAATTTCCAAATGATGACACGCAACAGAAGGATCTATCCCAGGCATTTCATCCATGCTCCACGCGAAGACGTCCTTGAATTCTCGCAAGAGATTAATTGTTCTTTCTTCTTTATCTGCATCCATTTTAGTTCCAATCTTTAGCATCTTTGGTTCTTTTTCAGTTCCAACATTTACTTCTTTTGTTGGTTCTGCTGCAGTGTAAACCGCCTTTGACTCTCCAATTGGTGTTGGCTCTTTTATTGTTTTTATCGATTTGTCTCCTCCTTGCGAAATTTCGCTTGGTATTCCTTTTCCTTCTTTTGCTTTTATCATGTAAATTCTAAATTATTCTTTTTTCCTTGCCTCTTTCGCCATTTTCCAGCGAATTTTTCGCTTCTTTGCACGTCCTTCATAACTTTCTACTTCCACCTGATGACACGTTTTCACATCGCTAACGTCTCCTCTGATTTCCCCTACTCCACTAGGCATAGGAAACTTGATACACTGATGCAATGTTGATGCTACCGCTTTAATTGCATGTATCCATGGTCTTCCCAATAGCATGTTGTAAGGTGACTCCATATCCACCACACACAATGTCACTTGTGTTTCAACTTATCCTAATAATATTCGCACCACTATTTCTCTCGGTATTTCTGCTGCTGTGAATGTAATTTTCTGTTTTTCCCACTCCTTCAATGGTGACACCTTTTCTACTGTCATAATTTTCTTTCCTTCAAAATCTCGCTTATGTATTCTTCCTTTGATTTTCATGAAACTCATTAATCATTGTCTTCATTATTAAGCTACATTCTAATCTCCTACCATTTTCTTTTACTTTGATTATCTTTTCCTTAATCGGTTTACTGACTTGCTTCATCATCTGTTTTGATTTCAATAACCTGTTATACACCACACAGATTCTTCACCAACTGCTTCAAATTCTGTCTAATCATAATATCCTCATTCAATCTTGTTTTCAGATAATCTTCAAATTGTTGTCCATGTTTCTAGCGCCAATATGTAGTTGCAGGATTTCATACAACTACACCCTTACAAGATTACACAATGATCCAATCCAATTTCACGATCAATTATCAAAGTTTTATTTATTTTTCTTAAGAATCTTACAAGAATAATAAGAGTACAAAGAAGTCAGAATAGTTCTAGACTTTCTCTCTCCTATTTGTTCTCTCCAACCTCTCTCAAAAGATCTCCCTCTTCTCAAATCTTCTTGGCCCTTTATATAGGATATTACATAGTGGATGACAGCTAAGCCAACCTTTATTTTCGGATCTGGTCAGCGTCATTGTCGCAAGCTTACAAGGGCTTTCTTCGCAAGTTAACTTCAATCTCGCAAAATCTTCACACTTTCCTCATGATTAGGTCAAGCGCCACTGCTACATCACTTCTCTAACACTTTGCGATGGCCTTCGCAAACATCTTTTAGTTAAAGCTTCGCTGAGACATAACTGTTGCGAGATTCTGCTCCTACAGAGATCTCAATTCTACTTTCCTTTTCTTATTTTTATAGTAATAAGAATGAAATAATGAAAGATCCTCCATGTATGATTGTTTATATTTAAATCTTCAATGTTTGATCATCGATGCGGAAAATAGATAGATGCACAAATGTTTCAATGAAACACCACCAATTGGTTAGATCGAGAAATTTGTGTCAGTAATTTCAGTAAATTTGTGCAAATTGATTGATGTACATATACATGTTTCAGTAAAAACTGTAAAACACCACCAATGGGGCTAGATAGAGAAATTTTTGTCAGTAATTTCAAAATCAATGCCTCAATCTTTAAACGTTTGCAGTTCTAGACTGTTCATTTCCCTTTTATACATTTTGATTTGTTTTTGGCAACGTAAAATGTCTGAGTTCCATTGTGACCATAAATTTGAGAAAAGATGACAATGGCGGTTTCAATCTGAGTACGAACTATGGTTCTAATGCTAATACTGATTAAAGATGCAGGATTGATCTAAGACAATTTTCCGTTGTACATATACACATTAAAAATAGTTCTAAGTTGACAACCATGTTTGTGTTCGTCTCAAAATGGGATTCACTATTGTATGATCCATTTTATACATTTCCCTTCTATACATTTTCCTTTATACGCCTAATCTATGGTTTAGAGTTGAAATACTAATAAAGAATGTGCATATTTTGCAGCCCCGGTGGAGAAGTATGTGACAGAAATATGTTGCAGCTTGAGAGCTGGGTAAGACATGAATTAGCAGCGGCTGAAAGTTATTGAATTTGGAATAGTTCATGTTTTCTACAACTAAAAAAAGCAATCAAATCAAAAGAGAAATACTAATACCCCGTAGGCTGGCAGTAAACAACCATAACCAATTCCAAGAAGTAGCTCCGTCACTGCTAATTATCCATAACCAATACTAACAAGCGGGGATACCACAACTCTTTTGCTGCGAAAAATACCACGTCCGTATGTAGATGAGATGAGGTTGACAAATAGCTGATATTGTAACAATGCAAATACGATAACCGGGACGCAAGCTAAGATAGACACCCATATGTATGCACTGGATCGAGCTTCTCCACGAAAAACAATAACGACAGTAGCTGTAAAAGTTGCCATCATGGTTGCTATAGAAAAAAAGAGGGTAAGAAGCCCAAGTATTAATCTCCTTGGTAAAGATGTCAGGAAATCACGTTCTGCGTAACGCGCTGTTAATATCGAAAAGAATATCAACAGAGATGTGCATGACGCGAAGAGCGAAATGACATCTGAAATCATGAAGACCTTGAAAGCCCTTGATTTTAAAGTGAATGGGACGCCTGTATTCTGATCACTACCACCAGGTAATGTAAATGCTGCTGCGAACATCACTGTGGCGATAAGAGTCGTGACAATAATACACGCTTGGGCCATATCTTTCATCCACCTTTCTGCTTCTTTCACTAAATCTTTATGTTCACGCGAGAATAATGTTCCAGGTGTTAACTTTTCATTGTTCTTCATCTCTTTGTATCTAGGCGGAACGACCTTCTCCACCTCCTAAATTTTTCATATCATCAAAAGTAGATAGAAAAAGTGAGTTTATAATTAATTAAGAAGTGCATGGCCGGGTAAGAGTTGGAAAAATTTGTTGTACAGAGTTTACCTGGAACCATTGTATCTCCCTCTGAATTTGCAGTGCTGGGCCATGCACTACCTTGGAAGATGGATCCCAAAATGCAGCACAGTGTAAGGCGTTGTTACCAGAGTTGTCCAAAAGATCCATATTCTGATTTCTTTGACCCATCCGAGACATGTATTGGAAGATACTTTGTTGGCGATGAATTATAGCAATTTGAAATAAACCTCTCCCAGTTTCATCTTTGAAATGCTCTACATATGGATTCGTATCAATAAGAATTTCAAATACCTCAATAATTCCATTGATGGTTGATCGGTGAATTGCATCATATATTAACGACTCTCTGAGTTGGAGAGGATCCATGTTGAGAAGCAGGGAACCAACATGCTGGACTATTACCGCGGTTTGATCATGTTTTTCCCTACTTTTGACCACACCTGGAACTGTTCCATACGCATATAAGTAACTGGATGTATTTCCTCAACAAATAATACTTATATGTTTTCAACAGGCTACAGAATTTTATAATGAAACTGAAGACTAATTAAAGCAAGAGAAAATTCATTAGCAGGCCGGAGACATACCAATCAGCTTGAGAGCTTTCAACACTATCCCATTCGTCTTGCATCCGGCTGTAAAGAACACAAAATTATTACGTACAGTTTTAATGATTCCGTAGAGAAGTTCTTCACATATTCTTGCTTTTCTAAAAGCAGGGTTCTGCGGCAGCTTCTTAGACACCACATTGCATGGAGTCTAAATTTATTTAATTTCTTATATGTAGGTATAACAAGTGTGGGTTTCCATCAGAATTCATTCTTTCAGAAATGAAAATCACTAGAATTTAAATTTTGTCATATTAAAGTAAGGCATGGATGATGGATCACTAACCCGACCGATATATCCATCCTCCTAAAAGTCCATAGTGGTTTCCACTTGGGAACGCAGAAGGCTTTTCGGCCAATACTCCCAAAAGAATCATTTCATGAACATCTCGCTGAAGAGCAGCATAGTCAGCTGGAAATTTACTTAATAGATCGCGGACAATATCTGTATGTTATAGTGGGATTATAATGCCGATATAAGTCTTCCAATCAAGCTGATTATAAGCATAAATAAATTTAATTAAGATCGTAAGTTAAATCCACTTAATTTTAGATTCAATGCAGATCTTACCGAATGCGTCAAGTCTTGCTGCAGATGTGAGAAGAGAAGAAACACTCTTTTTGTGCCAGTTATTGTTAAGATGTTCGACTGTGGATGGGTAAAGATAGCGCATGATCATCTCGTTTCCATTGATCGCAGCAATAGTAACCGCGTGAAGTCCATGTTCATTATAAATTTGTACTAAGTCGGGATTTTTATCCACTAGCATCTTGACAATCTCCATGTTATTACCTCTAGCTGCAACAGCAATGGCAGTATTACCCTGCTGTGCCTTTAATTCTGTTTGTGCTGCAGTCATCAGTTTTAGTAACTCTCTCACAAAATCAACTCTACCTAACCGAACCGCAACGTGAAGAGCTGTTGACCCGTCTTCGGTAATTTCAGCCTCCAACGCTTCTGGGAAATCTCGAAAAAACTTGTGTGCTCCCCTCCAAAGTTCACCATTCCGATCTTTTATCTGTTCCCGAAATCCATTTTTCTGGACAGCGTGGAGTAGTCGTGAGTATTTCATGTAATCTGTGGTCAATCAAATTCATTGATTAATATTAATAAATCACTTCGAGCAATACTACATGATTTATAAAGGGAGATACAAGTCCTACTAAGTGCTGATACCGTTTCATATAGAACAAAAAAATCCCATCAATCTTGGCCGTTGGATCGATGAAATGGTAACAACACTTAGAAAGACTGATATCCTTTATATATCGCGCAATAGTGTAGGAGAAAAAGAAAAAGAAAAAATCTAACGTTTTTGGCCCCAAAGGAAAGCCTTTGACACAGTATCCAAAGCTTCTTTACGTGATTTTGTGCGAAAAATATAAGGCAGTATTTCTCTTCCACAAGCCTCTTTAATGATTCTAAGACCACATGCCTCTTTGATGATTTCGATTTCCTTTATAGGGTGGTGGTCATTTGAATGCACGTCATCATATTCCAGAAATCGACTCCGCAGTAACTGTTCCACGTATTGTCGCCACCTCCGGTAGTTCCCCTGTGTTGTCAAGACCTTATCAGCTTCTGAACGTGTACTCAAATTTTCTCTTATTTCTGCTGCTTCTTTTATTCTCATACAATGAGAATGATGTTCGCGAACTGATAGATAATACATGTGACATAAGAGACTAAGAATAGACTAAGAATGCGTTAATTTGGCAAGTAAGATGTTAAGGGTGGAGTTCGGCCAACTCCATGCAATTTATTTTCCACTCTCAAACTCTTTTCCTTGAAAATTATACACAAAATTGGTTAAAAAGACCAAAATCAACAAATCCTGGGTAAAAAAGATATTTAGATTTTGATACTGTTTAAATGGACAAAAATACAAAAATAGTCGGGATATAAACAGTTTCATCCTACCTATTTTCAAATACTTTTTTTTTTTTTATTTACATCAGGATGCATCCAATTTCATCCTTGCTATTTTTTAAGTTTAAGTCAGGATGTATCCAGTTTCATCCTTGCTATTTTTCTTTTTGTCCATTTCACCCATACTAATTTTCACTCGTCCATTTGAACCAGGTTTTAAAAATATTTGGACAAATGACCCATTTTCCGAAAATTATATTATACCTCCCCATAGAAGTCGATTTTCCATCCATTCAACTCTATTAGAAAATCAAACTATATCGATTATATTATAACTATATCCATTATAACAGCTATCTACTTATAAATTAATTTACTTATCATTATTGTAAAGTAATCCAACCAACCTTCATCTTCTGTAGAAGCAGCTGCTACGGTTGCTAGCTTCTCCCAGGCATGTTTGGCGCAATCCATGTACAAAATGTAAGCTCGCATATCGGGTGCACATGAAACTTTTACTACGTCAAGCGCTTGGTCGTCTTTCACAGAGTCTGATATTTCCATCTCTTCCAGAAAACCCCAAAGATTTTGAACTATTAAGTAATTTTTCATACAAAATACCCAACTTTCATGGTTACTCCTTGCTGTAAGATGTTCATGATCTACTTTGACTGTAAGAAATTCATTCCCTTGTATAGTTTCATTAGAATACACCGTAGAAGCAGTTGTAGCTGCTCCTAGCTTGCCCTCTAACTTGCCCCACGCATCTTTAGCATCATTTTCTTCATCAATGTAAAGAAACATATCTTCCCCACATGACGCTCTTATGGCGACCAAAGCATGATGATTTTTCGTCTTGTATGATCGTGAGCTAATTGGATCACTACCATCAACAACTGTCCAAAGATATCTACTTAACAATACGTTTTTCATATATATTTTCCATTTTCTGTAGTTGCGTTTCGTTAGAACTTTATCAACCTCTGGAACATCGTCTAAGTCTAAAATTTCTCTTGCTGTAGCTGCTGCTGCTAGCATTTTTTTGTAATTTTCTGAGAATTAACCACAACATGGATAAGATGATTATAGATGTTATTCAGACTTTTGGAATCCAAAAAAATCAAAATACAGTAAAGCTTTTTTAAAATAATACTCGTTAAATAATAATCTCTCTAAATTAATAAAATTCTTTAGTCCCAATCAGGCTTACACAAGTTAAATTTCTTCTCACTAAAATAATAATCTCTCTAAAATAATAATTTTTTTCGGTCCCAAAACTAATTTTAAAGAAGTTTTACTGTAGTGGTTTTCTTTATTCTACAAATAGTTTGAAAATATATTGATTAACCTAAAAATATAAGATATTCCTTCTCAAACTTAATAAAATTTTAACGGAAATCTACCTACTCCCAAGAAGGGTTCTTCCAGTTAAAATCAAGACTCGATCCAAGAAGTTTCAATATAAGATTTATATGGTTTTGTTTCATAAATCGATCTTACCTTTTTCTAAGTCCGTCCAGACACCTGCTTCCGCTAACCAATCCCAAGCTTCTTTAGCAAATTTTGCATACATAACATGTGGAAGCATCTCTGCACTGCATGACTTTTTTATTTCTTCAAGAACTTCCTTGTCTTTGGAAAGTTCAATTCTGTTTTCACTAGAGAAGATGTGGTTTGTCCATCCACGACATCCAAACCTCTCAAGCATGGCAACTTCCCAACTTCTGTAATTATTTGACGTAAGTAGTTCAAATTCATCGGATGTTTCTGCTGCCGCCATTTTATTACAGTACACAAATAGACGAAACAATTATAGGATGCCCAAACTAGAAAAGAAAAATATACACAGTAATTGTTAGGAAATACTAAGATGTGATGAAAAATAATTCATCACAGTAATAACCGAGCAAAGTAATTAATAAGTTGGAGAATGAAATGAACCAATCTAATGACTGCAGAGTTGGCCTATATATCTGAAACTCAGATTTTCTGAGATCATGTCTAAATACATTGAGACTGAACGTAACATTAAAATATATAGAGATAGATATTTGTGCCTTTGCTTTAAAAAAAAAAAGATATTTGTGCCTTTTGTAATTAGGAAGATATATATGCATGTGAGACTGAATGATGGAAAAATTTATTTAAAGTGGACAAATCAAGGGGTCAATGCACAAAAATGTGCCCTGTACAAAGCTATTTACTAAAAATGTCTAGTTTTTTAAGAATTCCAAAAAAAAATATAATGTGCATACATTATAGGTGTGGATTCATCATATTAGGTACACAATGTCAAGCAATGGGTACAAATTCAAACATTTTTGGTAATTTACAACATTTTTGGGAATAACTAATTAAAACTAGGCGCCTTTGGAAATTTCCTCCAAAAGGGCAGTTCATTTCTTGGAACTGCTTTTACCTCAAGCTATTTGTTAGGCACAGGAGTAAGAGATTCTTTGGTAACAAATCCCAACTTTAGGACTGAGCACGATAAGTAGCAATCAAAGCTCTTATGCGTCAACAATATATATTTAATAACAAACTTTAATTATGTACGATCCAAAACAAGTTTCAGTTACTTTTCAACAATATATTTGGACATTTTTTTGAATTTCCTTCACAAAATGTGAAACATATTTTTCATTTCTTCTTTTTTTTTTTTATCGCAATTGTGAAAACATTCTAATCATCTTTTCTTTTTTAAAGCAAAAGAAAAGATAAATGGTGCTTAACGTAGACATATCAGTGCTGGTAGATCCCATGAGTTCAGAACTCTACGTGGGTGGGACAACTTTAACTCACGAAAAGGATATTGTAGTTCTGCTGGTACAATTATTGAAAATGGCAAAGACGCGTACCCTAAAGCTGTTGCAGTTACAACAATTCCAAGATGCAAACACGTTATCTAGAATGGAACATTTTGTAAGATCAGAATCGTCTAGTTAGTTTAATATCAATCACACACAAAGAATATCACCAGCAAATAAAGAACTAAAACCAGAGAATAGCAAAACAAAACTTGACACAGAGAATTTATAGTGGTTCGGCGTACCTACGTCCACTGTAAAATGATGATACTTTTCACTATATGAAAGTCTGAAGAACAATTACAAGAACCCGTGTAGCCCTTACCTTTTCACTCTAATCTCACAACCCTGACAAAAGTAAACTCTCAATATTGTGTAAACCTACTACTAGAGGAAAAAGCTCTCAAAAACTGTTTTTACCCTCTACGTAAACCAACCTATTTATACTTGACAGAACTTACATGCCAAGAATAAATTCTTGCCGACCAAGTTCTATTAATTTCCTAAGTCTAGACTCCTACCTGTTTCCTAACTTAAGAAATACTTGACTGCCAAGATTTGGTTATCTTGCAGACCACATTCTTGTACTGAAGGTTATTAACAAACTTTACAAATCTCCATCTTTGTTGATAATCTTCAGCTACATTCTTTGTTCTTCACTTCACGTACGTATATCATTCTACCACCTTGCAACTTACGGTGCCTACACTGACCTGTAACGATCAACATCTCCACCATAATCAGTATCTACATACCCACAGACTTTAGGTTCTTCATTAGTAACTTGTTGGTAAACCAAACCAACATCTATTGTTCCTTTTAGGTATCTCAGTATACCCTTTACAGCTTTCCAATGTTGTTTCCCTGGATTTGCCATAAACGCTAACAACACCAATCGTCGTGCAATGTCTGGTCGAGTACAAACCATTGCATACATTAATCTGCCAACTGCACTTGCATATGGAACACGATACATGTACTCTTCATCAGCTGCAGTACTTGGCTTCATCTTCACTGACAATTTCAAATGTCCACCTAAAGGTAGACTCATTAGCTTTGAATATTGTACACCAAACCTCTCTAGAACATTTTCTAGATATTGTCTCTGTGTAAGACACAATCTGCCATTTTTCTTGTCTCTTTGAATTTCCATTCCAAGTATCTTCTTAGCAGTCCCCAAATCCTTCATTTCAAACTCCTTACTTAATTGAGATTTTAACCTCTCAATATCCACCATGCTCTTCGCAGCAATGAGCATATCATCCACATAAAGGAGTAGAAAAATCAAAGAACCATCTTGTAACTTCTTTGTATACACACAACTGTCATAAAGACTATGTGTGAACCCTTGTTCCTTCATAAATGTATCAAATCTCTTATACCACTGTCTAGGCGATTGCTTGAGCCCATACAATGATTTCTTTAATTTGCATACATACTCTTCTTTACCTGCAACAACATATCCTTCGGGCTGTGACATATAAATGTCCTCTTCCAAAGTACCATGTAAGAACGTTGTTTTGACATCGAGTTGCTCTAACTCCAAGTCATAGGATCCCACTATAGATAACAAGGTACGGATTGAAGTTTGTCTTACAACTGGAGAGTATATTTCATTGTAATCAAAACCTTCCCTTTGTGCATAACCTTTAGCTACCAAACGCGCCTTATACTCTTTTCTTTTACCTCAAGCTATTTGTTAGGCACAGGAGTAAGAGATTCTTTGGTAACAGATCCCAACTTTAGGACTGAGCACGATAAGTAGCAATCAAAGCTCTTATGCGGCAACAATATATATTTAATAACAAACTTTAATTATGTACGATCCAAAACAAGTTTTTAACAATATATTTGGACATTTTTTTGAATTTCCTTCACAAAATGTGAAACATATTTTTCATTTCATCTTTTTTTTTTTATCGCAATTGTGAAAACATTCTAATCATCTTTTCTTTTTTTAAAGCAAAAGAAAAGATAAATGGTGCTTAACGTAGACATATCAGTGCTGGTAGATCCCATGAGTTCAGAACTCTACGTGGGTGGGACAACTTTAACTCACGAAAAGGATATTGTAGTTCTGCTGGTATGTCTTCACTTTGGTTAAGTACCAAGGTGGGTCGGCATTTGCCATCATTTTCTGAGTCCGTTTGTTATATTTTTGGCCATCCCGGTTTAGATGTCGTTTCGAGTTGTATTTTTTTATAACGGGCCTGAAAGGAACTTGCAGGCCCATTTTGGATAGATTATTTTGGGTAAAGACATTAGAAGTAATTCTAGGTCACCCCATATTGAGTTATTTATTTAATACATAATCTACCCTCTTAATTAATTTTAAGTTATGATTAGTGAAATGATTTAGTTAAAAACAATTAGTGAGATTAAATTAAAAGATGGGTTTATTATTAGTTGAGTAGAATTATTGTGAGAGTAGAGTTAGAGAAGATGAAGGAGAAAAACATGGAAAATAATTTTTTTTTCCCAATTCACCCCCTTTGAGTATTCAAGTGATGGATTTTATCCACCACAACTGGAGGAAGAGTATTTGGGTGAACATGCATGCTCCAAACTTAGATAATGTATGTTAAATTGGTAAAAACTTCCCCAAAAATGTAAAATTTTGATCTGGATTTTGAACAGTTCGTTTACTTTATATGAAGAACAAGTAACCGAACTCATCTGAAGGTGTAGTTCGGTTGCTTTGTGAAGATGAACAAGTAACCGAACTCATCTGAAGGTGTAGTTCGGTTGCCTTGTGAGATGAACAAGTAACCGAACTAGTTTGAAGGTGTAGTTCGGTTGCTTGATCCAAACACGCAGGTTATCGAACTCCATATTAATGGACGTTCTGACATGCAGCGTTATGTTCGGTTGGTTCGCAACTAACCGAACTTTACGAACAAATAAATTTTAACTAAATGTGTAAGGTTCGGTTGGTTCGCAAACTGCATGCTTTTGCGATCCAACCGAACTAAGTTTAATAAGTTCGGTTGTTTCTCATACTTGAGATCAATTGCACAACCAACCGAACTTAACAAACAAAAATTTCTTATGTTTTTAACCCTAGAGTTCGGTTACATCGCAGTTTTAAAATTTTTGCCAAACAACCGAACAAAGTTGATAGAGTTCGGTTATAAGAGAAATAAAAATAAGGTGAAAAACGATAAGGTTCAGTTACATGGCAACTTTTTTTCTTATGTTTTTAACCCTAGAGTTCGGTTACATGTCAGTTTTATACATTCATGCGAAACAACCGAACTCGTCAGTTCAGTAACATAGTTATAAAGCATATAAAACCGAACTTTTCTTAGTGTTCTTCAGTTCAGGGAGTTCGGTTAAGAACCTAGGGCAACTATAAAACACGTTCTAACCGAACTCAACACTGTAACCTCCGATAAACCTCTCCACAACTTCCATTTTCAACTCATTTTGATGATTACTTCACATTTTTTCAACCAAAAACAAATGACAAGTAATGGGTTTGTGAGAATATCTTTGTTAAAGATTTAAATTAAGTTATACATATATAGAGGTGGTGGTGGTGGTGGTAATCGGTGGTTGGTGGTGGTGGTGGTGGTAATCAGCGGCGGTGGTGGGAGGAGGTGGTGGTGGTAATCGGAGGTGGTGGTGGTGGTAATCGGCGGTGATGGGAGGAGGTGGTGGTGGTAATCGGAGGCGGTGGTGGTAGTAATCGGCGGTGATGGGCGGTGGTGGTGGGAGGAGGTGGTGGTTATATATATATAGATGGTTATTAGGTTGGTTTTAAATTAAATTAGGTTAAGGGCAGGTTAGTAATTTCAACGCATTAGGACACCCCTTATAACTAGAGGGAAGGTGGCCTAATCAAATCATGGTCCCCTCAAAGAAACCATGGTCCCAAAAAATGGTTCTTAACTAGAATGATATTTTATTTTTTATTTTTTTTGGGGAGTATGGGTTTTCTTTGGGACCATTAAGTTATTAGGCCAGCTATTATTTAGGGATAAGGAATGTCTTAGTAAAAGATGAAAGCTGTTTTTGGGCATATCAAAAAATTACCGGGCATACATTTTGTCTAAGTTCGGCTTAAAAGTTATCAGCCGAACCTTGTGAACCTAGGCAAAAAAAAAGTTGTGAACCGAACCTTGAGTATGCCCGGTAATTTTTTGGTATGCCCAAAAACATGTCTCTAAAAGATTGTCCCTCTAATTGAATTTGAGGAAAATGTTTTCCTCATGGCAATGTATTAGACTTAAGTGTAAATTTCGGGAAACTTTTCTTACCATGTAGATCTTACCATAATATATTTTTAGATTTTTGAGTTATGTCATCGAGCAATGGGTGACATATCTAGGTAATGCCCATATAATTCCAGTTACTTGTCTCAAGATTGCTCATGAGTTCTTGAAAAAATATGATTCTGTCTTTCCATCAAGGCCTATTACAATGGCTACTGATTACTTTGAGTCTTGGGCTTTGGTAAGTTGTTGATGGACCAAACCACCAACGGGCAACCAATGGAAGAATACGGGGAACCGTTTTTTGGACCATGGTTTTTTTGTCCTGGCGAGATTGGGGTATACTCAAACTAATTGGGGTATACCCAATTTTAAAGGGACATTTTTTGTGGGTTTTAGGGGGAGTCCTAATGGGTAAGTTACAAAACTACCCTTACCATTAATAATCTTAATTACCCTAAATAAGTTTGTATTCTCTTCATTTTATCTTTTTCTCTTCATCTTCATCTTCATCTTCATCTTCCATCAACCAAAGCCATATAAAAATCTTCAACTTTGATTTTCCAAAAAAATTGTTGACTCTACGTCTCTACCAGCGAAAAGAAGACTATAAATGATGTTTAAACTCAAACCCATCATTGTGTTGTGTGATTTGATTTTTTTATTAGGTTAGAAATCAAAAATTATGATTTATGTGTTTTTGGTCGGTAAGGTCGTAACATGCATATCTTGCCGACTTTTCATAACGACCATGGCGGCGATCAGAATTTTTCAACAAAGGAAGGGTATTTTTGAATACCTTATTTACCAATAATTTTTTTATGTCATCTCTTGTATGTCAAAAAACAAAAGTCGGAAAGGTCGACGATAAAGATCATGCCGGCCACTTTTGGCCGGCGAGGTCGACGATGAAGATCTTGCCGGCCCCTTTTGGCCGGCGAGGTCGACGATGAAGATCTTGCTTAGGCCACTTTTGACCCAAGATGATCTTCATTAGTCGACCTTGCCGATTTTTCATACTTTCGAATCGAAAGTGTTGATTTATTCTTTGATTTTGAGTATGATTTCATATAATGATTTGCAATCCCCTTTTAGAAGTATTTCGGTTGTGTGCTTCATTTTCGTTGCAAGAGATATTCTCAAAAAAAAAAAAAAATCATCAAAAATCATCCCACAAAAGTTCAATCAAAAACAAAATTTCGTAACTTAAAATTCATAAGTTTTAATCTATTCAATCAATTTAAACTAATTAATTAATCTAATCAAAATTTTAGTGTTAATTAAACGAGGGCAATTTTGTCATTTTGAAAATACAAGGTTAAGGGGTGGCTTAGTTTTACTTCAAAATGACCCTATTTTGTCTTATTGGGTATACCCCAATTAGTTTGGGTATACCCCAATCTCGCCGGGTTTTTTTGCGGGGACCATAGTTTTATTTTGGTTAAGATATTAGAAGTAAATCTAGGTAACTCCTTATCTAAATATTTATATTAATACCAAAATTACCCTTTTCAATTAAGTTAGTGTAATGATTAGTTGTATCATTAGGTTAACATAATTAGTGATTGGTGCAAGATTAAATCAAAAAAAAAAAAAAAAAAAAAAAAAAAAAAGATTAAATTAAACTAAATGATTAGTGCAAAATTAAATGAAGATTTAAATTAAAAAAATTGAAGAAAGGTTCGGTTGGGAAATATTTTTTGCGACGTAACCGAACCTTAGTTCGGTTGGGAAATGTTTTTCGCGACGTAACCGAACTATGGTACCGAACTATGGTACCGAACATTAGTTCGGTTAGGAAATGTTTTTGGCAACGTAACCAGACTGTTATTATGTTGGGAAATATTTTTGCGAAATAACCGAACTAAGGTTCGGTTGGGAAATGTTTTTGCTACTAACCAAATTATAGGGTTCGGTTGGGAAATGTTTTTTGCTACTAACCGAACTTTTAGAGTTCGTTTGGGAAATGTTTTTTGCGACATAACCGAACTAAAGTTCGGTTGGGATATTTTTTTTTGCGAAATAGCCAAGCTGTTCTTCATGTTCATCATTTCTATTAGGTTCGGTTAATTCGAAAAAGTTTTTCACATAATTCCTAGCCGAACTTCTCTCTGCAACTTCCATTTTCAACTCATTTTGATGGTTAATACTCATTTTTCAATCGAACGAGGAACATCAAGGAAAGAGATAAGAAGAAGAGAATAATTTTATTTTGATTTTGACTTTGACTTTGATTTTGATTTTGATTTTGATTTTGGTTATGATTTTGATTCCCGTTGTTTTTGTTTTTGATTTTGATTTTGGTTAATAGATTCATTTAGATTATATTTATATAGCTATTAGGTTAATTTTAATTTAAATTAAAGTAAAGGGTAAATGTGTATTTACCTAACTTTTGGACACCCCTTATAAGTATAGGGAGGTTGGCCTAATAAGACCATGGTCCCCCAAGAAAACCATGGTCCCTAAAAAATGGTTCAATACGAGGGGGTGGTTGCGTCTCATGTTCTTAGCATACATAGATTCAACTGGCTTCATGAGAATAGATTAGAGAAAGCTATAACAATTGTAATATAGACCGTACCGGTACTACTAGTCGTAGCGTAGTTGTAGATATATATACGGTAAGTTGGTTGTCAATACAGGAGGAATTGTCATAAGAAAATGATTTGCAACAAGAGGTATTTTTGATGAGGCGAGGAAAGATGAAGTAGGTTTGAATGATACTGATCAATGTCCAAACCACTGCATTTCATGTCAAAAAGGTGCCACCCAATAA